>PITA01000323.1:121660-302321 GCA_004023965.1 Spilogale gracilis | reverse complement strand
GGACTCCAGCCTAAGCCTTGAGATTTAGAGGCTCTGGATTCACTTTCCTCCTTCGGAAGGAACTTGACCCCAACATAGAATATCCATCATTCGCCAATGTCCAGGGCTGCTTTAGCCATCATTTATTATGGGGCATACCAGGAGGAAGTGGAACTTTGACATCGTGCTCCTTGGACTTGGGTCCAATCCGCAGCACATGTTATTGCTATCGCGACAGACTCTCTCTGTCACCTACTAATGGGCTTGGTGGGGGAAACGAATACACAAGATAAGCGGCCGGCACAGAGGCAGAAGCAGGCTGGAATTACTCATCCAGGGGTTAACAGGAGCACAAGGACAGACAGAAGGCCGCCGAAAACCGAGACAGATCCTCACAGGGACCAGCTCTCAGAACTGGGATCCTTAGACTCCACTGAGGTCTTAACCCTAGTTACGCCTCCGACAGCTCCAGAGGAAACAGGCTGCGCAGACGAGGTATGACCACCAGGGGGCGCGCGGGTTCGGGATCTCGGGAATCCAGGGCGGCGGAAAAGAAAGGGGAGGCGCGGTGACCGGTGGAGGGTCGGGTGGGAGGAGAGAGGAGGGAGGGTGCCAGCAGGGTAGGCTCAACACCCGCTCTCGCCGCAGGGTGTTAGCTAGCCAATGGCAAGGACAGGTACCTCCGGCCGCTGCTTTACCTGTTCGTATCTTCTTATGAAATCAGAAACTCCTTGAGGATAGTGACTGTGTTCTGTCCCTTACTTCCTCAACTGCACGAATCCCTCGTCCCCCTCCTAGGTTTGCTTAGCAGAGTCAAAGGATGCATTCTCACTCTGGAAGGAGGGATGAGAAGTGCCCTGGGGAAGCTTTGAGGCAGCTTCGGGAAAGGAGTGAGAAGTGTTAGGTTGTCAGCGGGGTGGAGCCCAGTCGTTGGCGAGGAGAGGGAGCTTTATGCAGGAAAACTTCGGGGGTGGAGCCTATAGGACAATCGACAATTTGGGGAAGAAATAAGGCCTTGGTTCTCACACTTCTGGATCTCTGGACTCCTTTATACTCGTCAACAATATTGAAGACTTCAAAGAGCCTTTTATTTATGTGGGATCTGCCTCCCCAAATTTACCATATTAGAAATTAAAACAGAAAATTTAAGGACACTTATTTACTTAAAATCAACAATATTAAACCCACCACATTAACATAATTTTAAAGATAACTGTATTTTCCAAAACAAACAAACAAAAATGTTACTGAGAAATGTGGCACCATTTTACATTCCTGCAAATTTTTTAAATGTTTAGCTTAATAAAAGACAGATGGAGTCTCATATCTGCTTTTGGACTCACTCTCTTGTGGTATCAGAGTTTTCCCAAAGCTCATAGCTTCATACAGTCACGAGAAGACGACAGCAAAAAAGGCAAATAACATTTTCTTATAAAAATAGTTCTGACCCTGCCCATTTTGATTTTAAACAGTATTATTAACTGCATACAGTGTTTTTTTTAATAAGAAGGGAAAGACTTTTGTAAAACAAAGTTGCCTTTGGTGTCGGCTAAGGGCTGAAGACCAGGTTGCCTTGAAATTCACCCACTGGCACAGATATGGCCTCCATGGCCAGTGGTACCAGAAAGCAGGCCTTAGCTGGTATAGACACATGCCTGTTTATTTTTTTTTTTAAGATTTTATTTATTTACTTCACAGACGGAGAGATCATAAGTAGGCAGAGAGGCAGGCAGTGAGAGGAGGAAGCAGGCTCCCTGCTGAGCAGAGTCTGATGTGGCCTTGATCCCAGGACCCTGAGATCATGACCTGGGCTGAAGGCAGAGGCTTTAACCCACTGAGCCCACCTAGGCACCGAACACATGCCAGTTTGAATGTCCACTCACATCCTGTGGGTGTTAGAACTCCATTACAGCTGATATTTTGCTGCCTGCTGTTCTGAGTGGAGCTGGCAAGATGGTGACAAGACTCTCTCTCTTGAGGCCAAAAGCATTTTGTGGCTTCTTATCAATTCAAAAAGATTTCAAAACAATGCCGCACTCACTTCACACCTGTTAGAATCGCTGTCTTCACAAAGATAAGAGATATGGAATCACTATATTATACACCTGAAACTAAGATCACACTGAATGTTAACCAACCAGCATTTAAATAAAAACTTAAAGAAAAAAAAATAAGAGATAATAAGTGTGGGAAGAAGATGTGAAGAAAAAGGAACATTTAACACCTGTGCACTGTTGGTGGGATGTAAATTGGTGCAGCTACTGTGGAAAACAGTATGGAAGTTCCTCAAAAAATTAGAAGTAGGGGCACCTGGGTGGCTCAGTTGGTTAAGTGACTGCCTTCGGCTCAGGTCATGATCCTAGAGACCCGGGATCGAGTCCCACATCGGGCTCCCGGCTCGGCGGGAAGCCTGCTTCTCCCTCTCACTCTCCCTGCTTGTGTTCCCTCTCTCGCTGTGTTTCTGTCAAATAAAATAAAATCTTAAAAAAAAAAAAAATTAGAAGTAGATGGTCGCCTGGGTGGCGCAGTGGGTTAAAGCCTCTGCTTTCGGCTCAGGTCCTGATCTCAGGGTCCTAGGATCGAGGCCCGCATTGGGCTCTCTGCTCAGCAGGGAGCCTGCTTCCTCCTCTCTGCCTGCCTCTCTGCCTGACTGTGATCTCTCTCTCTGTCAAATAAATAAATAAAATCTTAAAAAAAAAAAAGTTGCTTTAAAAAAATTAGAAGTAGAACGACCACATGATCCAGCAATCGTACCTCTGGGGATATGTCTGAAGGAAATGAAAGCAGGACCTCAAAAAAATGAAAAATAAAAATATGTGCCTTCTCATGTTCATTGCAGCATTATTCGCAATAGCTAAGGTATGGAAACTACCTAAGTATTCAGGAACCAATAAATGGAGGTTTATCTCACACACACACACACACACACACACACACACACATACAATGGAATATTACTCAGTTACAAGAAAAGGAAATCCTGCCCCCTGCAACCTGGATGGATGGACCTTGAGGGCATGAGGCTAAGTGAAACAAGTCAGACAGAGAAAGACAATTACTGTAAGATACCACTTATATATGTGAGATGATCTAAAAAAGCCAAATACATAGAAACAGAGTAGAATGGTGGGAACCAGGAGCTGGGGGATGGGGGATAGGGGAAATGGGGAGATGTTGGTCAAAGGGAATAAACTTTCAATTGTAAGATGAATAAGTTTTGGGGATCTAATGAACAGCACGGTGATTATAGTTAATAATAATGTATTATATACTTGAAAGTTGTTAAGAGAATAGATCTTAAATGTTCTTGCCACAAAAAAGAAATGGTAATTATGAGACGCAGTGGAGGTGTTAGCTAGCGGTAGAATTGTATGTATCAGTGTATCAAACCAACACATCGCACACCTTGCTCTTTTTTGTCACTTGCATCCCAGGAAAGCTGGGGGAAGAAATTCCACAATGGTCCCAGCCTCTCCACAGCCCCAGGTTGGTTCTGGGAGTCTGTGTAGAATGTTCGGGTTTGAATGAAGAGGCAAATGTGGGGAGATTTGCAGAGTCAAGTTACAGATGAGGAAAGTTTCTTTCCAGTTAATTCCCTCCAAAGACACCTAATGTGAATGATTATCCTAATCGCTGTGGAATGGCCTACGGATACTGATTCCTGGTCTCAGGAGATCAACCAGGGGTAGAGGCTAGATTTTAAAGCTTGAGGCCCATTCTTAGCCCTCCTCTAGCCCTGTCTACTAACTTGAAAGACCCTCCATCCTTAGGCACCTTGCAATCACTTGGGGCATGTATTTAAAATTTTGAACTCCCAGGCCTAAGCCCAGTAGATACCCCAGCCTTGGTAAACCTGGGATGGGCCGCAGAGCACCTTGGGGAGACCCAGGGCCACACTTTGCCTCCAGGTTGTCCCAGCTTGCGTGTTACAGTCTGTGTGTCACTTAGAGGTCATAGGGCCAGACTCAGATCATCTTCAGCCTTACTTCCTTATCCTTTGAACAATCACACCCTTTCCTGAGTGGGGGGGGGGGTTCTAAATTTAAATTCCAGGGTTTACAAGTCTCATTTGATGCCAGTGACCATCTTCTTCCTCAGTCCCAGAACTACAGCTTCCATGAAGATCCCCATCTTCTCACACTCCATCCAGGCTGCTGCCTGAGCACTGTCTACACCCACATATCCCCCCACACACACACCTACCTCCACACTTCTCATCAGGCGTGGGTCAATGTGCTTGCAGATGGACACGCATCTGCCTTTCAGAGAGGCTCAGCTAAAAGTGCAGCAGGCAGAAACAAAACAAAACAAAAGAACACTCAGTTTTCTTCATACCAGGAGCCCCACATCTGCTCCTCCGCCCCCACCCCCCATAGAGAATACTTCAGTCTCATCATCACAGTAGAAGCTGCTCCTCCCTGCCCCCTGCCCTGCCCCTGCATCTGAATGGCTGCCTTCAGCTGGCTCACTTCCTAGAAGGACTCCTGGACCCTGGCTCCCTAGGGATAGCCCATGTGTCCCTGGAATCTGCTCCTCAGCCAGCTGTCCTCATCGTCCTCGTCCCCTGCTTCGCCTCTGGATTCACATTTACTGTGCATGGCTCACGTTTATAAATATTAACTCATTTCATGAATTGCATAAAGCATCAAGCTGTGATGGGTGGATTTTTTTTTCTCAGTTGTGTCTAAACACGCACCAACAGTCATGCACCTTGTTTTGTGGCATCCTTAGTAATCCCTGCCCAGCATCATTCATTTTCTGATGTTGTCTGAACTCTGCGAACCATCCACAGAATCTGGAGCTCTTCATCGTCAGCTTGGAAGAATCAGCTTCTGGCAGCGACACGGCAAAAATGATGAACGTGCACAAAGAATGGCTATCTCCCGATTCTGGACACCCGGGCTGCTCCTGGGCCAGTTACAGCTGAATTTCTGGGGGCGGGGGGTGGGCCTGCGCTTCCCCGGGGATGGTAACTGGTGGCCAGGTTGAAGAGCACTGCCCTATTCCCACCCTCCTCTTGGAAACATCTTCCCTTCTGCACTAATGGTTTTGTCACCAGCTAGACCCCGAGACCTGACATTTACTGGCACCTGCTTGTGTCCACTGATCTTTGTTCCACATTTTCCCTTAAACTCTTCTTTCCATCTTCATCTCACCACTCAGGCAAAAGACCCAAGGAGCCTAGCATCCCATGATGGAAACCATGGAAACAAACATTACCCTTCAAGCATCCACAACTGTCCAGATGGAGAATCCCAGCCGGCTCATACCACCAGACCAATTTGAACTTAACCCCCCACTCACACCTGTGCAGATGGACCTTGGAGGAACCCACAGAATGATTGAGAGTTACCTTAACCTCATTATAACACTAAAATCTTCACCCAAGGAGGAGCACAAGCCTCATTTACATAACTGGCAGGTATAGGCCTATTTTCTTAAGGCCCATGGCACCATCTTGTGCCTACCTCTACACATAATGACAAAGTTCCCCCTTCTAAATATTCATCCCAACCTTATGAAAGGAACCCATTCACTCTTGCTTGGGGAGTCAAGACTCTGGAAATTATTCCCTGTGATCTCCTTATTTGCTGCAAATAGAGTCTCCTTTGTGCGACAACTCCACCTGGTATAATTTCTGTCTGTGACTCACCAAGGAGTGAACTCATGTTAGTTCAGTTACAGGGTAACTTGATTTGGAAGTCTTCCAAAAGAAGCTAGTTTCATCCAAGGGGGGGAAAAAACTATCAGACTGAAGTCCTAGAAGGAGTTCAGGACATATGACCCCAAACAGGCTACATGGGTATATTGATTTTTTGAGCTGAAGGCACTTGAAAAACAGCAGATGTAGGGAGAGGTTCTCCTGAACTGCCCTAATTGTACTAAAAGACAGAGCCTCCAAAAGGAGCTCTATTGACCTAAATCCCCAACCCGGGAGTTTCATTCACCAGGGAAGACTGACTCCTATCCCAGGAGAGAAGACTATAAGTCCACACCACCTCCAGATAAACGTTGTCACACTCTCATACCTTCTGCCTGTTCTTCTGAGGGCCCACTCATCTTTCCCCAAATCATTTACTCTCCCCTAAGTGACCTGCATCTCCCTCCCCTTCTCTGTTAAGATGGTATATAAGCTCTCAAGTCTCATCTCTTCTTCAGGTGTTCACTTTTTTTTTATGCCTTTGTCCATGTAATATTCAAAATTAATAAATGTGTATATTTTTTCTCCTGTTCATTGTCTGCAGCCAATTTATTTCATAGACCCAGCTATTAAAACTAGGGGGGTAGAGAGACAGTCTTTCCTCTCCTACATCCTCGTTCATTCTTTCTTTCATCAGATAGGTATTGAGCACCTACCTTGTCAAGTTGTATGCTAAGTGTTAGAGATACTAGGTTGAAAATGAAATAAAGATCAGGCCCTTAGGGTATCATGGAGGGACCAGACATTAAACCTGCACTGGTAAGTAGAGCTCAGCTGGTTTCCCAGGATCCTAGCCCATCTTGGAGGACTGAGGGAAGAAGAGCTCTATGAGTGACAAAGAATATTTTGGGGGAGAAGTACTCATGTGTGGTCATTTCTCAACACCTTTGGGAAACACAGATTCTGTGTCCTGTAGGTACCAACATTTTTAAAGCACAGGCTCTTAATTTCTTCATATTATTCTTTATATGATCTGTGGGAAGCACTGCTATTACAGATCTTCCCCGACATAAGTTGGGATTAAGTCCCGATAAACCCATCATAAGTTGAAAATATCATAAGTCAAAAATGCACATAATACATCTAACCTATCTAATTTCACAGCTGAGCCCAGCCTGCCTTAAATGTGCTCAGAACACTTACACGAGCCTGCCGTTGGGCAACATCAACTCACACATAGCTAGCTTTATAATAAGCTGTTGAATATCTCATGCACTGTATTGAATACTGTACTGAAAGTGGAAAAACTGTATGGCTGGATGGGTGTGAACGGTGGTAAGTGCTCCGGCTGTCGACCCTCGTGGTCATGTGGCCGACTGGGAGCTGCGGCTGAGCTGTGCCGAATATCACCAGCCTGGGAAAAAGACCTAAATTCAAGATTCCAAGTGTGGTTTCTTTTTTGTTTTTGTTTTTTAAAGATCTTATTTATTTATGACAGAGAGAGACAGCAAGAGAGGGAACACAAGCATGGGGGCAGTCAAGGGAGAAGCAGGCTCCCCTGAGAGCAGGGGGAGCCCGACGTGGGGCTTGATCCCAGGCTGCTGGATCATGATTGAGCTGAAGGCAGCCGCTTACTGGACTGAGTCACCCAGGCACCCCACAAGTATGGTTTCAACTGAACGTATATCACTTTTGTACCACTATAAAGTCAAAAGTTCCTTAGTAGAACCATAAGTAGGGGCCCATCAGTACTCTCATCTTACAGACAAGGAAACTGAAATGCAGAGAAAGGAATTCACTTGTCTAAGTCCCACAGGAAGAAGAGCTAGAAGCATACCTTGGGTCTGTAAGAGCTGACTTTTTTTTTTTTTTTAGATTCTATTTATTTATTTGAGAGAGCAAGAATGTACTCTGGTGGGGGAGGGAGGAGCAGACTCCCTGCTGAGCAGGGAGCCCTAATGGGGCTCAATCCCAGAACCCCGGGATCAGGACCTGGGCCTGACTGACTCAGGGGCCCTCCAAGCACCACTGTAAGAGCTAATCTAAGCCAGCTCTGGAGAGATGGGCTTCAGCGAAGGAGCTGGTGAAAACCTACAAGGCCATTTCACTGGCATCTCAGTGGGAGCCGAAGACGCCAGGTACCACTAGCAGAGTTTCCAAATGGGGTCTGCTGGTGTCAGCAGTGGGAAGAGGGGGCTTTGGAACCAGTGTGGAAGATGGTGCTGGTGGCCTCAGCCTTCCTGGTGAGCAGCCAGCTGTCACCTCATGGCATGATATTTACCATGTGCAGGACACCACCAAAGCACTTAGTATGGATGAAATTAAATTTGATATTTACAATTCCTATTTTTACAGATTAGGAAATTGAGGCCCAGAAAGGTAAGATAACTTTCCTAGGTCACATGTCTGACCAATATGGAGCCAGGAGCGAGGCTGGGCATGTGGACTACTAGGCTTGCGTGCTTTGCAACTGTGCTGCGTGTCCAATGGGTGTATAAGGGACATAATATGCTGAGGTGTTGTCTATGGGTCCTGCACCCCAGGAAGGGATAGGGCAAACGTGACAGATTGCAAATGTAGCTACAAGATTCTGCCTTCCTTCAGGAGAATGAAGTCCACTCTGGGAGCATGCTTGGCCTCAAGACTTGCTCTGAAGAGCAAGAGAATACGGCGGAAGTAGGGGTGTATCAGCTCCAAACCTAGGCCTCCAGAAGCCTTCGGCTCCCCTCATCCCTGGCAACCCTGCTGCCATGGGAAGAAGCCAAAGCGGGAGAGCCTGCCGGATGAGAGACGCAGGTCCTTGTCACCCTTTCAGTGCAGCGAGGCCTGCCCACCACCCTGCTGGCTTGAACTATCCGGCAACCTGCCACCTCACCGCAGACACAAAAGCGGGCCCAGAAGAGCCTGTCTAAAACCACCCGCGGATCCACAGAGCCATGAGTAAACAAATGCATGTTTCTTATTCTAAGCCACTGGGTGGCTTGTTTGTAGCAATAAATATAGCAAGGAATACCTTGAGGAGAAAGAAGATATGAGGTTGGAGGAATTCCTATCAGGAAGATGGATAAGCAGAAATTCTTCAGGCAGAGAAAAGAGATTCCGAGGAAAATGCTAGAGGAAAACCAGCCTGGAGCTCTGTGGACCCAGCGCCCTCCACTCTTCTGGTTTCCACCAGGTGGAGGAATGACAGTACTTTTCTGGAGAGAGATTACAGATCGTCAGTGAAGGAGCTAAAAGCAGGAATATTCTGCTGCCTTTGGGAAGACAATCCCTAAACAATAAGAGGGGGTGGCCTCTCTGCAAGGGCAGTGGGGTCCCATGTGGGCAGAGAGAGGATCCCAGGGAGCTCCCTCCACTCTCCCTGGGGTCCTGCACCTGGAGACAGGGTTCCGCTCCCTCCGGGGTAGCAGGGATCCAGACAGTAAGCTGTGGGAGCCTAAACTCAAGCAGTCCACCTGAGAGTGAGAAGTGGGCGGAGGGAGAGAAATGTACCAGGGACAAGAAAAGCTGGAGCCAACTGATCTGGAGGGAATGGCCACTGGGGGAGGGAAGGCCTAAAATAACACCGCTGTTCAGAGTACAAAAGCAGGCGGGCAACAAACAATACAGAGGGGAAGATTAAATGATACTTATTAAATGCCCACCATCTAAAATGTACATATTATGGTACAATCATGTATTTTTGGTGTTGACGTCGGTAAATTTTTGACACAGCTTGCCGTCTGCCCTTGTTTTGAGGGGTCATCCCTCCTCCTCAAGGAACCTGAATTTTAAAAAGAATCAAAGTCTGCAGGTAAAGAGAGATGCTGTATTGGTAGAATTTCAGGCAGTCATCTAAAGTGCAACAAGGGTTTTTCTTTTACGTGGACCCCCTTCCCTGGGCTCTTGGCCTCAGTGCCAGTCACGGAACCACAAAAAGGGGACCTAGGCGTCGGGCGCTTTCGGTTCCCCCCCTCCTCCAAAGTTGCCCCAGTGTTTCTCAGATTTGGGGGAGCAGCTCTGTCCCCGGTTCCGAGCGTGGGAGTAGGGGTCGGCCGAGCCCGCGCACCGCCGCCAGAGGGCGCTGCGCAGCCGCCGGGTGCGTCGCGGCCGCCTGGGCGTGTGGCCTGGCGTGGGCATTTTTGTGTTGTTTAAATGCCAGCGTTTACTGCTCACTCTTTCCCCAATCGTGTTTCTTATTTACCCGGTATCTCTTCTACGTGAAAAACTTGAGAAGAAAAATAAAAATTCATACTTAACTCTGGTTGCGGGGTGGGCAAAGGGGTTTGAGACCGAATGCAGTTTTGTTCCAGAAGCCTCGGAGACTGGAACCAAACAGCCGGCATGGGCTCCCCAGACGCTTCCCCTGGGTGAGGACAGAGGCGGTCATTAACAAGCACACCGAGCCCAGCTCCTGGAAGTGCTCTTGCTAACCACCGGCAGGCCCGCAGGCTTGCCTCTCCAGAGGAGGATGGGTTTCGGGCCGGGCTTTGGAGCTGGTGTTGGTGGCGGGTCGGAAGGGCCACGCCGCGCCCTGAGCTCGCGCGGGGCCCCGGGGAGTGTGCGGCGCTGCCGGGAGCCCGGCGCGCGGCGGGGGCCGCGAGGTTCCGCGGGGGAATCGGGGCGGCAGTGCGGGCGCAGGGCGAAGTCAGGGAGGCAGAGGGCAGGAGCTCTGGGAGTCTTGTCTGATGGGGGTAGCGGGGACGGTTCCTCGGGGTTGGGTGGAAGCTAACAAGCCTGACCGCCACAAATAGAAGGCATGGGCGAAAAGACCCAAAGAGCTTTTTGACTGCTGGGAGGTCTCAAGCAGATAAAGCTCCGAATCCCTGGGGCGGGAGCTGGGGTGAGGTTCTGGTGGGGGATTGTCTTGACCCGAGGCTGGGTTCTGTTTTTGAGACCTGAAAAAAAAATCCCCGGTCCCCTGGGGTGATTTCTCAGTCACTTTTCTCCAGCAGGAAGCTGCTTCTTGTTGGAGCCTCCTGGGATTGGCAGAGTTAAAATCCTTTAACCCAGGATGCCTTGGGCCTTTTGTTCAGCTCTGACAATGGAATTGGGTGGAGGGGGCTGGGAAGGCAAGTTGCTGGGTCCGGGTGTCTGCCCGGGGTGGAGGTCTAGTAAAGCTGTGTGCAGTCACTGGGTGAAAAAGCAATTTAGTCGTGTGTGTGTGTGTGTGTGTGTGTGTGTGTGTGTGTGTGTGTGTGTGTTGGGGGGAGGGTGTAAGGGAGCCCAAGGCATAGGGCACCAGCTCGTTAACACATGTCTATGAGTGCCTGCTGTGAGCTCAGCAAACCCTTAATTACTCAGGAAGACCTTCCCAAACTGGGAACTCAATACTGGTCTCTAAAAGGTTGGGTAATGGGGTTTTTTTTGCATCTGAAATCCGAGGGAACAGATCTCTGGCTCCCCAGGGCTCCCAGATTCTTCTAGATGTCTTTGTCTTCTAAAATCCTGCTCCCACAGGACAGCACTTAGTTAAGGACACTCAGAAATGCATACCCTTCAACCAGAATCATCACCCGAAAACCGTTGCTTTGAAATATATCACATCCTTGGCTCATAATCCTTTCAGCACCCACTAATTCAAGGGACTTGGAGTGACTCTGTTCAAGCCCTCCTACCATGCAGACTTTTCTTCCCCAGCTCCTCATGGGTAGTCTCCCCTGAAGCCAACCTGGCCCCTCATGGTTCCTTGGACATGTCTTGAATTCTCCATCTTCCCTGTGTGGCCCTGCAGTTGCCTTCCTGGGATACTGTCCCCCTCTTTACTGTCCAGCCAGTCACATCCCTACTCTATCCAGTTCTGGCATCAGTAGGTCAGCCAACATGCATTTACTGAGAGCCCACTACGTACAAGGCATGTTCTGGGCCTGGGGACTACATCAGAGATCAAGACAAGTACTGGCCCATCAGGATTTTATGTTTTAAGGAAAGGAACAGGGTAGACACAAAGCCAAACAATTTTACTTGTTGATAAGGACTATAAAGAAGCCAAACTAATGTGCTAGAGTAGGAGTGTTGGGGGTGGAGTGGGGCTGATGGTGCTGCTTTAGTTATACAGGGAGGGTCTCTTTGTGGAGGTGACTTTTGAGACCTTTTGAGATCTTATAGATGGGAAGGAGGCAGCCCTGTGAAGTTCTGGGGAAGAGGGCTCCAAGCAGGAGGAATGATGAGTGCAAAAGCTTGTAGGCAGGCATGCACTGTCGCTGGGACAATGGGAACAAGGATATTTGAGGGGCTCTGGCGACAAAGACTAGAGCATTAGTCCTTGTGGGACCAGGTAAGGAGTGTGAGTTTTATTTTGGTTGCAGTGGGAAGCCTTTGGAGCCCCTTAGCCGAGAGTGAACAGATTCCATTTACCCTTTAGAAAGATCACTCTGGCTGCTTTGCAGAGCACAGACTAGGAGCTGAGGAGAACAGCTGAGATGTGGTTGCAAAAGCCTGGCAAGAACAGATAAAACCTCTTTTTTAGGGGGGTAGCTATAGAGATGGTGAGATGAAGTACTGATTTCTGGAGCAATTCTAGAGGTATAGTCGATAGGACTTACTGATGATCTGACCTATGACAGAAGAGGAGTTAAGAATGATGCCTCCATTTTTAAGCTAATTGGATGGAGAAAGGGATGTCCATATTCGGGGAAAAGGTTGATCGGTAGTTCTGTTGTGGCTATGCCAAGACCTATCAGACATCAACTGGACCTATGGAGGCAGGTTTGGGTCTGGAATTCAGGGGTGTCTTATCTTCAGACTTAAATTTGAGAACAAGCTTGTAGATGGTATTCAAAGCTATGGCCTGGATAATTCCATTTAGGGAAAGAGTAAAGATAGAAGGAAGAGGGTTGACACTGAAGCCATGCCAACATTTAAGGATCTGGCAGAAGGAAACCAGCAGAGAGGACTGAGAACAACCTATGCAGTCGGGGGGGAAAACCACGAGATTGGATTATAACGAAACTGAGTAAAGGAAGTATTTCAAGGAGGATGCATTGGTCTGCTATTGCTGGGTAACAAACAGCTACGAAAATCTCAGTGGCATATAACAGTAAATATTTCTTTTACTCATGCATCTGTGGGTCATCTAGAGGTCAGTGAGATGTGGTTGATCTTGGTTGGGCAGCTTTAAGCTGCAGCTGGGTCCAAGTCTATTCTATATACATGTCCCATATCATCCTTGTACCAGCGGAATGGTTAGGGCATGTTTTTCCCCATGGGGATAACATTGGCCCAAGTAGGCAAGTAGAAACACAGGATGCCTCCTGTGGTGGAGGCTTAGAACGGGTGCCATGTCACTTCCTCCTATATTCCATTGGCTGAAAAATAGGTTACGCCGCCACGCCCAAAGTCAAGCGGCAAGAAGTATACTTGTCTCTAGTGGGAGGGACTGCACTATCACATAGAGAAAAATATGGACACAGGGCAGAGTGACAAGAATTAGGACCAGTTATCAATCCACCACAGAGTGGTCAAACATGTTCAGGGCCACTGGGAGACGAGAGGAGATGAGGATCATGAGCTGGCCACTAGTCTAGAGAAGATGTGGGCCGCTGGTCTTTTTAGTAAGAGCGATTACAACAGAATGGAAGGATAAGAGCCCCATTGGAGTAGGTGGAGGTGAGAAAGGAGGTGAGAGAGAGGACTGTCAGTCTAGAGACAAGTCCCTTGGGAACATTTGCTCTGCAGAGAAGCAGCAAAATGGAGTAGCTGGCAGGTGACATGAGGCTAAGGCTAATACGTTTTTAAATTTAGGGAATTAAATCCCGTTTTACTGGGGGCACCTAGGTGGCTCAGTTGTTAAGGGGTTACCTTTGGCTCAAGTCATGATCTCAGGGTTTTGGGATCAAGCCTCATGTAGGGCTCTCTGCTCAGCAGGGAATCTGCTTCTCCCTCTCCCTCTGCAGCTCCCCTGGCCTGTGCTCTCTCTCT
The DNA here is from genome assembly GCA_004023965.1 of Spilogale gracilis. Classification (NCBI taxonomy): domain Eukaryota; kingdom Metazoa; phylum Chordata; class Mammalia; order Carnivora; family Mephitidae; genus Spilogale; species Spilogale gracilis. Next base: position 288,802 of record PITA01000323.1, on the reverse strand, counting down.
TGATCTCTCTCTGTCAAATAAATAAATAAAATCTTTTTTAAAAATTTAAAAACAAAAATAAAAAAAATAAATCCTGTTTTACTTTGATGGGAAGGATCTAGCAGAGAGGAAGAAGTTGATGATGCATGAATGAAAGGGCATATGTGTGCTGTGAAAGGGGAAGGGACCCAGGGCCCAGATGAAGGGGCTGGCCACAGATGGGTGCAGAGAATGCAGAGCTGCAGACATTCCGGTGGCTTTGGTGGCAGCAAGATCACACAATTGGTCTGATCATACCTATTTTCTCTATGAAGGATATCTGAGGTCACACGGAGAGTGAAAGAGGAAGGGTGTTGAAAATATGCAGAGAGGAGAAAGTGTGAAGCTGTTGCACTGTGGAGAGGGAAAAGAAATTTTCTAAGAAACTATAGTAGGATTGTCAAGCAGTTCAAATGCCTATTTGAAATTTATGGCTGTAAATTTGAAGTGAGTCCATCTAGAGCAGCTGGGGAATTTTCCTCAGCGGTGGGCAACTGTTCGGCTGCAGGTGTGAAGTAAACAGTTTGATTTAAGCACAGTTGGGTTTTTGCCAGGTGAATAGGATGGAGAGAGACCAGTGTAAGGAAGTTAAGAATGTTTGCAAGGGAGATTTTGTGTGCTGGATCATGAAATCTCAGCTGGCTGAGAAGTGAAGACCTGAGGGGAGACACACAGTGAAGGAACAGTAGCAGGATGGGTTGAAGGTCTCAGGTGGAATGGAAAGACTGGAGGGGGTGATGCCTGGGTCGGTCTAACTCTTGATTTCAGCTCAGGTCATGATCTGGGGGTTGTGGAATTGAGCCCCACAGCAGGCTCCGTGCTCAGCAGGGGTGGGCTTATGGTCTCTCTCTCTGCCCCGCCCCCACTCTCTTTCTCTCTCTCTCTCTAAAATAACAAATAAATCTTTTTTTTTTTTTTTTTTAAAGTAAGACTGGGAAGGGTGGACAGGGGGCTGACAGGTGGGGGGAATCTTCGAATCTGAGATCTTGGGGATGGTGTTGATAGTCATGGTTCCAAGGTCAAGGTCCAAGGTATGACCAGGAAGCTAAGGCAGGGCAGGAGAAAATACACTGTAAGGCTGTCAAGGTGATTAGGGGCCAGAGTGCTGAGTTGATTATCAGCACTGATGTTGAAGTCCCAAGAATGATGACAGTGTAGGAGAAATAGCCTGGTGCCAAAATCATCAGGGAACAGAGAAAGTGACCAGGAGAACGATGAGATGACACTAACTAGGAGAAGTGGTAGGTAGTAAACTCTGATGACATGCATTCTAAAGGAGCTGGGTTTTTGAAGGCGGAAGAAACAAATTGGAAGTTTTCATGGTCAGTGTGGACCACTTCCCCATGGCCTGAGGAAGAAGAGAACCTCCAATGGAGAGAGTTGTGGGGACAGCTGGGTCCTCAGGGGACAGGCAGCCTCCAGGAAGAAGGAAGAGAGGGTCCTAGTCTTGCAGATATAGAGTAAAGGCAGGGGGTATAGTTTAGGAGGGCAAGGAAGGAGGGGGATTTGGCTGGAAGATGTTCAGCAGGTGGAGCAGGGGTTGGGGCTGGGGTGAGTGGGCAGGAAGCATGATGGGTTTGCGCTCCCTGCCATTGGAGGCCCGAGAGGGAGGTGTCAGGGAACCCACACCGGGCCCCTCTGTGGAAGCTTCCCATATTACCCTGGGGTGCAGTACGTGGTAATAGACTTGCTTTTTCTGGAACCCCCATAACTTGGGTAGCTCACGATTCTCAGGCATTACTTCCAGGTGTCTTCAGCTTTCTTCCATGTGGATTTCTTATTTCCTCAATGAGTTGCAAGTTGGGACAGGAATCCTAGATGTGCCTCTTTGCACCCACGCAAGTCCAGCACAGCACCTGACAGACATGAAGTGGGTGCTTCTCAAATGTTTGATTGAGTTGGTTACAAATGAGGTAATGGTTCCCTTTAAGTCCAAGAGTGGGGGCCATTGTCTGGCAGTGGGGGGGTCCTTCTGCCCGGGGTCCCACCCCGCCCCCACGGGCCAGCTGCCGCGCGGCCGCCCCTCCCCCTTCCCCTCTAGGGCAGCCACAGCCAGCACCGCGTGTAACCCGACGCCCGCCCGCTTCCGCCCCCCACCCCCGCCCGACCCAGGCTCCCGGTGGCCAATGGCTGCGGCCCGGAGCCTCCGCGGGGAGCCTCGGAGCCCTGGCGGCGCCGCGAGGCCGGGCTGGAGCGGGGCCGGGCTGGAGCTGGAGCACCCGGAGGCGATGGGCTGCTCGCCTGCGCCCCGAGCAGCGCGGCTCACGCCCCCTGCCAGGGCTCTCCACCCCTACGCGCTAGGCCCCAGCTCAGACTCGTCTGCCTCTCGGCCTCAAGCCAGGAGGCCAAAGGGACCCGGCAGTCTCGGCCCACTGTGGCATCCAGCAGGCCAAGATGCGTCCCCCCAGCCTCCAACCCAGGAGTCAGGACTTGACTTGTAGCACCTGGAACATCTGCTCCCCCCAGGGCTTTGGCCAGCTGAGAGACCTTGGGCAGTCATGGAATCCCTGAGCCTCCGTGTCCTCGGCTGTGCTTAAGGCTAGTCCTCATTCACCTCTCAAGGCGCTGGTGTGAGGACCCAGTGAGTGAAGGGCGGGAAAGTCCTCCCAGAATCGCCAGAGGACCGGCCAAACGCAAGTCGTCGTGACCTGCCCCCACCTGCCCCGCAGCAGATGGGAAGTCAGGTTCTCCTACGCAACATTGCAACATTCCGGCTCCGCCCACCATCCAGGGAATTCCCTGGGTTCAACGGAAGAGCCCAACAGCGCTTTCCTTAACACCCCCAGTAGGCGTATTTCCTGCAGCTCCTCTCTTCTGAGGCAGAAGTCAGCTGGTGGGGTTTAGGAGCCCTGGGGGAAAAGGAGCTGGAAATATATGTCCCGCTGGCAGGATGGAGCACAAGGGGGGCATCTTTCCAACTACCTCTTTTATCTCATATATACTTACTGGAGTGTAAGATGTGTAAAGAGGAAACCTTCACCAATAAAGGCTTTTTCCTCCTCAAAGATTTAAAACTGCACACTCCTGACAATTACCATCCATAGGCTGCAAAACCTGATGTGTCTATCCAAACCTTTGATCATGTCACCCAAAAGAAAAGCAACCAAGAGCTCAGGAAGTACATAATACTGTGCAGGAAGAGGAAGAGAGGAAGCCTTGGTCAAGGATGCATTATTTTAATGTTCGGCAGCCTCCCCAACCCCTAAAGTAGCAAGGCGTTGCCGATGGTGGTGAGGACACACAGAGGGAGCTCCCTGGATTTCTTCGTTTCTGTGTTCATGTCCTGAACAGGCTCCTTCTGGAACCTGCAGCCTTGGCTCACACCCTTTCTCTGCACTGGGCTGGCCACCCTTGGGCACCCTGTCTGGGGCACAATCTCACAATGATAAGCTGTTCTTTCTTCCCTGGGGCTTAGACTCCAAGGGCCAGGCAGCCACCAAAGGCAGGAGGTGCCTGAGGATTCCACAAGGGTGTCCCCAAGCAGGGAGAGGGAGAGATGCCCACCAGCCCAGGCCTGATGTTCTGCAGACTTACTGAATTCATTTGCTTCTAGACCTTTGCAGCCTTGCCAAGCCCTGGGTGAGAGATCAGAACAGCTGGAAGTTTCTAGCAGGAAAGCACCAGGTGCTGAACAGGTCTCAGTCTGACTTAGGGGCTGGAGCCATTTGGGGTTGGCATTCTTGTCTTAGCAGACAGGCAGGAATTGCTTGCTGGCTCTTGGAAGAACAGTGCTCCCCCTGAGTTTTTGCTGGGGCTGCAGGAAACCCAGGACACAGCACTGAGGACAGAAACTCGGAGCCTCCTCCCTTCCAAGCACCAGTTAGACGATACAAAAGGCCTCCTCTGGGGGCCAAGCAGAAGGGGACGGGCTGACCAGGGAGGGCTGGGACTGTCACTCAGTCAGAGCCAGGCGGCTGCAAATGAAACACAGACCTAGAAGGCTTAGGCAGGCACTCAATCTTTCACAGAGCCAAGAAATCCTGGCTAGAAACTTGACTACGGAGCAAGGAAAGGCACTGGGAAATACTTGAAACCAGGCGAGACCCCTGGTAATGTTGGACGCTTGACAAACAAGTTGCTGAGCCAAATGCTTTCTTCTCCCGCCTGGCCCGAACACAAAAGCTGAGCTGGCCAGAGAGGACCCAGGGGAAGTGGAGGAGTCAGGAGGGACCCAGCAGGAAGAGGAAAGAAAGCAGGCAGCGGGGGTAATTTTTACCCTGCTCAGACCCCACAAGCCAGTTTGCAGAGCAGAAAGTTCTTGTGGCTTTGCACAAAGCCAAGGTCACTCAGAAGCTCTCGAGGTTCCCAGGAGGGGCTTCAGAAACTCCAGCGTGGCAGCACAGTAGCCCAGCTGCGTGGGTCAGCTTTATATGATGAAGTGGTTTGTAGGGGCAGGGGCTGAGGGAGGACAGCACTCCCCACCCTAAGCCCCAGGCTACAGAGGGACTCATCTCAGCCTTCAGAACAATCAGGGCCTGGATGGGGAGGGTGCCTTCAGCCCACTTTTTTTTTTACTATGGGTAAGATCTATAAACCTACTATAGAATTCTTTTATTCAGATTTCTTGTAATGTGTGAGGGGGCTTACTTTGTAAAAGTTATAAAATTAAAGAAAAAAGAGAAGTCATCTTGTGTTGAGGATGGATTCAGGGTCTTAATTCTCTTCATCCTTGGCTAAATTTCGAAAGAAAAAAATAAAAAGAAATATGTCATGGTACGAAGGCTTCTTGTTTAAGAAGAAAAAAGCTGCCTTCTGAATATAAAAGTAGAACATACTCTATAAAAAGAAATTCAGGCAAAAAGTATAAAAAAGGGATCAGAAAATCAACTATAATCCCACCGCTCAATGATAGATAGCCTGATACCATTTTTGTATATTTTCTCCCTACTATTTGCTAAGCTTGCAGGTATGTTTTTACCTGAGATAAAATGATTAATATAAGAATGGTTTTAGCTTCCTTCCTTCCCCCAGCTCTGGACTTTGGGTAGAGATATTTTTGGGGAAGGAGCTGGGCCTTGGCACATGGTGAGTGGGGAAGAGGGGAGGTCTCCTAGGGAAGATGGCAAGGGGGGCCCAATGAAGGCTCTATGAAGAATTACTTTTGCTACCCAGCACCCTTTTCTTCGGGGGGGAATCGACCTTTCCCCATTCCACAGTAACCGCCTCAGCCCCTGAGCTTTGGTGATGCTGACCTCACACCTTCTCCCCTTACCCCATCTTGGATTGGAGCCAGATCCATCTACAGTCTCCACCCTCTCATCAGAGTAACTAATCATCAGGGTGATTAATCCAAGGACCAACACATAACTGAGCCAGGAAGAAGTCTTCCCTCTTGCTTGCTAAGCATTCTGTGGCCCTGTCCTCCCGCCGGGCAAGGGCTGCCAAGATGCTCATGAAGCTAAGAGATGGAGAGCAAACTTGACTGCATCACCCAGTCCCTGGGACCAACCGTATGTGAAGCCAGTGGGGTCCATCCTGAGCTCTTCATCCTGGACTTTTCAAATACTTCTTTTTTTTCTACCCCCACCCCCAAATTGTTATTAGATTTTATTTTCTAAGCATTGGCTTTATTTATTTATTTTTGAGATAAATTTCACATAACTTAAAATTAACTATTAACCATTTTAAAATGTGTGGTTCAGCAGCACTGTGTACATCCACAATGTTGTATAGCCATTGCTTCTGTCTAGTTTTTTCTTTTTTTTTTTTTGTCTAATTTTTTCATCACCATCACCTCAAAAGGAAACCCCATGCCCATCAAGCAATCACTTCCTATTTTTCCCTACCTCTCAGTTCCTAGCATCTACTAGTTTTGCTTTCTGTCTCTATGGCTTCACTTATTCTGGAAGTTTCATGTAAATGGAATCATACAATAGTGATCTTTTTGTGTTTGCGTTTGTTCACTTAAAACATGATGTTTACTTTCTTTTTTTTTTTTTCCGGTTCTTTCTTTAATTATTTGACACACACACAGAGAGAGAGAGAGTACAAGCAAGGGGAGCAGCAGGCAGAAGGAAACGGAGAAGCAGGCTCGCTGTTGAGCAAGGAGCCCAATGCGGGGCTTGATCCCAGGACCCCGGGATCATGACCTGAGCCAAAGGCAGATGCTTAACCGACTGAGCCACCCAGGAGCCGCAGCATGATGTTTTCAAGGTTTATCCATGTTGTAGAATGTTTAAGTGTTTCATTCCTGTTTAGGACTGAATACTATTCCACTATATGACTATACCCATCAAATTTCATTTGTTCATTCTTATGGACATTCGAGTTGGTTCTACATTTTGGCTAGTATGAATAATGGCGCTGTGAATATGCATTTGTAAGTACTCATTTAAATACCTGTTTTCAATTCTCTGGGGTATATAATTATGAGTGGCATTGCCAGGTCACATGGTGATTCTATGTTCATATGTTCTTTTTATAGTTTAATGTGAAATGACTTTCTTTTCTGGGCAAGCAGCATGGCCAAAGCAGGGAGAAGGGATAGGAGAAACAACAGAGACAAAATACATTCTTGAGTGGGAGAGCGATGTGAGAAAGTACTTTCTGGACAAGCAGCAGCAGGGCATACTGCCTGGGAGACCCACAGAGAAGAGGAATCTTAGAGCAGCTGCCTCAGCAATCCAGTCTGTGAGAGGAAATGCTCCCTCCTTCCTCTGTTCCTCTTCCGCTTCCTGCCAACGCCCGCGCAGGGATGAGCCCACAGTGGGTATTCTGGGTGGGAGAGAACACATTTTTCCTTTTAAAGGAGAAGGATTTGTTTCACTGGGTATCTCCTACAGCTCTGCCAGGGATTAATTTCTCCACCGTGAGGAGCCACAGGGCAGCCCTCAGGACCACATCGGAGGCGGCCAGCCACCTTCAGACATGGCGGCTCTGCCTGGGACTCCAGGTAGGGTGAAGCCCCTGACCTGGCTTAGAAAAGAAATCACTGGGGTCTCTGCTCCTGTTCCTTCGTTCCCGCTGACTGCCGCTCTCCACACCTCTGATTTTGTCAGTCCAAGTGGGGACTTACTTGTCGAGTGGGATATCCGTGTTTCTGCTTACTCTCATCGGAGACATGTGGAGATTCTCCTCAGAGCCAGTGCCATCCCCATTATGGGATGTCCTACAGGTAGAACGCGATTCTACTGAATTCTCTTACTGTTGAGCCCCCTGTGTGCGTCATGTTGAGAAAACCCCCAGGCAATGGGGGAAAGGGTGCTGGGCAGGACCAGGGGATGGCAGGGCGCGGGAAACACCAGGAACTCAAGGCTTTTGACCCTGCGGAGCATGCAGCTCAGCGGAGGGAGACGGACACGGTGGCCACATAGAGGAGTGCTGACGAGATTACAGGAGTAGGGAAATTTCGTTTTAGAGCCCTCCTAGTGAATATTTATTTACTTGGTATTTTACTTAAATAATTGTTTACTTAATTGTATTAATAATTAGTAAACATTTATATTTAATAAATATTTGTATTTAATAAATAATTTATTATATTTAATAAAAATAATGTTTATATTTAATCGTAATACCTTCACAAAGTTTAGGAGCTGAGGTCTCCTACCAATAGCCGGCATCAAGTTTCCAGCCAGGTAAGGGAGCCATGGTGGAAGTGGCCCCCGTGTCCCCTGTCAACCCTTCCGATGACGCAGCCCCAGCTAGCTAGCATTTTGACTAAAACCTCATGGGAGACCCTGAACCGCAGCTGTTAAGCTAAGTTAGCAAGTTAAACAAGTTAAACTTGTTTAGCGAAGTTTCCACAGAAACTGTGTGAGATAACAAATGTTTATTGCTGTTTGAAGCAGCAAAGTTTTGAGATAATTTGTCACATGGCAATAGAGAACGACTAGACAATTTTGCTATTATCATTTTCTTGGGTCAGTACTCTGAACCAAGAAGCTGGGGAAGGAGCTATTTCTACGCAGGCGTGCTGTGAACAGTATTGATGGCTGAGGGCGCCTTGTTTCTAAGCGGTGGACACCGTGATGGGCTAAGGACCATCTGGACAAGAGCTTCTTTTGAAATGATAAGTTTCACACCAATCTCAGGTGCACTTCAGAAGCCAAAGGTTCCAGGGAGGAGACGCCTTGGGCTGACAGACCTTGTTCACAGGTGACCGCAAGTGCTCAGGCGACGAACAGCCAAGCGAGATTGCTGGGGCTGTTGACTTAATGCAGTTCCCGTGGTTAGGAACTGGTGGAGCACTTTCATTAGAAAAAGTCATCCTAGCCACAGATTCACCTGCGCCCAGCCCATGTTTCCAGAGTTTCAGCCCTTCCCATGAAAACATGGTAAAAACCTCTGCAGGGTTTCCCAGTGGAACTGGCTTCCTTCCCTGTCACCAGGACCTGGCCATAGCTGCGGGGCACCGCACACTCATATTTCACGAGCTCACGTGAGCTCAGGTCCAAGTCCCCACCCTCTCCGCTCTCGGTACCTGAGATTCTGGGAAATCAGCTCTATTTTCAGCCTCTAGGTTTACCTTGTTATTAGGAGCACTGAGCTCCTCTGCAGCCAGTGGCGGTAGGGCAGCTGAGAGAAAGGAAGATAAAGTGAGACCCATACAGTCCCTCAAGGAGACAGTTCTCAACCTGAAAATTCCAGAAACCTTTGTCAAGGATCCTCGCAGCCGCCGCCCCTTGGAGACTCGGCTGTATTTGGGCTTATGTTGGCTTCTCTGAACAAATGAATGGTCAGCCAATTTGAGCCGCCGTCCTAGAAAGAAGTTTGATATAGAACATTTCAAAGAGAGTTTTAACACTTCTGTTTTGTTTTGTTTTGTTTTCTGCTTATTCCTTTCTCCTCTGGTTTTGCTGCTTCGAGACAGATCTTAAATGCAGCAATGTCATTGACCTCCCCATGGCAGTAAAGGGAAGCTGTTGAGAAATGGCCATTTTTCAATTTCCCCTGGCCCTTGAGAAGAAAGAATATAGATTTGGAGTTTGAACCTTTTAAGGACCCAGGGGCTTACAAGTCTTTCCTCCTCCAGCAGAGCCCTAGCGACGGTAAAGGAAACAAATCCAGTCAATTGGTTATTTAAAAGCCTTCATTTAGCATTTGATCAAGGATACCTTCTGGATTAACCATTAAAATTGCCTTCCAGTTCCCAACAGAAATTGAACACATCCAGGCACAGCACATAGAGTAAATGAAGGCACCAACATTGAAAAAGTGAAGGCTGGGTTTCTTAGAAATAACCCCAGTTGGTGTGGGTAGAAGAGTTCCTCCACAGTGTCCTTGGGCTCCACTCATGTCCTCCCAGAGTGGACAGTATCAGAGCCAGGGGGGAGGGTAAATGGTGTGCAAGCAAGGCATCCCTAGCAGTGATTTTAGATAGTGCTGGCTATGGAAGAAAAGCAAAAATGAAACCAAAGTAAAATACTGCTGGTGCTTCTATTGCAATTTGCATCACATTACCCGTAATGATTTGTAATTTTACATTCAAAGCTATTATCTTTTGGCAGACACCTTGACTTTAAATAAGTGTCTGTTACCCCAAGGGGCTGCAGCAATCTGTGCCTCGCATCCCATCCACAATGAGATCTAGAGTGAGGGTAGGCTCTGCGGAGAGTGGCCGTCCCGGCAGGAACACCACCAGCCTGAGGCCGCACCCTGCTCTTGGGCATGAGGCTGTCCTGGCTTGGCCCTTAGCATGGGCACTTGCTTTGGTGACTGTCATCCTTCCAAAGGCTTTCAGCTACCACCTTTCATCTATTCGCACTTCTTTCCACCTCGAAAGTATCAAGTATCTTTCATTCTTCCCTAAGTGCCCTGAACTGTCTGGTAAGTGCATGGAAGGATCATCTATTGGTCTCCGACATCTAAGAACCTGCCTATACTTAAAAACAGCAAGAAAGCTCCCTCGCAGAATGAGAAGTTGGATGGATTCCAACTGCAGTGCCCCTTCCCTCACCCCACACACCTTTAAGTGACAGGAGAATGAGGAGTGAAGGGGGGTTATCACAGAACATTCCAGTCTTTTGTCAGAGCCTGAAAGCTCTGTGGAGCAAATGACTATACAGAAATTCAATCAGAATGGAAGAACAGGCAGAAGCAAACTGAGGGGAGGGTTGGGAGCTATTTCTCCCCCCAAGAAAAGCATTTTACACACTGATAAGTACTAATACAGTTAAAAGCAATAGGACAGGGGCACCTGGGTGGCTCAGTTGGTTAAGCGACTGCCTTCGGCTCAGGTCATGATCCTGGAGACCAGGGATCAAGCCCCGCAGGAAGATTGCTTCTCCCTCTCTCATCCCCCCTGCTTGTGTTCCCTCTCTAGCTGTGTTTCTCTCTGTCAAATAAATAAACAAAATCTTAAAAAAAAAAAAAAGAAATAGGACAATTACAGAAAGTACATAGCTGGTGGTGGTGCGTAGCAAGTGTATCAGTTAGCTCTTTCTGTTTAACCATCCAAAACTTAGCGGCTTAAAGCAACAACCATTGTTTAGCTCGTGATTCTGCAGCTTGACGTACTTAGGCTGACTTGCTCATGCTCTGCTGTCAGCTGCCCGGTCATCTAGGGGCTGGCTGGTCTAGGGTGGCCTCTTTTGGGGCAGCCCTTCAGCACCGTGACCCCTCGCTCAATGGCAGGCTAGCCTGGCCCATTCACATGAGTTCCTGAGAGAGAAGTAGGCGTGTTCACCTGTACCCACAGTACCCACGGCGTTACACTGGGCAAAGCAAGTCACTAGGGTGGTTTGAGTTCAAGGAGTGGAGAAATGGAGCCTGGTGCTATCGGTGGGAGGGGCTGAAAAGTCTTCTTGCAAAGCCTTGCTTACAAAGGAAGTGATAAATATTGGGGCCATTTCTGCAATCTACTATTGTAGACACCAGTAAATTCTGGGAGTGTGTATAATTTTTCAACCATTTCCAAAGGAAATTACATTGACATATCAGTCAACAAGCCTAGAGTGAAAAGCTATTTGGAAAAGCCCTACCATCAGACTGATAAGGAAGTAGTCAGAGTGTGACATCTTTGTTAATGTGATTGTTTCCCCAAAAACCAACCCCCACCCAGGTCTCTCCTCTGATTCAGTCCCCCTGCTGCCTCCCCTTGGTGTGAGAACCTGGCTGGGCCTTCCCCAAGGCTGGAGGCCTGCCCTTGAGACACTGTGGTTAAGGAGACTTTCTCCATCTTCTGGCTTCCCATCTAGCAATCTTGTTTCCTTGTTTCCTACTATCTTCTTGGAGTCATTTCAGTCTCTCTGGGAAAAATGGAGTCCCTACTCTGTGAATTAGAGGTCCATCACCCTGACCTGAAATATTTATTTCTCTCTCTTTTTTTAAAGATTTTATTTATTTATTTGACACACAGAGAGAGAGAGATCACAGGTAGGCAGAGAGGCAGGCAGAGAGAGTGGGGGAAGCAGGCTCCCTGCCAAGCAGAGAGCCCCGCCCGATGCAGGCCTCAATCCCAGGACCCTGAGATCATGACCTGAGCTAAAAGCAGACGCTTAACCCTCTGAGCCACCCAGGCACCTTTTATTTCCCCTCTTATTTGAGAGGTGGTAACACATGGCCAGGGTCCATGAGATCATCTTGTTTCTTGAGTTGGCAAGACAGCTCGAGACAAGTGTGAAGAAACCCAGGCTTTGTCTCAATGTGTACTGACTGGCTTCTGTCACATTCTCAGGTGAGACAAATCTGTCTCGTGTTCCCTTCAGAAGTGGGAAATGGATCCCAGTATTACACACACATATATTCAGTGTGCTCATAGGACTGCATTGTTCCGTTTCTTCAGCAGAGCAGATACTGAGATACTGTTGTTTCTCATCTTCATCCACAATTGTCTTTTTCATTACCTTTTCTAGCTCAGCGTGTGACACCACAGTGACCTATGGGATGTATGCAAAGTGAGCCAAGTGAGATTTCTGGAAAAGCTTGTTTCCCTGACTTTAAAAAAAAAAAAAAAAGTAACGCAAGAGGACAGATGAGCCCTTTGCCCTTCTTCCTTCTTCCTTCTTCCTGCCTGGAACAAGGATGTGAGGCCAGGAATTGCAGCAGCTATTCTGTGACCATGAGGACCAAAGTCATGGGCTGAGAATGGTAGGGCAAAATGGTAGAAGAGGCCTGAGTAGCTGATAATGTATTTGAGCCGCAGCACCGGCCCTAACGTTAAGCAAGTTAGTGTAAGTCACTGTTGGTTGGATTTTCTTCTTATTTGCAGCCAAATTCTTTACTGATACAGGCAGGATCCTTATTGGTTTGAAAGGAAAGTAGATTCACAGGAATATAACTGAGAGAGCCAAGGAGTCTAAGGAAGTCCCAGGAATACATAGTTCAGAGAGATCATTGTCCATTTCAGGCTTCAAGTTTCTTTTTTCTTTTTTTAAAGATTTATTTATTTGACAGGGAGAGATATCATGAGTAGGCAGAGAGGCAGGCAGAGGGAGAGGAGGAAGCAGGCTCCCTGCTGAGCAGAGAGCCCGATGCGGGCCTCGATCCCAGGACCCTGAGATCATGACCTGAGCTGAAGTCAGAGGCTTTAACCCACTGAGCCACCCAGGTGCCCATCAGGCTTCAAGTTTCTAATGTGACTTGCCTGGAAGAGAAACAGATCAGTAGCAAGGAGGGTTAGGATGCCATCACCTGAAACATATTATTATATTTTATTAATTCTCAGATGCCATCAATTGTAAAGTGCAGCATTATTTTATGTATCACTATGAAAGAAAAAATGTTCTTAAGACCACCACTAATTATGAGACCCATCCACTCTGATTTCAGAAGTGTAAAAATGGGGGGGGCACCTTGAATTAGTGAAATATGGCATATATTTACTTCTTTGATTATTGCCTGCCATCTCTGTTAGGTCTGACTTGTTCTCTGCTGAGTCCTCCATACTTGAAATTGGGCTGGCCACAGAACAGGCTCCATAAATATTTGTTATTGAATGAACCAGGGATCAAGTCCCTGCCAATAACTTCTCATGCTACCCTGGCTGAGCAAAGCATTTCCCTTTGTGCCTCGGTTCATCATAATGTAGTTTCACTGAACCTTACCAGAACAAGAGAAATAAAAAGCCCACATGACTGGCAAGTGGACCCACATTCCACATCATCACGGTGATGCCTCTCAGCACCTCAGATAGATGCAAAAAGGCTTCATTCTCCATCATTGCCAGAAGCCCCACTTTCCCTAGAGCCCAGTTTCTTGTAAGGCTCTGGGATTGGCCCTTTCCAGCCAAGACTTTTCCCACACTCCCTGTTACTAAATGTGCTCCCTGCAGATGGACAGGGGCTGAGGAAATAGGCAAGAAGGTTCAAGCAGAGAGATGGAGTTTTATAATTTGCCTGAATTTCTCCAGGAAGTCAACATGCCTGCATGCAATTGACATAGAATATTTTTAAGTAACATCAGCCTGCATCTCTCAGAGAGACAGTCTTGCCTAATCAAAATTATTGAGCTGATGAGAAAGAGGGCTATGGGTGTCCTTCCTGCACCTTATTCAGAAATAAATATAATAGTAATAACACATATATAATGAGTGACAAACCCTTTGCCCATGTCTCCTCATTCAGATTTTCTTTTAAATTAATTTGTTTGAGAGAGAGAATGAGGTAGGGAGAGAGCACAAGTGGAGAGAACAGCAGAGTGAGGGTGAGAAGCAGGCTCTCTGTTGAGCAGGGAGCCTGACATGGGGCTCGATCCCAGGACTCTGGGATCAGGGTCGAAGGCAGACGTTCAACCGACTGAGCCACCCAGGTGCCCCACATCTCCTTATTTAAACTTCAGCAAAACTTGGGGGATAGGAAGAATCATTACCCCCTCTTTATAGGTAGGGAAATTGAGGCATGGAGATGCTAAGTCACAGTCAGCAGCATAGCCTAGCTTTGACCTCAGAGCCTAGGCTTATTACAGTTATGCTCTACTGCTTTGTAGTTGCCTTACACTGGGTACCGAACTGATGCTCGGCTTTGCACTTGGCAGCAAGGCACAGACAACGATGAAGCCCAGTACCTGTTCTGAAAGAGTTCATGTTCTGTGGAAAAGACAGACCCTGACAGACCCAGGCAGAGATGGGCACACAAAGGGTCACAGGGACACAAAAGAAAGAGGAAAAGCTCTGTGCCTGAGAGCAATCAAGGAAGACATCACAGAGAAGGGAGCTTTGAGGAGGGCATTGAAGGGAAAGTAGGAGTGTGCTCAGTAGACAAAGGAGAGGTGGGCATTGCAGGGAGAAGTTCTTGAAAGCTGGATCTGGGGAAAGGGAGGAGGCAGAAGGCAGGGCTGCAAATAGGGAAGGGGCTCCATGGGGAGACAGTTTTCCCGCCTTGGTCAGGAAGCCTGGGAAGGATTTAATCAGCAGAGGGACAGGCTTGCTTTGCATTTTAGAAAGAGCTTTCAGGTAGTTGAACAAGGGGTGACTGCGGTGAGAAGAAGAGAGAACTGCATTGGAGTGGACTGTGAATTTTATATTCCGTGAGATACTGTGAAATGAAGAGAAGGGTGGACAGACATGGAGACCAATTTTGGCTTCGTAGAGAAGGGAATAGACATCCATGCCTATGAAACTCTCACACAAACTGGATAAGCCTTCCATATGTACACGTGCAATGGCAAGGGTCTCTGGCAAGTCTCTACTCTCATTTCTATAACACCACCATTTATCTCTCTTATGCCTGAAATTCTACCTCCAGAAACTACTCTTGGATTAAACACTGATCTTTCTTTTTCAAAGTTTTTCTTGTTTTTTTCCAAAATGGTTCTTTTACTTATTTTTTTTTAACTTTCCAAAGTGGCACACCTTTCTTACAGAAAAAGAAAACTTAAAAACATACTGAAGATGTCCTATATTTCCTTCCCAACTGTGGCTGATATTCTCAGTGTTCCTCAATATCTATTCTTGCATCTTTTTTGGTGGCAAAACTTGGGTTATATTCTGGTGGCAATGTGTCTTCCTAAAAAAACCTTTCCATTTTCTAGACTTTTTTACATGTAGGTATGACGATGTGACTAGATTTTGGCAATGATGTAAGCAGGAGTGTTCTGTGAGACTGCTTAGAGGGAGCTGACTCACAGGAACTGGGAGAGAGCTTTAGCCTTTCTTTTCTTCCTTCCAGCCTGCAACCCAATGTGTGATGACTGGTGCTTCAGCAGCCATCTTGGATCATGAGGTAAATTTGAGAATGGAAGCCACATACCAAGTTAGTGATCAAGAGGCCACACTAGGGGCACCTGGGTGGCTCAGTCAGTTGAGTGTGCAACTCTTGATTTCAGGTCATGACCTTGGGGTCATGAGATTGAGCCCTGCATCAGGCTCTGTGCTCAACAGGGAGTCTATCTGAGATTCTTTCCATCCCCCTCCCCTTGCTCATTCTCTCTCTCTCTCAAATAAATATATCTTTAAAAAATTATATTAAAAAAGAGAACACACGATACCTGTCCTAGACTGCTCAACTCTTGGATGAGAAAGAAATATATTTCTATACATTAGGCTGCTCTTATTTTGGGTCTTCTGCCATGCAGTGGAACCAAATTTTGCATGACACATCAGCCTTGCTGTCTTTTAGAGAAACTGACTGGCGTAGTAGTGGCAGCACCATGATGACTGAGCCCAGTGTGGTCAACTGATCCTCACAGAATCCCCTATAGGCTGTAGGAAGCCAGATCCTCCCTCTCGGATACTAGGAATTAGGTTAGAGAAACCCTAGTCGGTGTTGAGGCTTGACCTAGAAAGCCATATGGTCATGAGGTTCTGGGGCCACCATTTTCGGGCAGCCACGAAGGGGCCATGTGCTGATAACTGCATGAAGGAAGCAGTTGGCTGAGAGAAAGGGCCAAGATGGACACAGGCAGGAGAGATGAGAGCCCAGGGAACCCTGGAGAATGAGAGGGAGTTGGAGAGGGTAGCTACTGAGAACTTTTCTGTTCCCTTTAGGCCACAACTGTACTATCTGCAACCAAGTTTCATGTGAATTCCACTTTCCTACTATAAAGCCTTTTCTTTTAAACCTACATTAGCTTGAGCGAGTTTCTGTTTCTTGCAGTTAACAGATTCTTAACATAACCCTGCAAACTCTCT
Organism: Spilogale gracilis; assembly: GCA_004023965.1. NCBI lineage: Eukaryota > Metazoa > Chordata > Mammalia > Carnivora > Mephitidae > Spilogale > Spilogale gracilis. The sequence goes on along the minus strand of PITA01000323.1, from coordinate 272,775 downwards.
TATCATTTCCTTATTTGCTTTCCAGATTCCCTTTTAAGATACAAATGCTCCTGAGGAAGAAAGTACATCACTAACACTTGAGGATAAATGACTTTTGTCATCTTCCCTAGTGGAAGGAGTGAAGGAGGAGGCGGCAGCTGTCAGTGGCTTTAGGGGAGCCGATGCCCAAGGGGTGGGCTATGCCTGTGAAAGGGCAGATGTCTCACAGTTGTGCTTTGGCTCAGCCCCGTATGCACGTGAGCTCTCTCACAGCCTTCAGGTCTGCAGGTCCTTGAGAGAATTGTTCCAAAACACAGGGGTACGATACGAAAGGTAAAGAATTATCTGGAAAGCTGATCTCTTCAGACTGGATCTGCGGCCCTTACTGAATGCTGCAGAAATGGAAGACTGTTATATATTGCTCCATCTAAAAGAGTGTGGAGTTTCTTTACTTTGTTGCACCAAAAACTTGCCATCCCACACTTTCATAGTTTCTCCCACCTTCTCCTACCCCAGGTGACAAACTGTTAATTAAGAGGGGAAAAAAAAATCAAGGTTCTTAGTTAGCTACCTAAACAAGTGACTTTTTTAATGGCTGGCTTTCAGGAAGGCCATCTGAAACACCTGCACCCTCAAAGAACCGCCCATAGCAAGTGCCAAAGCTACATTTTAAGTTGCTTGAACTTATTTATGCCCTTTCTCCTTTCACCAGGGATCTGAGGAGGCTGTCAACTTTCTGTGTCATCTGATCATGACTCCAAACTTATAAAGAACACTGGCTATGTGCAGAGAGCTAGAAATACCACAGTGGTGAAGGTGAATCCCTTACCACTCGCGAGGGATGAGGGACCACCGTGTCACTCTGAATTGACATCACCATTGATTGGGAGTTGTACCATTATGCACCACTAAGAAAGACAGCAAAAATCTGCAATTAACTGGGAGAGGCGATACCAGGCAAGATTGTGCTGTCAAAACAGAACCCCAAAGTTTCATGGCCAATGAAGAAGAGTTTATCTTCCTTCTTCAAATGCCCATGGGCCCCCCATTGTCTTCACCATGGGCTCTAGGCCCACGGAACAGCCTCTATCTGCAAATTTGCTGGCTGCCTTCTAGAGCCTCGGCCAGAATGTGATCCATGTCACTTCCCTACACACTCCACTGGCCACAGCCTGTCACATGGTCACCCCCCCGCAGCTCCGCAGATGGGAGGGGCATTGCAGCAAACACTAATACAGTCCCCTACTTCTGCACTGAGTGGAAGACATATCCTGCCATATCCCAGTTTCCAGGATATTAAAAGGTAAAAACCTGTACACTCTGGAACTGATGAGCTACAGAACAATCATACCCCATGTACAGGTGAGGCCCAGAGGCCCAGGCGGGTCACACAGTGCACTTGAGACCTTGCAGGGAAGAACTGGGGTTTCAGCCCTGGGATCACCAACTCCAACTTTAATCTGGCCCCAATAAGCCTTTAAGGAAGTGGCCGGCTCTGTCAGGCTCTGGGGACTCCTGGAGGGGCCCCTAAATTATTCTCCATGTATTAACCCCTTTCTTTTTTAAAAACCCTTTTCAAAATTCAAATGTTTTGAGCTAGCACCATGCTAGGTACAACACTGAGGCATAGGTCTCTAGTTTCCTTAAAAATAATGTCTCAGGTCAGCCAGGGGTCAAAAGGAAGATTCGCAGAGGTCAGCTATTAGCTGTGGAAAGAAAGGCATGCACTCAGAGGCTAAGACACACGTGACGCCTTCCAACACAGGGCTGGTCCTCACCCTGGTAAATCGTCCCAGAAAGAGATGACTATTTACTCTAGGCACAGGCCTGGTGGGTGTGGGGCAAGTGCCAGGAAGCCAGTGAGCTGGCCATTGGAATGTGAGTGTGGGTGGGGTGGGGGGAAGTGGCCACCGGCTTCCACTGAGTCACAGAGGACTGAGTCGGGGAGGGCGGCCGGCCCCACCTTGGGCAGCAGGAAGGAGCAAAGTCAAAGTCGGAGGGAAGAGTCAGAGGTTGGGTGGGGCAGGGAGACAGGCTGCCTCAGGCCCCAGGAGATGTCCGAGGTGGCAGGCAAACAGGCCTTCCATGCAAATATTGCCCTGTGAAAACCACCCAGGATCCAGCTGGTGATCCAGAAGGCTCCTCTGGAATGTAAATCAGGGTTGCCATGAGAACATCCAGAACCTTGCCTTTGTCTGGTTTGAAATTCAAAAGTTGCTGGCTGAGGCGCCCAATACAGATTCTGAAAAGCTGAGATTTAGGGGCCTTGAGCTGCCACTCCTCCCCAGAGCCAGAATCACAAGAGTGAGCAAGCTTGCAGACATTTTAAAAATGGGAAGTAAGAAAAGCTGAGGGTTTTTAACAAGGCGAAAGAATAAAATGGTTGGAGGAGATGTGGACAAAATCAGAAAATGAAATAAAGCCAGCTACAGGATGGGCTACTGGTGAGTCTCGGTGTAATCTGAGTGTGCGGTCTCAGATCTGCTTTATAAAGTGGAAAGGGATTACTGGGGAGGGGCGCGTGGGGGGGGGGCGGGCGGAGAGTGTGCAGCCAGCTGGAGAGCTGCTGGCCTCCTGCAGAGCTCGAGGCCAGGCTGGCCTGCCAGAACCCTTCCTCCACCCAGCTCTCCTCGCAGGGGCCTCCTGAGAGAGGATTCACTCTGCCAGTGGGCCCCCAACCTCCTCCGCATCATCCTTCCGGACCCACCCTCTGGCCTGTCTGGCCTCCATCCCTGCTCATGTCTGTCTAGAGCCTTCTTTTCCATCCTCCTCCACACCTGGGCTGCTCTCTGTTCTCTCCATCCTTCAAAGTCCTCCTCCCGAATGACTCCAGGCCGCGCTGAACAAGTGCCATGTCCCATGTCCGTTCCTGGGGCTCCTTGGACTCAAGGAGGACGGGCCCTTGTTTGTAGATGTGGGGGAGGGGATTGAGGGGGAAAGCATTGACTCAAGTAACCTTAGGGAACCGAAATGTTTTCCTCAGCTCTTTTAGCGTCCCTGGCCATGGCTGAAAATTAAACCGACAAAGACAGGTTAACAGGAGAAAAGCACGGACATTTCATCTGAGTTTTCTGTGACTCAGCAGCTTTCACAAGGAAATGAAGAAACCCTGAGTCTTTTATGCTAGGTTTGACTTAGAGGGGATAGGCATGGAGGAGTATGACAAGGGAGGTGATTGTCGCAACCTGGGGGAGATTCAGGAAGGCCTGTTTGTAGGGTTCTTCTTGGCGTCCCTTTGCCTTCAGAGATAAGGATGCTCCTTTCCTCTGGGTACAGAGAGGGTGGCTCTCACGGGAGGGTTCTATGGTTTGTTTCAGGGAAGAGGGTAGGGGGCTTGGACCTTCCTGTTTATGCTTTTGACTCCAACTCTCAGCCTAAAATATTCAAGATGCCGAGATGCCATGTTTTGGGGGTAGTGTGTCCTTTGAACCTCGCCATAACCGCTCAGAAGAAAATTCCAAACTAGAGCCTGTGGTCTGAGAGAAAAGGGAAAAGGGGTCTGATCAGCTAGAGACTTAAACCCCACCTGTTCATCTATCCCTGCCTGGTGCTTTCCTGTATGTTTATCTCTTTCAGTTCCTTTCCTGGTCTCAAGCTGACTGCTCCCTAAGGCTGGAACAAGGCCTTGCCCCTCCGTCCCTCCCCTTACATCCTCAAAACCAGGAGAGGCCCCCTCTTCCTCGGCTTCCTGGTAGCATCTATCGTGGTTTCTGAGGCTGTGAAGTCCTTGAAGAGAATTTGGAGGCAATTGGTGTTGGGAAGACAGGGCAGCCTGAGCCACACAGACCATTTCCTAATATAGTTGCAGTGTTGAGACCTCAGCTGCACTGTGAACTCCTCACGGGGTTTCTCTCCTGTGCTCGTTCTGCTGTCGCCCAGTAAGCAGGCCCTCAGCAAATGTGTGCTCACTGGTTGATGAACGCTCCGAACCAAGAAGCTTGGCCAGGACCTCTGATCACTAAAAAGAGACCTAACCGTGAAGCTTAGAATGTATCCAGAATCCTCAGGATCTTTCCAGGTTCTTTGGAAATCCAAGCAAATGAGGAGAAATCCAGACCTCTTCCTGCTGCACTGTGGCCATCCAGAATACGAAGGCCCTGTCTTCACCTGGTGCTCCCACCCACTACCCCCACCCCCAAGGGCCCTGAAAGGCAGCTTTGGGTAGAGGTCTCTGTGGGCTATACCGAGGAACACTGTTCATTTCCCTCCTACCGCAGATCCCAACCTTAAGGGCTGGGATAAAAATGGCCAGGAATTGGGGTGGCAGCAGGCACAGTCCTTGTAGCAGAGATGATATCAAAGCATATTGCAGAAGACAGTCGAGGGTTATAATTTGTCATTTAACGTGTCCGTTTGAGGGGTGAAAATCTCTGTGGCTTTCAGCTTTGTAATCACTCATTTCCCACCCCAGCACCCCGGGGTGGCCCAGCAGTGCCGCCCTGGTTCACAGCCAGCCTCTCCTCCCCATCTTCCCCAGCCGTCTCTTCTGAGACTTCTCTGCAGATTCAAAAGCAGGGAGGGTTCTGCTCACTCCGCAGTCTGTGAGTATTTATTGATTAAGCTGTCAGTCGATAAGTACTTAGTGAGCATCTGTTGTGTATCACTCATTGAACTGGGGGCTAGGAGGACCCCCGAGAAGGGTAAAATCGGACCTTACTCTCCAGGAGCGATGTCTAAACAGGGAAATCCCTGAAGACACACGATACTGGGCTGGACAGTCTTAAAGATTCTTCGGGGCACTAATATTATGTGGTTATAGACTAAGTGATTAGGTTTGGGCCGGGGTCTGATGGAAGTTGGGGTCTGGCTACCTGTTAGAAGGTGGGAGGGTGGAGGGGGGTTGTTGTATTTCAAGGACTGAAAATAGGAGAGTACAAATTATGTTCTATGGGTCAGGTCGTTGACGTGCTTGGATAGAGGATTTTTAAGAAGCTATGACAGAAAGTTAACTATAGGGGCGCCTGGGTGGCTCAGTCATTAAGCATCTGCCTTCGGCTCAGGTGATGATCCTGGAGTCCCAGGATCAAGCCCCAGATTGGGCTCCCTGTTCAGCAGGAAACCTGCTTCTCCCTCTCTCATCCCCCCTGCTTGTGTCCCCTCTCTAGCTATGTTTCTCTCTGTAAGATAAATAAAATCTTTCAAAAAAAAGTTTACTACAATATTGGCTAGAGCTAATGAGTACATACATAATTATCTCAGGCAGAAGAGAGACAGTGAGAATTTGAGCCAGTGAAAAATCAAAGTTGGATTTTTATCATAGCCTTCATACCCCACTTGCCCTCTGCTGTCTCTTGGATGGACACTCTTGGCCTTGTGCTCCAGAGCTACTCCACTTCTTCCTTTTTGACAGAACTCCTGGGATCCCAAACTTGAAGCGCTAAGACTGGGGAAACTGGGATGGTGGGAGACCCTGTCAGGGGCTCTTGAAGCTGTTGGGGAAAACACCCCCAAATGAGAGCACTGGCCATTCCCAATGCACAGTCTCTAACCTCCGCTGGAGCTTAGCCCGGTTTGGCAGTCCTATTACCCACTTTGGCTAGCCTGGTGCCCTTTGCCGCCTTTCCTGCAGCACTGGTTTCCAGTCTTCACCATTGCTCTCCAAATGCCTACCCAGCTCCCACCGCACGCTCTTTGCAGCTGACTTCCAATTTCACAGAGGAGAGAGGGGCTCTTGGCCATAAAACGCCTCACCGTCTTGCATTCTCACTCAGAATGCATGTCCTTTTCCGTTACTGGAGGAAGACTTTCTCCATCTCAGTGCATTTGCCAGAAATCCAAAGGCCACACCCCCTCTCCTCTGCACCCACCTGTAGTGATCACCCTCCCTCCCCCTTCTTTCCCAGGGCTCATCTGCGGTCTGTTTCTAACTGTCCCTTCAATGTGGCCTCTGCCTCTCGTTGGTTCTCTCCATCAAAGGACCCATTACTGGGCTCATCTCAAGCCATAGCTGGCTGCTCAGTGTACTCCTGTTGACACCTCCTCCTGGAAGCCTGCTCTGCTCCCTTGATCTCACCCCCTCTTACCTCCCTGGTTGTTTCTGTTCAGTTTGTTCAGGGCTTCTCTTCCTATGTACTGTAAATACTGACATTTCCTTCTCTCCTCAACTGTATTTGCTTCTTCTGGATGATTCCATCTATAACCATGGCTTCAGTGATTATCAAATCTGACAACTCTGTAGCTCAGGCCAAGATATTTTTTTCTATGCCTGACCTGGACACGCTGTGAAGTCACCCATGCGATTGTCAAGGTCTGTGAATTTGGAGTCAGGTTTGAGTCCTGGATCTCCCACTTATTTGTTGTGTGACCCTGGGGGGGGGGGTATTTAAGCTCTCTGTGCTGTAGTTCGCTCAGCTGGAAACCAGAGATCATAATGTACTTACCTCATGGGGCTGTTGAGAAGATTAAATGAGATTATGTAGACTGTTTAATACAACGTCTGGCTCACAGTAACAATCAATGCAGTTATTTTTATAGCATTCAGTTGTCTATTACTCTTTTTTTTTTTTGAGCTTGTATTTCTTGAACTACTAGACACTCAGCAATTGAAATCGTTTAATCATTAAAAACAAAAACTTTGAAACCTCATGGGATAGGTGTTGCTTTATCTTTACAGGTGAAGAAACCAAGGCTGAAGAGACAAAGCATCTTGTGTGAGATCACCCCAGCTCGGCAGAGCCCAAGCCTCGGCCACTGCCGAGAATCCATCTCTCGCTGTACTCAAATCAACATTCATTCTCTTTTCTGTGTCCCACACATGCCCTTCTGCTTAGAGTCCTATTTTGCCAGAAGGATGCAACATTTACTTTGTCAGCAAAAATCAACTCTCCCAGGAAAGAAGGGTGTGGAGGGGGAAGTGGGGCTAGTCTGCTCTCCCCTTAACCCTCCTACCCGGTCCACCCCTTCAGGAGGTCCAATCCTCTTGTCTCCATTTACTGCTCTTGCCCTCCTACAACCCCTCCAGATCTTTCCATGGGGTATTTTCTAAAGCTACCCCCCCCCCCTAGAATCAGCATCTACTAGGGCATCAATCAATAACTGTTAAGGATCCCTGGCTGACTTTAGTCTTGCCCCCAGACCCACCCTTTGCTCTGCTAGGAAGACACTGCTAACACCTAACTATATTCAGTTTATCCCCCTAAGGGTCCTCAATGCCTCCCTCCATTTGCTCAGGACAAAATGTTAGGGAGACTCAGGCAAAAGAGAAGTCCCGTGGGAAAGGCTTTGGGGTCCCTTGGAGAGAAGGGAATTGCCAAAATTTGAGCCTCTGAGTCTGTGGCTTGAGGTTTAGGGAAGACCATTCTCCAACAGATGTTGGGGTTAAGAACCCAGTAGTGTGGGGCACCTGGGTGGCTCAGTTGGTTAAGCAACTGCCTTCAGCTCAGGTCATGATCCCGGACACCCGGGATCGAGCCCCACATCGAGCCCCACATCGAGCCCCACATCGGGCTCCCTGCTCAGCAGGAAGCCTGCTTCTCCCTCTCTCACTCCCGCTGCTTGTGTTCCCTCTCTAGCTGTATTTCTGTCTGTCAAATAAATAAATAAAATCTTTAAAAAAAAAAAAAAGAAAACGAACCCAGTAGTGTGTTCAGGTCAATCTTATTTCTCCCAGCTGCTGCCCGGGGCCTCCAGGAGCTGTTCCCGTCACCCCAGGAGGGGTCAGTAACGAGCAGAAGGTGTACCCATAGGATGGGACTGGTGTGACCTTGCTTCTGAGCTTCCTATCCAGTTCGCCGGGCAAAAGTCGGAAGAAAACACTCCCGCCACACAATTGGTCTTTTAATAGCATCTTTTCTGGTAGTCTCAGGGAGAAATTAGGGCTGCAGCGACTAGGAACTACATTCTTTCCCCACTACCCCACTTCTGGCGTTTAGCTCCTCCTACCCCTGTTCCTGGGGCCAGGAGACGCCCCAGCTGGGAAGAGAGGCTGCAGACTTTGTTTGCGCCCCCCCCCCCCCCGCAAAGGCCCGCGGGAGAGTGGTCGCGTCAATTGCTCCTCCGGCATTCGGTCTCCTGCGGCCCCGCCCCCGGGTGACTCACACTTTTTCCTGCAGGGCGACAGCGTGGGGGCCGCGCGGGGCGCGCCCAGGAGGTGGCACGTGCCCTGGTCATCCTTGGGGTGGTGCGTGGCCGGCTCGGGTGTGCAGCCACAGCCGGCCTCCCAGCCTCTCTGCGACTTCTCGGGATTTCTGCCATCCCACACGCCACGTTTGGAGCCTTTGGGTCCGCCTATCCTGGGGGAAAACACCGAATCTGGAGTAGGAAGAGAGAGAGCCGTGCGCGGTCTGTGCTCTGCGTCCACTCTCTGGAAAACTACGTGAAAAAGGGAAAGAGATATTGTCAGCCAGTCAGTCAAACCTCTACAGGTTTGATCAGGGGCTCTCAACTGTTAAGTTGTGGGGAGGGAGTGCGTAAGAAAACAAAGGGGCGCCTGGGTGGTGTCGGTTGAGCCTTCGGTTGAGCCTCTGCATTCGGCTCAGGTCTGGTGGTGATCCCGGACGCCTGGGCTCCAGTCCCACATGGGGCTCCTGCTCATGGGGAAACCTGCTTCTCCCTCCGCCAGCTGCTCCCCCTGCTTGTGAGCTCGTGCTCTCTCACACACACATAAATAGAATCTTTTTTTTTTTTTTAAGATTCTATCCATTTATTTGACAGAGAGAAAGACAGCCAGAGAGGGAACACAAGCAGCCCCAGTGGGAGAGGGAGAAGCAGGCCTCCTGCCCAGCAGGGAGCCCAATGTGGGGCTCCATCTGGGGACTCTGGGATCATGACCTGAGCCAAAGGCAGATGCTTAACCAACTGAGCCACCCAGGCACCCCTCACAAATAAATAAAATCTTAAAAAACAAAAACAAAGGAAGAACCTTAAAGATAGCCTCTTACTTGCCATTTACTCCAAGGCAGTGACTGACTTGGTGGGGCCAATCTGTGGGTTGTGCTTATGTACTTGCCAGAAGTCCTTGGGCTAGTTTAAGATTTATGAGCATCAGCTTCTCACTCCCTGGAATTCTGGAACTTTTGAGCTGGAGAAACCGGACAGAGCACCCATAGTTGTCAGTTCTCATTTTAGTGAAGAGTCCTGGAGGGCTAGGTGGCCTGATCCAGGCCATGCGATTGCAGGTGTGAGTTCATGATGAGTCACACCTGGAACCCAAGTCCCCAACTCACCTTGTACCTATTGTCAAATGAGCATCTGCTCCCAGCCTTACCTGCTGCGGAGCAGGTGGGTGTGGGGCACACTCCAAGGAGCTGGGATAGGGAAGCATTAATCACATGAATGGGGTGTCCCATGAGTTAAGAACTTCGTGTGTGAACAGTTTTGTGTTTCAGTGGAAAACTGAATCATCCACGCGGTATCACCTACAGCACACCCTCCAGGGTTATGAGGTTCTAACCCTATTCGCTGTCTTCGAGCTGTTTTTCAACTCCGTAAATTGTAGGTAATTGATAGATAAATTAATTCAGTCCTATCTGGTAGAGATTTGACTTCTTCCCACCCCCACCAGGTTGGCAGGAAAAAAGAACCACTTCTGTCTTCATTTGCAATTCATCTCAACATTCCCTTACTCCCTGTAAATTTGTGCTGTTTTGACTTTTCCTTTGAACCAGTTATAACATCTATCTGCCTGGTTCTGTCATATCATTTGAGCAAAATAAATTCGTTAACACGTGTTCATTTTTTAATATTTTTACGGAAGTCATGATTTTACCTTATAACAATGTCACACCTCATCTGTGAGGCGACGCCGTCCCACTGTGTGCTATGGCGAGTAGTGGCTGGATGAGTCTGTTTCTCTGTCCGGATGAATCCAACCTGAGTTAAACTCTGGGTTTGCCTTTGCGGGGGGACAGCGTGTCCCTGGATGGCAGAGTGGCTGACCCGGCCCAGCATCTCCACTCACTGACTGGTATTCGTCTTTTGACATTGTATCCAAAAATTATGTCAGAGAGGAAGATGTACCCAGTTCTGAGGACATGATGCTGTCTTGGAAGAGAGGCAGAGGGCCAGCGCCTAGAAGCAAGCCTTTCGTGGGACAGGCAGATAGCCTGGCTGGGGACCTCTTTGGGTCATCTTTCCTGAGTTTAAATTCTTTTCTCTGTCTTTTCGCTCGCGGGTTGTTAGAATATCGAAGGTAACTGAAGCATTTGGTTGCTGTACTAGAAAGACAGGGGGAAAGGGAGAAGGAATGACGGGAAATGAGGAAATAAACAGGAAAGCAGGAAGAAATGAGAGAGAGAAGAAAGGACAGCTGATTTCAGAGACTTCCAATCATGGTTCCTGGGCTCTACAAAATGATCCCAGGACAAAGCATTAACAGTGCCCCTTTGTCACTTCTGATTCTGTGAAGGAGAAAGCCTCAGCCTGGTGCTAGTCTGTCTTCACCACCTCTCTTAACGTGTCCTTTCTCCTCTTAACCAAGAGTGGCTAGGCCTCCAGCTCCAAGCCTCCAGTCACCAGTAGTGTCCACCTAGAATTTCATACCCTTGCTCTGTTTTCATGGTCTATATCTTTTTTTTTTTTTTTTTTAAGATTTTATTTATTTGACAGAGAGAAACACAGCCAGAGAGGGAACACAAGCAGGGGGAGTGAGAGAGGGAGAAGCAGGCTTACCGCCTAGCAGGGAGCCCGATGTGGGACTCGATCCCGGGTCTCCGGGATCATGACCTGAGCTGAAGGCAGTTGCTTAACCAACTGAGCCACCCAGGCACCCCTTCATGGTCTATATCTTATTGTTTTATCGTTTCCTCCTGCTTATAGCAAGGAATACTTATCTTTTACTGATGGAAAGCTACTTTTATTTATTTTTAAAAGATTTTTATTTATTTGACAGAGAGAAATACAGCCAGAGAGGGAACACAAGCAGGGGCAGTGAGAGAGGGAGAAGCAGGCCTTCTGCCGAGCAGGGAGCCCGAGTAGGGAGCCCGACGCGAGCCCGCGATCGAGCCCCGCATCGGGCTCCAGGATCATGACCTGAGCCAAAGGCAGTTGCTTAACCAAATGAGCCACCCAGGCACCCCAGAAAGCTACTTTTAAAGGTAATTTTGTTAAGGTTTTTAAAAGGGAGTCAAGAGGGAAAAAAACATCAGTCAATGTCAAAATTTTTTAAGTAAATGGAGGATATGCAAAAATCAAGAGGGTGGCACAGAATGACTGGAATTTGGGACTGAAACAGAGAAGAAAAGGGAAGAAGACAAAGAAGAAAAGAGAAAGAAAGCAGTAGGAATGGGAGAAGTGAAACTGCTGTGGGGGGGAGGAGGTGGGATTTGGGGCGTGAAGCATAGGGGCTGGGGGGACCTGGGGCCAGGGAGAGGCAGTACAGACCATAGTGTGAGAGGGGAGGCCTTAGAGCTATGGGAGGGGGTCCGGCTTTTCTGTTTGGGGTCGAGGGAAAGATGGTGTGTCTCAAATGTACCCCACAGCTTAGAAGACTGGGAAGTTATTCAGGAAAACTACAAGCGGTTTAGGGTGACTCTGACCTTCAAGAAAGGGAAGAGGGGGTCCTCGCTGTGGGCTGCCCTGCAAGTGAACTCGACAGTCTCTTTCTGCCATGAAGTTACTTGAGTAGAAATCACTTCATTTTTTTCTTTCTTCATTGGTATTCATTAGATATTTTAAAATGTCTAATTGCAAGAACTCATTTCAAGAAGCTTGAATGTTCATGCCGTGGCATGAAATTTGTGTCCAGTAACTCAGAACCTGTCTGCTTCACTACTTAATTTAGAGATATGGTGGTTGGTGCAAGGCCTCTGATGCCAAAAAATCTTTCATTTCTGAAGTCTTCTAGCCAAGCTCCATGAAAAATACAGCCATAAATACTCATTCCAATGACTCCCCAGGCCATAGTTACAAAGCTTTTACACTGCATTTACTCAGGGCTCCTCAGCCAAAATTATCTCACTCATACTTCTCCAGGGTCCTTGGAAACGTCTGTGTCCTCCCGCCACCTGGCTCACTGTGTACCCCCTTTCTTTGCAAGCCATGCATGTCGACGGCAGGGTGAATCAGTGGGCCCCGATTTCCTGCAGCACTAAAGCCTCAGGCTGTCTGGCTTACCGCGAGGTGATGCTCTGGCCAGAGGTGTGGGGGGCTGACACTTGGATTCTGGCTTTTACTAGGGGAGGCCCTTGCCATTGGGGTTCGGATACCCAGGCAGAGCTGATGAGTACCTGAATGGTGGCCTGCAGGATGGATTTGCAAAGTTGATCCATATGGGGAAACGGGACAGGGAGATCTTAGAAGGATCTAAGAGGACAGGTGGGAGTTCACAAACTTTGATGTTCCTCTCTCTTTCCCCATGAACTGCCCTAGAACCCTTGGAGTTTTAGTCAACATAGGCTAAGGGCCAGGCATAGACCAGTCACCAGGGAGCCTGCACAAGAATCTACTTGTGTTCCTCAGCCCTGGCTACCTACAGGAACTAACTGGGGACTTTAGAAATACTGATGTCTGAGCCCTGCCCCAGACCATGTAAATCTAGAATTTCCGAGGAGTAAATTGGGCATTTTTAAAAAATTGAGGTATAATTTAAGTAGAGCAAAGTACTCAAATGTTAAGTATACATCTTCATGAATTTTTGCACCTGGCAACTACTACTGAGATCAGTATTCAAGATGTGAAAGCTTCCCTCCAAAAGCTCCTTTGCTCAAATTCCAAATATCAAAGCCCATCGAGTCAGGAGCAGTGGTGGCCAGCAGCTCTCTTGAACTTTTCTAGTCTTCCCAACTGCTGGCGTAGGACAGGAAAAAATTCTTCCCCTTACCCGTCTTAGGTTCAGTGGCTGGAACTCTGTAAATTAGACTGACAAAAGACAGAATAATGAAAGAAAAACGGAAGTTTATTAACATATGCATTGTGTATACATGGGAGCCCTTGGAGACAGAAGAGCAAAGTAACCTTGTATTCTTTAAAAAGAGACAAGACAAAGGAAAATGACAACTTCTAAGGGCAGAGTGTAGGAAGTCAGATCCTTGGGAAACTGATGGAAGATAAGGGCAGGTATTCAAGGTTTGTGATACAGATTCTTCTGGGCTGATTGGGGTCTAGAGTCACCTCCAGCGACTGACTTCTGTCCTTCCTGGTAGAAAAGGGGGTGGGCGGTGGTGAGGGACAACACCTTTACAAATTTCCATCTTGCTTTTTTGGGCAAATAGCGGGAGGACAAAGAGGTTTTCCTGTATTTGCTTCTTCTCACTTGTCTTTAGCTCCAAATAGATCTCCTGCCCAAGTGGCATATTTTGGGGAGGCATCTTCTGCTCCCCTTCTCAGGAGACCTCTGTGGAGGCTCTAGGACCACCTCCTGGTCCCTGCCCATGTCTTGGGGGGAAGGAGAATGCCCGGGACTCCAGGGCAACCCTCTCCCTAGGGTCTTCACTGCTGACATTTAGAATAAATGGTTTGAGGACCAGTGCCTGATGCCTTCAGAAAAGCAGAACTCCAGTGGGGTTGTCTTGTTTATGTGTGTGTGTGTTTGTTTTTAGGGGATCAGGCCTGCCCCTGTCTCATGTGTTTTTGTTTTTCCCATATGACAGTCCTGCCCAGAAGGTTTAGCACCTTTCCTTAAGAAAGCTGCTTTTGTCACCCGTGTTTTAAAGTCCCATATTACCTCTCTGATACTGTTGTTTTGTGTACGTATCATCTGATACACACAATACAAAATTGACCATTTTAACCATTTCTAAGTGTGCAGTTCAGTGGTATTAAAAACATTCACACTGCTGTGCGAACCATCACCCACGTTCTGGAGCCTTTTCAGCATCCCAACCTGAAACCTGGTACGGACCGCGTGGGGGCACCCCTTCCCCCCCAGCCTGGCAACCACCACCCTCCTTCCTGTCTCTGCTCTAGGGGCCTCCAGTATGTGGGATCCTATGGGATTTGTCCTTTTGTGCCTGGCTGACTTTACTAGTGTTATGTCTTGAAGTTTCATCAGTGTTGTAGCAGATTACACAATTTTCTTCCTTTTAAAGGCTGAATACTATTTCATTGTTTGGATCTACTATATGTCGTTCATCCATTCATCTGTGACATTGGCTGTGTCCATCGTTCGGCTATCATGAGTAATGCTGTTAGGATCGTGGAGGCCCAGATCGCAGCTGGAATGCTACGTGTCTGTACTTTTAGATGCTCTTCTGCAGGGTCGAATCTCTCTGGTCTGAAGGCTCCTCAGGCTCCAGCCAGAGTCTCAAAGTCAGGCTTTCTCATGGGGCAGCTGGAAAAGCCAGGAGGTGGCAGGACAGACAAGCCCTTGTATCTTTGGGGCTTCTGATCAACCCCAGGTTACACCCAGTGCTGTTTCCTTGGAGGTGGGCTCCTGTTCGACTCAGCCACCTCAGCACCCCCAAGCTCCAGAAAGTTCCTGAACATTTCTGCAAGCTGGCTCTCCTCTTTCTCTTGAGATCAGCTCTGTACGTGAAGAGTGGTAGAGGGGACATTGTCTTCCACAGAAGACCCTTCCCCCCAAGAGCAGACTCAACCACTAACATGACCAAGAGGGGCCACTCAAGTATCTTCCTAGAGCAATAACCACAAATCTGCTCCAGGAGGACTTCCTGCCCCCACCAAGCCCTGGAAGCAGCTCTTAAATTGCAGCTTCAGGGGCTAAAAGAATATCAGCTTTGCTTAGCCACACTCCCCAACACTCCCCCCCCCCTTAGCCCCAGGCGGGCCAGAGGACAGGATCTGGCCTTGGGTCACAACTGCACAAGTAACTTGAGTAGGTTTCCCATGGGTACACAGGGGTGCCATTTGGGCTGGGGAGAGGTCCACTTCACTCCAGCCCAAAGGGTACATGATGCGGCTCACTGCTTAGGAGGGACCTCTGGGGGCAAAGGCAGTGAAGCCAGTATCTGCAGGGCTGGGAGTCGGGGGTCCTAGGGCCGGTGCTCTGGCTGGGACCCCAGCCTCCTCACAGCCTCTGGCAGGAGTGGCGGTGCCAAGGCTTGCCTGGGATTGAAGCACCAAGACATTGAGCTCACGGGCTCTCCTGGGACCTCCTAACATCGGCACCAGAGGAGGTCAAAGTTCTGGGTTAGCAGGTGGGGGCGGAAACCAAGGAAATGGGAGTTTTTACTGCTGATGGGGGTCTCCTCAGGGCCTATAGGTTGTCGAGGCCTTGGAAAATTCTCAACCACCAGGATCCTCCTCAAATTCCAACCAACAAATAGTGAGACTGATTCTTAGAGAAGTAGTTTCAAATCTTCCCGTTTCCCGGAACTACAGTCAGTCTAATTCGAGTTTCACATTCCCCAGTCCGAGGCCAGTGCTGTAGAGCAAAATGGTTGGGATTCTGAGAGCAGAGCAAGCATCTAGAGGCAGGTGCACGCAAATGTAAATTGGGTTTCCTGGAAGCCAGGTCTGCCTGCTGGTGGCCAGAACTGGTCAGGCATTTCTGGGGGCACCACCCTCTCTGGGGCTTATTGAGGTCAAGGTTTTCTCTAATAAGGGCCAGTTAGTCAGCAGTGACTGCCTTCTCTTTCATCAGAGCAGGAGCTGGATGGGGGGTAGCAATGGTGCCGGGTCAACCCTGGTCAAGAATGGGGTGTTTGAGATTTCACAAGTTCTTTACATTCATCTTCCCCACGCTAGGCTCTGCTCCCCAACTAGCTTCCAGGGAGCCCCATTTTGTGCAAGACACACTCCTATGCCCTGAGGGATAGAGAAATAGATAAGATAGCAAAAAATTTACCATCTGGTAGAGCAGAGAATCAGGATATAAAGAAAGGAATCAATACCCCAAATAAAGTGTGGGAGAGGAAAGACTGTCCCTCTGCTCTCCGAGATTCAATAGCTGGGTCCATGAAATAAATGACAACAGGAGATCAACAGGAGAAAAGATATATGCATTTATTAATTTTTAATATTACATGGACAAGGGCATCACAGAGGGGAAAAAAGTGAACACCTGAAAAAGAAATGGGAGTTGAGAGCTTATATACCATCTTAATAGAGAAGGGGAGGGAGATGCAGGTCACTTAGGGGAGAGTAAATGATTTGGGGAAAGATGAGTGGGCCCTCAGAAGAACAGGCTGGAGGTATGAGAGTGTCACATTTATCTGGAGGTGGTGTGGACTTGTAGTCTTCTCTCCTGGGCTAAGAGTCAATCTTCCCTGGTGGATGAAACCCCCAGGTCAGGGATTTAGGATGATGGAGCTCCTTTCAGAAGCAGATTAGGGCAGAGATGCTCTCCCTACATCTGCTGTTTTTCAAGTGCCTTCACCCAAAAGAATCAATATACTCAAGCAACCTAATTCTTGAACTCCTTCAAAAGTATGAGTAGAAAATGCAGGGTTCTGTTCACAAAAGAAGTAATCTTGAAGCTGTGTGGGATGGTTTTCTGTTAAGGCTGTGGCATTGCTTTTATATAAGTTTGGTATTCTTTTAAATAATGGCCACCTAACAAAATTTTATTAGGGTCAGATGTGTGCTAAGCCCTCTGTGGGTATTAATTTGTGTAGTGGATAAAATGGCACTAAGAGGAAAGCACTGTCATTATTTTCTCCATTTTACAGATAAGGTTAGAGATGTAAAGTACTCTCCCTGGTAAGAAGGGAAGCCAGGACCTTAACCCAGTCTTGGCACACTCTAGAGCTTGAGTCGTGAACACAATGCTAGGCTGTATGTTCAGAGGCATCAACGGGCACTTTGCTCTGAAGCAGTGACTTTGGTTCTAGTACTCTGTAGCCTATGGCCCTAGGTCAGTGTACTTTGTCCCCCAAGGCTTTGGTTTCCTTCTCACTGATTTTAACAGTTGAACTGGATGACTGCACATGGGCCTTCCATTTACTAAAATTCTCTCAACCTAGGACTCTTTAAGTTCTTACAATGAAACCATTTCATGTTCACTCTTGTAGATGCCTAAATCCCAAAGAATAAGGCATGCAAGCTGTCGCTGTATTTACCCACTCTCGGATCTCTGGGAAGGCTGCTTAAAAGGTTGAGCTCAGTAACAGTGTCAAATGTGGGGTTTCCAAGGTGGGGAGCCAGTCACGTTTGGAAGGAACTCAAAACCCTTACTGGAACATGTTAGAGTGTGTATTAGAGTTGACTGCTATGTCAAACAGCCCTCAGTGGCTTAACCCAAGGAAAGTTTATTTCTCACCCAGGAATAGTTCAAGACAGTTTCCTACTTCTATGGATCTCTTCCAAGGGGCTTCTCAGGAACCCAGCTCTGCCTGTTTCCTAGGTCCTCAGAACACTTTGGCTCTAGTTTTTGAGGATCACATGAAAGGAACAAGAAGTAACATCTCACTTCTATCCCATTCCATTAGCCAGAATTGGTCAAATGATCCCACCCACCTTCCCAGGAGAACTGGGAAATGTAGTCTCCCTATGTTCCCAAAAGGAAGTTCATTTTGATGACTACATAGTGGTTTCTACTGAAAACTGTAAGTAGACAAGTCAATCTTTAAAAAGACAAATGACAAGGAAATTTACCCTACGAGTCATGGAGGCTCTCCATTGTTGTCCTCTCTGAGTTGTTGACCCCCCATCTTCCCACCATGACTGTTCATAGTACTAACTTGAGTGTCCCTTGGCAAAAATAACATGAGTCCCTTTTCCTTCTTTGGTTCTCTAAGAGAAGGTAATAGACTTCTCTTTCTTTCTTTCTTTCTTTCTTTCTTTCTTTCTCTCTCTCTTTCTTTCTCTCTCTTCTTTTTAAAAATGATTTATTTATTTATTTATTTGAGAGAAAGAGAGAAAGCAGGGGTGGGGGCAAAGGGAGAGGGAGGGAGAATCTCAAGCAGACACTGCACCGAGCTCAGATCCCCACATGGGGCTGGATCCTACCACCCAGAGATGATGACCTAAGCCAAAACCAAGAGTCAGACACTTACTTGACTGAGCTGTCCAGGTTCCCCTCTTTCTTTCTTTTTCAAAGAAAAGCAGACTGCCACCAACAGCACCTCATTTGGATGTGTCTGGAGTCATGGAAGCTTGACTATCATAGGTTCTTCTGCAAATGGACCTTGAGAGCTTATTTGGAGATTCTAATAGGGCAGTGCAGCTACTTGTAGACCTTTGACCAAAGAACAGCCCTCCTTTTCAGGGGAAGGTCATCCTTTTTGGCTGAGTGTACAGTTTTGGAAGGGATGTACTGAGTAGTGAGGGAAGAAGGGAACACCCACCTAGCCAGGCAGGTCAGTCAAATCAACCTTGGCGATCAATGGGACAACGGATGTCTCAGCCAGATCGCCATCACATCTGGTAAGTCTTTCTTAAAGTGTGTAATAGGGCTTTCTTCGATGTCTTGTCTTGAAGGTAATAATGGTAACTAGCATTTATTGAGCACATATTATATAAGAAGGCACTTACATCATGATCTTAGGGTAGGGACAAATCTCATGGTCTGGATGAGATATGTAGAATTGAATACATGGTTTTGATTTTTATTTTTAGTGCCCATCCTGCTGGGTGGCAGAAACTTAACTCCGGTTGATTTTGGCTCTTGCCCTATCCCAGGTTTTGTCTGAGTTTCCAAGTGATGGGGTCTGATGTCCAGGTGTTCATCCATCCACAGTGGCATCTGCCATTGCATCCTGTCAAGTGACAGAACTAAAACAATTTGAGTTTAATGTCCTTTATTCAAGGCAAAGAAATCCACGGACTGGGGAGTCATGCCTCGCTAGCAGCGGAGCTCTGTTCCCGAGGGTGTTTGGGCAAGAGTCAGCTTTATAGGGCGTTGGAAGAGGTGATGCGGAAACAGGCCGTGATTGATGGGGGTTCCCTCGTAAAGCTAGCGGGTCCTGTTTCCTGGGGTAAGGTAAGCTAGCTGACGCTGAGTTGGAGGACCGTGATTGGTGCATGTCAGGTTTCCTTGGCAGATGTTTTTCCTAAGCCCAGGATGACTTGGATTTAGAGTTGTGACGTGAGCCTCCATTTTGTGGGTCCCGATGTACAAATTGCCTTTATCACTCCGAACTGCCAGACTTGACATTCCAGCAGGCCCCTGCCTGGGTTACTCCTTGGCTCCACACCTCAAAGCCTTGCTTTTCTCCGCTACCTCAAAAGTTCCTCCCACTTCACCAAGAACAAGCCGCAGTTTCCGAGGCTTGGAGAGAGCCTAACACTCCCACCTCCCTGCCAGGCCCTTCTGTCTGACAAGTCTCCAGCCTAGAAACCAGGAAGCTTCACCGCCCCACCTTCCAGGGACAGACCTCTTTCTCAGGGATATTACTATTGATGTTTGGCCTCCCCTCCCTTTTTCTCCTCCCTTCCATAGCCTTGATAATCTCTGTTTTTCCATGTTTAATATTTATACCCCAAACTTGATGCTTTCATTACTCAAGGGTTAAATTTTGCAGGGCTAAGGGCCTCTTTCTTACCTCTTGCAAGTAGTTCTTTGGCTTTTCTGCCTTATCACTCCTCCCCTGAGGCAATAAAAGCTAGACAGGAGAGACTACAGACCAAATCAGGAGGGTGAGGGACACCGGGAAATGAACACACAGTCAAAAATATTTTTTTCGTAAATTTGTCAAAATATTTTCCTGTCACAGCGTCATTGAATTTTCAATGGCTGCCTTCTGATGAACCAGCCATGATGCTACAGGCTCCATGAAGATGCTAAGCTGTATTCTTAAGATCTACTTTGTCAGGTTACTTTCTGGGAGTTTGGTGGATGAAAGGAAGTATTATTGTCTTGGATTGGTAGAAAGTTAGGAGAAGGGCCATTTGCAAGACATTCACTATTATTACTTTTAAGCACTGTCACAAACTAATGGTTACAAAATCTTATCTAATGGAGACAGGTCTTAGACTTTCTTTAACAAATACCTAAGGCACACTTGAAAATTATAAGGAAGCCTATTATTTGGAATGGATAAAACAAAAGGTTGGAGAAGTATCCTCTTAATTACGTTAAAGTCCTTACAATCTCTTCTAATGATTTGCTTGTTAGGAAAATCCTTTTATTTATCAACAGAGTGAATGTAAAGTTTGCTCAATCATTCAATAAATATCGATGGAGGCCTTTTGAGGCTGAGTGCAGTCAGTAATTAGGTTTTAAACTCTCCAATTTGCAGCATGGAGATTCTCTAAGCTGCCTCCTCCCCTCAGCTTTGAAATCTTTTTCTAAAATTTAATGGCAAGCTTTCTTTAGTCAGTGAATACTTGAAGCAGAAGGCTATGCACCAGATCAGGGATCTGGGAGCCTCACAGTGGAGAGGGGGTGGGGGGCCAGGGAAGGGGTGCTTAGAAATGTGGGAGGAGACGATGCCTGGCATGGGGCAGGCGCCAATAAGATGTCTGAGGGAGGAACAGAAACTGCAGGGGAGCAAAAGGAATAGAATACCTTCCAGTCCCTCTGGGGACAATGACCCCATTTTCCACAGGGGCTCCCTTACTGACCTGTCTTAACGGAAGCTCGGTGCCCCAGGATGACTGGGCTTTTCTTAGACCCCAGTGAAATCCATCACACCTTGGTATCATGGTGCCAGATAGAGACAAACCAAAGATAAGTGTGCAGTTGGATTATTGCAGAGGGTGGGTTACTGTAGGGGCAGTAGTCAAGCCTGAGTGACAGGGGCTTTCATTTCTAAAAGGAATCATAGTAAAAAGTTAGTTTTGGAGCTCACAGACCTTTGCTCAGGATGCCAAATAACGCTTATTAGCCTCCGGAGAAATGCTAACCTAGGCATCTGGGTTCAACGAGGGCTCCTCATCTCACTCTCTTTTTAAAAGATTATTTATTTATTTATTTATTTGCCCGAGAGAGCACAAGTAGGGGGTGTGGGAGAGGGAAAAGCAATCTCCCTACTGAGCAGGGAACCTGACAAGGGGCTCGATCCCAGGATCCTGAGATCATGACCTGAGCCAAAGGCAGATGCCTAACAGAATGAGCCACCCATGTTCCCTGAAGGCTCGTCATCTTATGGTGGAAGAATCAGCCCCCTCAGAAGGAGGGACACCTGGTACCCCTGAAGGCTTGCGGGCACTGGGTTCAGGGGCTCTGAAGGCACTCAGCTTTTGTTAGAAAAGACAGCAGCTTCCTGTGGGTAGTGGGACAACTGGGGCCTTTTGTAGGAGAGTATGGTGCACACCGCACTGGCATCCTTAACAAGAGGCATCTCAGTGGTGCTGATGTTGCCACCTAACTGCCTTTTCAAACACCAGAATCATTAATGGCCTTTCCAGTAGTTGGGAGGGTGCAAGGCGAGCCTGAAGATGACTCTGCAGGAAGGAGCCAGGTGTCCTGGATTCAGATCCTGGCTGGCTTCACCACTTTCCAGGTATGGTAGATTAAGGACAGCAGCAAATTCTGTTCGCTCCTCCTCCCATTAAGAGATGGAGTCCATTCCCAGGCTGGCTTCCCTCGGCTGGGTCCATGGTTCGCTTGGCCACGAGCGTGCAGCGGGCGTGGTGGCAGGCCAGCAGCTGAGGGGGCCTGCAGCCTCTGCCTCTTGGGCTGTGTACAGAGTGCAGGTGAGGCACTTAGCCACTCCGAGCTTTCCTCTCCTCCTGTAAAATGGGCAGAACAGCCGCGACAACTTCCTAGTGTTTGCGCTATGAATGTGCTGATGGCGAAGGGCGGAGCACAGTGGCCCGCACACAGTAGGTCTTCCCTAAATGCCAGGCTTCTTCCCGCCTCTTCTCTCGGAGGTTATAGATCCCAGGTGTGAGTGAATCTTGGCTGCTGCTCAAAACTCCCTGGGCAAACACCCAACTGCCCTCAAAGGGGTTGGAGAGAACTTGATTGTTTTTTCTTTCTGGGGCAACCTGTGCCACCCCCACCTTAGGAAAAATATTACCACATTGTAGGAGGAAAATTGTAAGTTTTAAAAAAAATTCTCCTTTATTTAAGGGATTGAGAGATGAAGTTTTCACCTTTTTTTTTAAAAAACAGAAATATGCTTGCTCACACTGAAAAGTAGCGGCATGAAAGAAAACAACTCCCCTCTGTTTCACAGCCAGCAGGCTTTCTTCAACACCCCGGCCCCAGAGAGCCACAGACTGCACAGCGGGCAGACTTTGTTGAACAGATGAACAACTGTGGCTTAATCTGTTTGGGGAAAAGAAAAAAAAAAAAAAAAAGGCCCGAAGCAATTGATAAAGAGGCTGAGAGGCTGAGGTCAGTGTGAAGGAAGAGTAAATGAGGCCAGATTGGGGAATGCTGAAACCTAAGCCTCTTCCCCCTCAGCACCCCCGTCCCGAATTGGGTGTGTGAGGAACAGTCAGGACGAATCTGCTGGAAAAGGGACAGAGAGCCTCTTGGCCTGCCTGACTTTGGAGTCATATTTTTGTTATTATTCAAAACGACTTTATTTATTTCAGCCATTCACTTACTCTGTGACCCAAAACTTTCTTTTTTTAAAACTGTATCCGAGTATAACACAGAAAAGTCCATGAGTCTTAAGTACAGGCAAATGAGGGTTCAGAAACTGAGTACATTGTGTCAGCAGCGTGCGGGTCAAGAACAGAATATTAGTGGCCCCCCCAAGCCTCCCCCACGGGAGAATCGCCATCCCGACTTAGAACCTCATCATTTTTAGTAGCTCATACACATTCGTATGTGTCCTTCTAGGGACGTTCTACACACATGCAAGAATACAGATGCTATGACCTTACAAAACCGTGGCAGAAATGTATTTTTGCATGCTATATAGAGCGTATTATCCAGGATGGTCTGTGTGGCTTTTTTCACGTTTGTCTCGGTGATCATTCTGTTTCACTATGTAGAAAGCAGCTAGGTTTCTTTAGTGCTCACATAGCGTTGCATTGTCTGAATGTACCACAATTTACAAAAGATAAAGAGGTCGTGTTCAACCTTTTTGGAGTTGCTTTTTTTTTTTCTTTTAAATGTATTCTTGAGGTATTTTTGTTGTCCTTTAGATTTAACATAGCAACTAGGTGCTGCTTTCTGGATGCCTTAAAAATATTGCTAGGAGTTCCTACTCAGTTCTGAGATGTGTCGGGTGTGGTACCCCCGGGGTGGTCCCCTCTTTTATTGCCTTGTCCTGTTAGGACTCAGTTGTTCCATGTTTGAATATGTATCCAGGAAGGGGACATAATGTCCCTGACACCCCCACTTCCTTTTCTGGCAAATCGGCATCCGGTGAATGAAACCAACTGCTTTCACCCACCCCCCTGTCTCAGTCAGCTGCTTACCAGCATCGTCCTGGCTGAGAGCTGGAGTTTTTGGAAGATAGAACTCAAGAGCTCTTCCGGGCAGGACTAGTCTGAGGAGCTACTGTTCATTTTGATTAAGCCAAGCCCTCCTTGGCTTTTCCTTTTCCTTCTGTGGGTCTTTTCATCCCCTCGTGTCCAATATCAGCCTCAGTCTCTGGGCCCTCCCTGCTCTGAACTCAGCTCTTAGAATCATGTGAGTTCAAGTCGGTGCCTACTTCTTTCTCCTACTGGTATTTGCTCTTTAAATTTCTTACCTACCATATTTATAGAACAAAAGCCTTCGTCTTCTTAAGGCTTTTTGATTCCCTGACAGAAGGAACAGTTACATATTAGGGGTTTGGGCAATCTCCTCCCTCCTTCACCGCCTTCAGGGCACAGGAGGAAGGGGCAGACCTAGCCGGGTCAGGACCTCAGGGTGAGGTAGGACGGTCTCTTACCTATAGCAGAGGGCCAGATGCCGCTAGCTCCCCACAAAGCGGTGCCAAGTGAGTGGGGGCGGGGGGGGGGCTACAGAAACAAGTCTCCAAAGCAGGCTCACAAACAAGTGTGGGGACAGGGAAGTCCTCATTCAGCATAGGAGGGAGGTCCTCACAGTGTGACAGCGGGAGGGAAGGATCACTGCCTCACCTCTGGGAACCAGCAACCACTCCTTCTCTGAGCCCCCGTGAGGGCAGCAACAGTGACCGCCTTGTAGCGTGGTAATAAAGAGGGAATGAGCTGATATATAGCCACAGTAAGCATTCTATAAACGTTAGCTCTAACTATTATATGAGGTGGCCCAGACACAGTGGCCCCAGTGCCCATTACCAGTGGCCACATTAGCTCTGTCCCTGCTCCACTCCTCCTCCTATGACTTGGCGGGCTCTCAGGGCTCTGTTGAGCGCACAGCTCAGCCTTCCCTGCCTACCCCGGGCTCCGGGTATCTGCAGCCCCGTTCAGGCCCCTCCCTCCGGCCTGCTGCCTCCACAGGAAGCCTTCACTCTCCCCTTCTCCTCTTGGGAGGGGCAAAAAGCCCACCGCAAACCAAGAAACACAAAACAGCTAAATAGAAAAAGGTGCCTCCTCACGTGAGCTCCTAAAATGCGTTGAGGGTTTTACTCAAAGCGAGCAGAGCTCACCTTCTTGGTTAGCTTAGAGCAAGAGCATTCAACAACCTCCCCCTCATGGGGCGCCAGGGTGGCTCGGTTGTTTAGCATTAGCTCAGGTCAGGATCACAGGGTCCTGGGATCAGCCCCACAGTGGGCTCCCTGCTCTTCAGGAAGCCTGCTTCTCTGTCTTCCGCTCCATCCTCCTCCCCACCCCCACTTGTGTCCTGCTCCCTCTGCTTATGTTCCCTCTTCCTCTGGGTCTCTCTCTGTCAAATGAATAAATAAAATCCTTAAAAAACAAACAAAAGAACAACAACAAAACAACCTTTTCTAGTAGCTCCAAAACCGCCAGAGGTTTTGGAAAGTCTATGTGGAGCTTCAGTCTTACGTTCTACCTGACATTCTTCCAACCTGTTACCCTCAAGGTCTGAACTCTTCCCCTCTCGATTTTTGCCTGAAACTCTCACTTGAGCAATAGTCTGTCTAATGATATCCCTAGTTTTCTAGTATAGGTTCTTGGTGGATGTAATTACCTAAGATGAGGTCATCCTGAATTCAGGTGGCCTGAAATCCAATCATTGGTGTCCTCGTAAGACGGGAGGAATAGCCCAGTTTCTGGGGCTCTCACTAACCCACCAGGACACGCATTGACTCAAAACGGGCCCACGAAGTAGGTACTAGAAAGATCCACATATGAAAGTAGAAAACTGAGAGCAGAGGTGTTAATTGCTGGGCTGAGTTTAGCCAGCTGGTGAGCAGGAGAGCTGGGTCTTCAATCTGGGCCCTTTGGCAGCGGGACTAAACACTGCTCTCCCTGGCATTCTTGGTGCTCAGCAGATGTTTGCTTTCTCCTCTGTTGGTCCTGTGTTCTCAGCCTTTTAAGATCAGGAAGCTGGCATCCTCTGTCACTCCTGGTACACACCTACCTCACACATACACACAGACACACATAAGGGCATTGATAAAGTTCCCTTCATCCTTGGAGTGGTGGAGTGATTCCTATCAAGTAAATATAAATTTAATGTTGGTTTTCCAACCACGTTGAGACTGGTTATTCCTTTCCTTATGATTTCTTTCTCCCCTGGGGTCTGACTTGCCCATGGGACTGCCACCCAACTTCCATACTCTTGGCTTTTTGACTCCAACTCACTCTGGCTACTAGTTCCTATTCTCAGACATTGTCTCAGGAATACGTGGGTCCCTTCCCCTCTCTGCTGTGGTGCCCAGTCCCCGTGTTTCCCACCCCCAGCCCAAGCCCAGACTGGTCTCTCGGAGCAAACCTTTGTTCTACGTCAGCTGGAATGCCACATGGTACAGATCTCAGAGCCGGAAGTTATGGGGCTGTGCCTCAAACGAGTGCAGGCAACAACACCTAAAATCAGCATGTTGCTAGGGTGCCCAGTTGGCTTAGTCAGTAGAGCATGTGACTCTTGATCATAGGGTTGAGAGTTCAAGCCCCATGTTAGGCATAGTGCTTGCTTCATTAAAACAAAACAAAACAAAAACCAGCATCTTATCCAAATACATTCAAATTTAGGTAAGATCTGAAATACTGAATGTGGAGTACTGTGTATCATGGGTGTGAGGCATTAGCTGAGATAATCACTCGATTTTCACCAAGTTCTCTACTTCCCACCCTAGAATCTGTAAGAAGAGCCTGGTGTCAAGACAGTGTGCAGACAGAAGCGGACGACTGCCTTGTAAATAGAGGAATGTTTTTGGATTCATTCACTTGTCAGGCAAATATTTATTAAGTGCTTGCTATGACTCAGTCACTGTGCCAGGCAGAGAGGACAAAGATGAATAAATTGGATGATTTCTGTCCCCAAGGAGTCCACAGTTAATTACAATTATTATCCACATTTTATATTATTCACATTTTATACCTGGGCACATAAAGTCTAAAGAAGTTAACCACTATATATGTCTATCAGTAAGACTGGGTATTTTTCCAGAAATCATCATTCAGACAAGAGGAATGTAGTTTGTCTTTGGGTCTATAAAGAAATAACACTCTCCTCCATGTCCTCTTTACTACTCTCACTCCATACTTCTGACATTTCTGGTCCCCAGAGGAGTGGATTTTCCACACATCAAGCCATGGTAACACCAGCTGGGTGTCCTACAATTTAACTCAATTGTGACACTCTCAACCTGGAGATAGATCCCACAGGGTAAGGCTCAGTCCCATGAGACTGTCCCCCTTCGTCTTCATCTCAATGCAGACACCAATCAAAAGTCCAGCTTGTCGCCTGGGTTTCTGACCCACTGGTAATAAATGAGAGGTTCTCACAAAGCCCACCTCTAGTTGATTTGTTAGAGTGGCTCACAAAATTTAAGAAAACACTTTGCTTACTACACTACCAGTTCATTATGAAAGGATGTAAATCAGGAGCAATGAGATGGAAGTGATGCCTAGATGCCGGTGACGTGCAAATGGGAGCAGAACATTTGCCGCCTCTCTGGTACACCTCTGTCATGGCCCTTCCCATGTTCACCAACTCGGAGCATCTCTGAACCATGTCCTTTTTGGGTTTTTATGGAGGCTTCATTATACAGACACGATTGATTACATCATCGGCAATTGGCAATCAATTCAACATCCAGCTTCCCTTCCCTCCCCAGAGGTCAGGCAGGTGAGGGGGAGAAGGGTGGGACCAATTGGTTCCTCCAGCAACCAGCGCCCATCCTAAGGTCATCTTGGGACTTTCCAAAAATCACCTCATTCATGTAAACTCAGATAAACAAAGGGCACCCATTTCTTCTTTACCGCTCTTATCAGTTAGGAAATTCCATAGTTTTAGGAGCTCTGTGCCAGAAATGGGGACAAAGACCAAATATATATATTTCTTAATATAAATCACACTATCATAGGATTCTTGCAATGTCTCACGTGTTATGGCCAATGCTTTCTAAATTGCTTTATATTTAACAACCACGTTAGAGTTTGAGGAAGACATTACCCTAAAATATCCTTAATTCATGCTGGTTTTGGAAGCTTGGGGAGCTCACTGACTTGCTACAAAAGGAGGTGAGGAAATGTAACACAGATTTGTTAGTTATTCCTGGGAACGTGACTTCACATTTGTGATGCTGGAAGTCGTCATAAATGAGCCTTTTATGATCACTTTAAAAAGCAGAACAATGAGTAGTTATGTGGGAGAGACCAGAGCAAACATGAGCTACTGCTATGCGAATGGACACTCGGCAGTTTGGGCTCAAATTTCCAGTGACAGCATCCCATACAAGGTCTAGGAAAATCTCAGCAATCCAGACAGAAGTCAGGATGCCTCATCAAGGGCTCTAGTGACAGTGAGGACACCAATGACCAACCAAGAGGCATGTGAAGAGTTGGAATCGATTTGTTTCATGGAACAGGAGAGTGGAAACAAAGCGACACTTACAAATCAATGTTTTGTATAAATTAATTGTATAAATGATATAAATATGGATGTAAAACTAAATTCACACATTGAATAAGCATATCACAATTTTATCTGTGCCACTCAATGTTTTCTGGGCTCAGGTTGCCCAAAATGTTATGGGAGGATTTCCCCTTTGGAAAGTTTACGGCTGCCTTATATTTCGCACTAGCTTCTGGCTGGGCACATGAGGAATCTTTGCCGGAAGTCCCACAACTGGGAGGGCAGAGCCAGATCTGTGTTACCTCACCCCTGCGTCTGCCTTCATTCTTCAGTCAGACCAAGCTTCAGAAAATCTAAGACACTCGTCCTCAGCCCCAATGTCCATCTATTTCATTCCATTTAAACTCAGAGTGTTTACTGAGCCCCCACTACAATGGAGGATTTGTTTTTCAAACCTGTGGATCACTTTTAATACAGAATTAAGAGAGAAAAGATTGACTTTTAACTGAAGATTGAGGAAAAGGAATAATGTGTCTAAGAACAACGCTAGATTCCGGTTTTGTAGGCCATTCTGCCTGTTGTGGGACATGAGTTCCAATCTTCACTGTTCTCTTGCTTACTTCCTGAGGATTGAAAAATGCCTATAACCTCAGCCCTAGGAGGACAGCCTGCTAGGAACACATCAACATGCAATTTCCCTGTGTCACCTTTAAAATAATAAACAAAGAATCCCCATTAATCTCTCTGTGTAATGGGATTTTACTTTTTTCTTTATATTTTGCAGTATCATATAAATTTTCTACATGAGCATACTCTTTAATAAGAACCAAAAATCTGAAATGTCCTTTTTTTGGAGAGAGTGAGGCAGAAGGCATTTGCACATGCACATGCAAGCAGTTGGTGGAGGAGGGAGCAAGAGAGAGAGAATCTTAAGCAGGCTCCATCCCCAGCACGGAGCCCAACCCAGGGCTCCATCTCAGGACCCCAAGATCATGACCTGAACTAAAGTCAGGAGTTAGAAACTCAAACGGCTGTGTCCTCCCAGGCGCCCCTGAAAGGTTCATGTTTGAAAACAGACAACTATTAGGCTACAGAATTTCAATTTCACTTTCCAGAATTGCATTGAGCCCACCTCTCATTTAAAGGCTTTCCTTCTGGGGCGCCTAGGTGGCTCAGTCGGTAAGCCTTCAGCTCAGGTCATGATCCCAGGGTCCTGGGATCCAGCCCTGCACTGGGATCCCTGCTCAACAGAAAGCCTACTTCTCCCTCTCCTACACTCCCTGCTTGTGTTCCCTCTCTCACTGTGTCTCTCCTTCAAAAAAATAAATAAAATAAAATAAATAAAGGCTTTCCTTCTAATTAATCCAGGCTAAGAGAACCAAACAGCTTCCTATCTGTCCATGGGAAATACATTCCGGGTTTCCTTCTCTTGGGATCTGCCTGCCATCCAACCCCACCTCCCCTCAAGATGCCAAGAGAAGCACGCACGAAGGCAAAGAGATGCCCCAAAGAGCTTGAGTCGTATGTTGTGTGTGTGTGTGTGTTCAACATTATTACGTCTCCCTGAGACTTTTCTTTAAGGCCACATTCTTATACATATATCAAGTTCCTAGAAGTTCTGGGAAAGAGACTGGAAGAAGCTGTGTGACTCAGAGCAAGCTGTGTGACCTCTCTGAGGTGCAGTTGGCCCATCTGTGGGATGAGTGGTTGGATCCAATAAGAAAAGGGAGAAAGAACTTGGCTTGGGGAGACAGACAGGATGGGATTGGAATCCTGACTACTTACTGTTGGGCAAAAAGGTAAGACCTGGTTTCTTTCTTTCTTTTTTTTTTTTTTTAAGATTTTATTTATTTGACAGAGAGAAACACAGCCGGAGAGGGCACACAAGCAGGGGGAGTGACAGAGGGTCTCCGGGATCATGACCTGAGCTGAAGGCAGTCGCTTAATCAACTGAGCCACCCAGGAGCCCCAAGCCTCGGTTTCTTTATTTGAAAGCAGACTTCTGGTGAAGATTAAATATAATATACAAACGTATTCTATGTACATCCTATATGCTAAAAATATGGTAGTGATGATTGATAATTGCTACTACATATGCGAAAGGGCCTATTTCTCTTAAAACCATAAAGCACAAGGCCGTCAGCTCAGCTGCAAGAACTGTTCACTGCACAACTCCAGGATGCTATCCACCGAGAACACAATGTCTAGTGGTACCCCATGAAAGTACTATACAGATTTAAAATATCACTTTTATTAAGAATAACGGAGAGGTAACATAGGACTTCTCTTATTATGTTAAGTACAAATGAGGCCTCTTAAGTGATAAAATAGGTAACAAAACACTCCCTTTTTAAAAAAAAGTGCTAGAACTTCTGGGCAAGACTTGTTATTTATTTATTTGAAAGAGAGAGAGAGAGCGCGAGAACGAGTGCACGAGCGGGGAAGGGGGCAGAAGGAGAGGAAGACACTGGGCTCAAGGATCATTACCTGAGCCCAAGGCAGAGGCTTAACCAACTGAGCCCCCTCCCCAGGAGTCCCTTGGGCAGGGCTTGTTACATAAAAAAACAAAACACAAAAAATCAGAGTTCTGCCTTTCTGAGTCTATCAGTCACTTGCCTTTAAGTGATTTGTTCTATGTTTTAGTAGTGAAGACCCTAGGGAGAGTGGTCTGGGCATCCTAGGCATTTCCCTTCTCCTCAGGCTACGGGAAGGGACCCCGGGTTCTTGGGATGGGTTTCCTACAGTTAGGAAAGCCCGAAAAGTCCCAAGGCTGGCTGCCCCGCTCCTCACAGCTGAGCAAGGGGAACACTGCAAAGCAATCAGTCTCTGTCCCACCAGGGGTCTCCGAGGGTCTCTCCAGCAGAATGGGACCAGAATGGACATCGGGAAAAGGAACTGGCTTGAATTATTTTCAAGTTTCTTTGAAAAGGATTTAAGCTCTGTTCGCCAAGGCAGGTGAGCTCAGGGGACGGCATAGATGTGCATGCATGCTATGGAAACAGAAACTAGACCCTAGGGGGAGTTTAAGTTCCTAAGCCCTTGCTAAGGAACAGACTTCATGCCCACTGACCCCCAAAACAGGGTCTCAAAAGAACCTAACAAAGCTGAGGGGTCACACGTGCCACTTTACAAGGTCTATTTATAATAGCTCCAGTCAGGTGGGCAGTTTCTGCCCTTTACCTGTCTTTGCTCCCCATATCCCATCCTGGAGGAGCCACAGGTGGGAGGGACAGAGAATAGGTAAAAAGATATTTAGGATTTCCAGGCCTGGGGATGGAGAGAAGCTCTAAAGTAAGTGCGAAAGTTAAGGGTTTGGTGGAGGCTGGGCCGGTGGGAGACTCTTGAGCAAGACCTGAGCGGGGCTGGAAAAATAGCGGGATGTGCCTTCGGAGATCATCCAGAGGTGGGGGACCAACACAGCCGTTGTGATCACAACAAAGTCGATTCCAGATTTGAGCCCCGGGCCTCGCTTGATTGAGCAGCGTTCCATCCTCGGTGTTTGCCAGTGCTGCTTCTGGCCTCTGCCCCCTCCATCCTTCCCTTTCAGTCCCCAGCCAGGAAAACCTCCAGCTCCCTGGACCCACAAGTGCTGCTCCGGTCCAGCTCAAATGCTTTCCCCGGAAGACAGAGACTGCCTGGTCTTATCCTCACCGTCAACACAAAGGCCCCAAGAAGCGGGTTATCCAAGAGGATGAGAGAGCCTAAATACCAGAGTGGAGGGGTGCCAAGGATAATAGTGGGGGAGGGAGAAGGTGTACCGAAAATTGAGTCAATGCACAGAGCAGACAGGCTTCAGGCTCTTCAGCCCCCTTCATCTCTGGGATAGCCAAGAGACCATGCTATTAGATTTTAGGAACAAGGAAAAAGCACGCACTGCCATCATAATCTCTCCACCACACTTCTCTGACTTAAAAATTCAGTTAGAAATTTAACAAAACTGTAGCTTTTTCCCCTGACCTTCTAGTCACTGGAAATAGCCAATTTACTACCCACTTACCCTCCATGAGATGAATCATTGTTCAGAGTGATGCCCCAAGGCGCTGAAAGATTCCGAAGTCCTGATGTCCTGCTCCTTTGAGGAAGTCTGGGTTTCATGGCACCACAACTGGGCGTGACATGTACGTTACTGCACATGGAGTCTTCAAAGGTTCTATTGGTCAACCTGAATATGCCAGGCCCCAAGCATGTCGGGTAACAAGCATTTCTTATACTCAGCGGTCTCAACTGAGAGATGGAGCATGGAGGGGGTGGCTCAGGTAAACCTTCATACCACGTACATTCCCTCCAGGGCTGATTTTAGATGAGTGATGTTCAGGATGAAACAAAGTTAGGAGCCCACGTGGAAACATATATCCCTTTTCTATTTACATTTATAGACAGATGTCTCTGGAACTCAAGAAAATGCCTTTCCCTTCCACCAAAATACCAACTCCCCTGCAGTTTCTTCGCAGTTCGCCATTAGGACACCCTGGGGAGGCTGCATTATTTTACTTTGAATGTGTAGAAACACGTTGTTCTCCAAAACCTGTGCTCAAGTCTATTGAGTGCTGTCTTGTCTGATCACTGGGGTCATCCCAGTTGTGCAGTAAATGCTAGTTTCTTCTTCTGGACATCACAGAGTCACCAAATCCAAAGTCAATGTCCACACAGAAGTTGCGGGTTTGTTTGGATAACATTCTTATGCCTACAGGAACATAAATGTCCACGTGGATCGATATATAGGAAATTGTTAGATGTTGAGGGGAAGGATGGGGGATGGTAGGGAGAAAAGTTAAAACCAACAAGGAGATCATCTCAGAGAATTAGGAAATCCAGATTTTCTTATATAAGCCTCAGATCTTTCTGGGATTCCATGTGGCTTTCATTTCTAGCTCCTTCTCTCCTAAGAAAGAGAATAAAGATGGCTTTTAAACTAAATATGTGCCCTTCCAGGAAACAAGAGCTCCTCCCTGCTCTCTTCATTCCTAGTAGCAGAATTTTCTTTCGCACTATTAAAAATGGCGTGGGCCACCTTTTCTCCAAAAACACACGAAGCTGCGGCATAACTCTTTCCCAAATAATTAATCTTTCCAGTGGAATCTTTCAAAGCCCCACGTTTCCTGTTATTTTATACAGCTGCAATTTGTAACTGGAGCTCTTGCCCAGTATTCCACAGGCAAAATGCCAAATCCACTACATTTCACCTACCAAGGTGCCCCACACAAATAATCCTTAACCACAAGTTAAACAGTTAGGTCCTGTTCTAGCTGAAAAGAAAAGTCCAAGGAACAAAAGATTTTTAACAGACTTCTGTACTAAAATTTTCATGAATGCTCACAGTATTTTATTTTCCAGGGTCAACATTTGGAAGTATCAACATGATTCCATAATAAAAGAAGAAGTTTCAAAAACTGATTGATTGTCATGTTAAGCTGTTGTGTGTGAATACCAGAAATGACACCCTCTTAGTTATCTGGAAGCCAGCAGCTCTTGAGTTGTATCAGACCCAGCTTGTTTGCTTCTTTGTCTACTAGCTGGATGACCAGAGCTGAGACTGGCTGGAGGGTAAGTAAGGAGGCAAGGTAGGGGGTTGGCTGGGACCCCCCTTCTTAATTCTCTTTGCATATCCCTCCTTCTCTCCACCGACTAATCATTTCTCCACACCGCTACAAGGGAAGTGCTCTCAAGATCACTAAGTTGGGAGTTTCTACTAGTTCAAACCCTCTCTGCTCTCTTTCCTAATTTTCCAACACCCCAACACACATTTCTGCATATAACCTACCTTCTACTTTCCAAAAATTGAAGTCACTGAATCAGACCCTCAACTTCCTGCTACAGCCACGCCTTCCCTGGCATCATCCCCTTTCCTTTCCTCTCATCCTGGGTGATGCTTCCTACCCTGAGGTCAGGCCCTGTGCCCTGTGTTCTGGATCCCAGTCCCTCCTGTTCTCTATAGAGTCTGACACTCTAACATGTCTCCTCTCCCCTGTATACTCCATCCTTCCCTGACACCGAATCCTTCATATCTATGCTTAAATATACTGAAGCCCCTCTTAAGATAAAACAAAAACATCTTTAACCCACAGCGCCTTCCTACTGTTATTTTTCCTTCTCTTCTTCCCAGTGAAACTTCTTGAATAACTTATTTATACCACTCTTCCTTTTTGTCATTTTCCCTCACTTCTCAGCCCCATCACTTTGGCTTGAATGGCTAATGGCCACCATGTTGCTAAAGCAAAGGACTCAGTCCTTAACTTCCCTGGCCTCTTTGGGACCCTTTCCTCCTGAAACCTTCTTCCCTGGGTTCTTCTTGTTTTCCTCCTACCTCTTCCCTGCTCTTTCTCGGTTTCCTTTACCATCCTTCTTCACAGAGCCATCAAACGTTTCAGTTTTATCAGCTTCACCTCTCACTCTATATTCTGTCACTACCTTCCACAACTATAGCTCCAATAATCAAACTCATACCTTCAGTCGCCTCCTCAAAAATCTCCAGTTGGGCTCCTCATAGCCAGAGGTCCAAACCCCAAGTCACAATCTTTCTTCCTAAACTTGATTCTCTACCTCAGGTTCTTATCTCAGCAAATGATGCCACCATCTACTAGTTGTTCAATTCATAAACCTGACAGCCTTGGTAACTTTCCCTATTTCTCAAATCTAACCACACCTTTAGGCCTGGTGTTTGTCTCTCCTAAAATCTCTCATATCCCTTTGCTTCTTTCCATTTCCATACCCACCACCTCAACCCTGGACACCATCCGCTTTCCTCCGGACCACTGCAATAGCTTCACAGCTGTCTTCCATACAACTATTTTCAATGCCCACTAAGCTGTTCTCCACAACGTTGTCAGGCTGTGGCACTCTCTTGCATGGATTCTTTTAATGGAATATAAGACAAAAACTCTGTGTGCTTCTTAGACTCCCTTGACTGCATCCTCTTATTTCTCTGGCGTGTAGGTGCCCCACACATGCCTCAGCCTCAAGGTCGGGAGGAGATGCCACAACTCGGGCATGACCACTGAAGGCCAGGTGACGTACTATGGAAGCACAAGGGAATTCGCTTTCTGTAGGGTGAGGCATGAATAACGGACAATGGAAGATAGGAGAACACTAGATAAATCACTCCCTCCTTTCTCCCTGATAAGCACGGCTCTGAAATATGGTTTTCCTTATAAGCTTTCTGGAGAAATTCTATGTGCTGAACAAATGCACTACGTTAATCTTTAATTCAGGATTGACTTCCTGGAAGTCCCAGATAAGACAAATGTTTAGGATAATGACCAAAATATTTATCCAAGGCTCTACATGGATTGATTCCTATCTACTTCTGTAGTTTCTCTTGTCTCCTACCACTTTCCTGTCATTTTTCTATCATTAGCTACAGTAGAGAGCTTTCTATTCGTGCCAAATCCTCACGTGCCAGAAAGTTTATCTGGAAAACTCTTCCTTTCTACACCCATCCCTGCCCCCCCACTTTACCTGGCTAACTCTTTCCACAGCAGATCTGTTTCACTTCCTTCACTTCCTTCCAAAGGAAATCTCTGTGGCCCTCTCCCTCCTCCCTCCTCCCCCACTTTTCCTCTTTCCATTGCTAGGGACCCTCAGTGATCCCTGTCAGGGTTCGGCTAGTTTCTACCCCTCCCCACACTGACTGCAAACTCCATGAGAGTAGAGACAGCAACTGCTTTGGCTGCCTCTTCATTCCCAGAGCAGAGCCCAACACTCAACAAAATGTACATGGAGTAAATGAACTCATCAGATCCCACACTCCTGCTAGAGAAGCTAAGATCAAAGAGATGAAAGGATTTATTCTAGCTAGCTAGTCTGTGGTAGAGCTCCGTTGTTCTACCTTCTTTTCCAATTGAGAATCATCCCTCTTAATTCTGAAAAAGTAACAGACAGATCAATGAGACAGAATAGAGGATCCAGAAATAGACCTAAATATCTGCTTCACATATGAAAAGTACTCACCCTCATTCATAATAAAATAAAAGCAAATTAAAAATGAGGTGACATTCCTTTATCTTTCCAATTGGCACAATTCACAAAATTTGGTAATTTCCTCTCTTGAAGAAGGACCTCAGCAGAGAAGTGTCAAATACGTAAGAGTAAATATATAAGTGTTTATGGAGTACTTAAATTGCCTTCTTTCATGGAAGACAGTTTGACAATAGCTATTTGGTTAAAATAGGTACCAAATCACAAGAGCACATGCTCTCTGCAATTCAACCTAGCCATTCAACTTTTAGGTGTTTATCCTACAGATATATTTGCCCAGATGGGAACTAGAAAACATACAATTATTCATTGCAGCATTATTTGTAATAACAAAAGATTTAATATATATCACTTGGGGACTGGAGAAGTAAATTGTGGTATTTTCATACAAGGGAACAGTATGTAGCTGTTTAAAAAAGAATGAGGTAGTTCAATTCTTCTGAATTCTATATTCCTATCTGTGACTATTGCATAATCCCATTGTAGGAATAGCCCATATTTCTGATATTCCATATTTTTATATATATTAATATGGAACCCTTTCTATGATATGTAAGTAAAAACCAAGGTGCACATTATATAATATGCTCCTATCTGCTTAAAATGAACAAAAACTGCAAATAAAACCAGCTGGATTGTAAACTAAACTCAGTGAGGACAGTGCCCTCATATAGTTTGTCTTTCTTACATTGAACTCTATTAATTTTTTTTATTAATTTCAATAAGTAGAAATGTCTTAGGTGATAAGGGAAAGGGGGCAAAGGGAAAATAATCAAGTAATCATTCTTTTAATGTGTTTTCCAACTGGGTGAAATCTCATTAAAAAAAAAAAAATGAGGGCGCCTGGGTGGCTCAGTGGGTTAAAGCCTCTGCCTTCGGCTCAGGTCATGATCTCAGAGTCCTGGGATCAAGGCCCATATCAGGCTCTCTGCTCAGCAGGGAACCTGCTTCCTCCTCTCTCTGCCTGCCTCTCTGCCTACTTGTGATCTCTCTCTCTCTCTGTCAGATAAATAAATAAAATCTTAAAAAAAAAAAAGTGAAATCTGATAGTCAATGTGACGGTTTTAGATCATCTGTGGATTTTTGTTGTTCTCTATGAATTAGTTAGCTATTCCCATGGGAACTGAAGAGTTGTGTGTCCTTGATCATCTCAACTCCTTTCTGCCTTAACTGAGAAAGAAAAGATGCTCAGTAAAGCTGTCTGCAAGATACCTTATTCAGATCAGGTCTCTGTTATCTGCTTGTCCTCACGACTGAATTAATCCGACTTCTCACTCCCATATACATCAGAAAAATCAAGTGAAAAGATGTCTATGAAGTGGCAGAAGGCTTTGCTCATGCTAAAGAAACAGGTAGAAGTTGATTAAATCTAGGGTTTTACATTGCTGCCTGCATGTTCTTTTGGAAGACGTCTGACTCTATAGCTTGGACCTGGGAAGTACTAACTGTGAAATCCGTCTGTTGCCAAAGTAAATATCTGCGTGCTTTCCCGTCGAAACGCTCCGTGTGTGCTCTCCACGCCTCCATGGGGACATTACTGTTACAAAGGCACTTACGTTATTTTTTCCTCAAAGGCATTTTTCTAAATAGTATTCAAGTGTGTCAATACAAAAAAAAAATGTTTTCTAGTGTGACAAAGGGCCAATGATATTAATAACATCAGGAAGCTGTTGTGTTTTTTTTTTACTCCTGAAATCACTATATTAAAGGGGGTGAGAGTCTTTTCCACTCATCAGAGAGCAGGCAATGGGCTTCTTGCAGGACTAGCCTTGATCCTTTGGCTTCATCTCAGATAGATAGACAGACAGACAGACATGGAAGATAAATACCCAGATGGCACACAGATATAGCATTAGCAAAGTCTGGAATGAAGACTACTTTTTTCAGCTGCTCTTGCAGCTGAGCAATACTGCGTAAATGATATTTTTGTATGGGCCTTCCAAGGACCTAAAGGAAGCTGAATCTGCTGGGATAAGCCCATTTCTCATCCTTTGGGTCTGATGGCCTGTTAGAAGGCTGCCGTAATACAGAGATGAATAAAGCATGGTCCCTCCTCTTGGGGCATTTATAATGAATTACACATTAAAGGTATGAAATGATATATGGGGGAAAAGGGAATTGATTCTGTGTGAAGGAAACCTAGAAGGCTTCACAAAGAAGGTATGATTTAAGCTGGGCTTTACAGAATATATTATAACAATAATAGCTCAGATTTATTGAAGACTTAGCACATGCCAGGCAGTGTATAAAATGCTTTACAGGCACTATCTTATTTATTCTATAGGACAGCCCTGTGAGGTAGGTATTATGATTATCTCCATTTCACAGATGGAGGAACTGAGGGGCAAAGAGATTAAATGACTTGCCGAGGACTAGTAAGCAGCTGAACCAAGGTCCAAACGTCAGCCCATCTGATGTCCCTAAGGCTCAACCCCAGGATTCAGCTGCTTGGAACTGACGGGGATGGAAAGATAAGGAGGGAGAAAAGCGTTCACTGTCATCGTGAATTCCAGTAATGGTCAGGGAGGGCAAGTCAATCTGAACCAATTGTTGGGTAGAGATTAGGCCAGCATTTCCTAAAGTATATTAGTGTATTTGGCAGAACACCAGTCTTTTAAAATGCTCTGCAAAAAAAGGAAAAGATGCAAATAAACAAGACTTATACACACACTAACATATAAAGGTCCTGAGAAGGCCTATGGTAAAGAAATACGCCTAATCTTCATTTTATTAAAGCTTGGATTTCCCAAACTTATTTGACCACAGAACTTTTTTTCATTATAAAAATTGTTTACCATTTATATATTCATTACCCAGCTTTGGCAACCATCACTATTCTCTCCTTTATGTTCTGTCTTTGACCACTTTTCTCCCTCTTTCCTTTCTTGCTAAATTTTTTTTTTTTAAGACTTTATTTGTTTAACAGAGAGAAACACAGCTAGAGAGGGAACACAAGCAGGGGGAGGGAGAGAGGGAGAAGCAGGCTTCCCGCCGAGCAGGCAGCCCGATGTGGGACTCGATCCCTGGTCTCCAGGATCATGACCTGAGCTGAAGGTAGAGGCTTAACGACTGAGCCACCCAGGCACCCCGCTAAAATATTTTAAAGGCAATTCCAGGCAGTGTGCTATTCTACCCTTAAGTATTTTAGTGTGCATCTCCAAACAAGGGGGAGGTTTTCTTATGGAAAGTGTGATTATCACACCTAACAAGATTAAAATATTTTCTTAATACAATTTTACATTCAGTTCATATTCAATATTCCTGAGTATCTAAAAAGCAGGGCCTCTTTTTTAGTTAAGACCATTGGAACTCTCTGATTATTGTATTGACTCAGTTTCATAAGCAAGTCCCAGTACCATGCAAACACATTAGAAAAATGTACAATCATTGATAGTTCTTTTCTAAAGCACCATTAAAGAATTGAAACTCTCTTAATAATTCAGCCTGAAAAATACTGGGCAGAGTATGTTGAGTCCTTCACCTTCAAGATGTCTCTTGCCTAGTGAAGATACTAATAACTAGATTGAACCACCTTTTTTTTTTTCCACTTACTTTCCAAATAGAAACAAAATAGAAAATCCTTTTAGCATCCCAGGAATACATATTCTGAGGAATGCATTTTGGGAAAGCTTGATTCAATAGAGAAAATATGCAATTAAAACAAGGCTTCCCTTTCCTTGACTGTTTTAGTATGGAATAGCTATAGCTTTAGACTCTGCTTATCTAGGTTTTTTGTTTTTAAAGCCGTCGCATTCTAAAAGGAAGGGCTTCTGGGTGCCTGGGTGGCTCAGAGGGTTAAAGCCTCTGCCTTCGGCTCAGGTCATGATCTCAGGGTCCTGGCATGGAGGCCCACATTGGGCTCTCTGCTCGGTGGGGGAGCCTGTTTCCTCCTCTCTCTCTGCCTGCCTCTCTGCCTGACTGTGATCTCTCTCTCTGTCAAATAAATAAATAAAATCTTAAAAAAAATAAAAATAAAAGGAAGAGCTTAGTAATCAGTACTGGTTTTGACTCCTACTACATCTGTGATGTTAAAACAGGCACATACATGCACATACACACGCACACACACAATATTACAAATGTTAAAAATGTTTTAACAAAATTAAAATCAGATCAAAACCCTCTGAAGCAAGTGATTAGGTTATTTGAGATCTATTGGAAGAAGATGAATCTAAGAGATGCTTACAATGTGGATATGCAAACTGGCCCAGTAATAAACCATGAAGTACAACAGCAATTTAGTTTCCGCAGCTATGACAGCAGCGAAAATAAACACCTCGTACCACTACACCGCCAACGGTATCTTCTAAATTAAAGAACAGAAGAAATGATTTCATTAATTGATGCTTCAATGGCTAGCTAAATATTTATACACCCCACAAGCACTGTACTCAAAATTTACAGTAGCAAAGCAGCCTGCAGCAACCAAAATATTGATTGAGTCATAAAAACTCAAGGTTATTAACCCAAATATCTTCTTGCTTTGTATAAAACTAATTGCTAGACCAGGGAATGCAATTTCTGAGACAACTACCAAGAATGGAGCTTTAATGACTTTCTCTTACTCTTTGCATAAATAAACAGTAGCTGCCTAATTCAGGACACTGGATGAGTTTCCTTCTGCAGCTCAGAGCTAATCAAATGCATTTCTCACCATGTGCCCAGGTGATTCCTTACCTGAAGTTAGACCTGTGTGCATTCCAAATTTAAAATGTGTGTTCCCAAAATGCTATCCATCCTCAGGCCAGTATCATACGTGATGATATACATCATAAGGGCACATCATCAAACATGAACTGTATCTCTATTATGACAACCCAGCATAATCACTTGCTGGTTTACAGAGCACACAGAAACTCCGAGCAGCTTTGGGGTTAGCTTGGGAAGATGTCAGGGAGGACTACGCAGTTGCCTGTGTTTCCTGCCAGGAGCCAGGCACCCTTCTCCCCCGCCCCCATTTCTCAGGACCTAAACAGGTGCGGTCTAGCTAATTGCTACAGGACAGGATGGACAAGGAGGAGTCAGGACGTAGAAGCAAATTTTCCTCCTGGAGCGGACTCCAGGCTCTGGGGACACCTAACCAGCAGAAGGGGATGTGAAGGTTGAGTTTGGCATCTGGAAAGTATCGTGCGGGGCAATCTTTGGTAGTACCAGCAAGGAGTCTGCCTTAGGCAGCCCCACTCAGAGCCGTGGAGGTACCTCAAAAGATAAGCAAAGTTTGGCAGTCAAAAATCCTTGAGTTGGTGATATTTGGAAATCTAGGAACAGAAATCTACATTGTCTATAATCCCGTCTACACTGGGGAGGTAGATTAGCCTGAGCTGGGACCTGGGCATAGGCTGTAGGGAGGGCTTAGAGACAAGTAGAGGCTCAGGTTAGTAGAATAAGACAGAATCCCAATGTTTTAGTTAGAGTATAAGCTGGGTAAACCGCTCTAACCAAGATACCCAACACAGTATGCCTGAAACCAATCTGAATCTCATTCCTCTCTCACGTAGCCGTGGAATGAGAAGGAGGTCATGGCTCCATGAGGTTGTCCAGGGCCCCGGGAACCCTCTGCTCACTGCGTCCACCTTCGTGTCTGAGACAGTCATTCCAGCCATCCTCTCCTCTCAGCCACAGCATGTTGCTAGGCACCGTGATGGCATTCCAGGCTGTAGGAGAGAAAGAGAACGTGGAGGGCCAGAAACTTTATTGTGAAACTCAGGAAGCAGAAGTTATACTCATCACTTTACTCAAGGGCCAGATGTCCCGTGGCCGCTCCCAGTTGTCAGAGGGACTGGGGGATGGCATCCCTACCACTGTGGCCCTGTGTCCAGCTCAGATCTAAGGAGTAGGGTGCTGGTAGTCGTTTCTTGTGGCTGCTGTAACACATTACCGAAAACGTGGTGATTTAAAACAACAGAAATGTATCTCTTACAGCTCTGGAGGCCAAATGTCCAAAATCAGTATCTCTGGGCTGGAATGAAGGTGTGATGGCAGGTCTGCCTGTGAGAGATCCCGGAGGAGGATGCCTTCCTCGCCTCTTGTGACTTCTGATGCCTGCCAGCCTGCCAGCATCCCATGATTTGTGGCCATATTACTCCATTCCCTGCCTCTGAAATCAGATTGCCTTCTCTTCTGCCCAGGTTAAAATTTCCCTCTGTCTCCCCTTTTTAAAGAACCATGTAATTGCATTTTGAGGGTCCGTCCAGATCACTGCGATCCTGAATCACATCTGCAAAGATCTTTTTTCCAAGTAAGGTAACACTTAGACATTCCAGGCATCAGAACTTGATTTTTGGGCTGGGGAGGGGAGCATGCATTATGTAGCCTGTTACTGGGTACTCAATGCTAAGAGGAAGAAGGAAGAAATGGCCTCTGCGACACTTAAAAATCAGAATCAGGAAACTGGTCAATGCAGCGAACCTTGCTCAACGTTAAGCACCAACGAATTCATCTCTAGCTCTTCAGGTTTTCCTGACTTGCTTCTAGACTGGTGTGGAGCCTGAGCTGCGGTGTGCCCTGGCTGGAGCCAAGTCAGAGAGGTAGCCTTCGCCCTGGGGAAAAGATGGCCACTAAGCAAAGGCAGCAGGTGGCCCGGTGGTGTGTGCCTTGTGAACAGCATTGCCCATAGTGAGAAAGCTCAGTGAGTGCTACCCAAGGACACACGTGAGGTTCTTGGCCCAATAAATCAATACTGAAACCTTGGCAAAGCCCTGTTTGCAGACATAGTCCCTGAAGACAAGATGCCTACCACAGTCATATCCCTTGCCCTTCACACCCCTGAAACGCCCGAAGAGTCCAGATGCTTATTAGTGAAATGGCGAAACCCCCTTTCACCTACTTCTCTAATGCCACTCCCCAAAATTAACACCCTTAACAATATGATCCTTCCTGACTTTTCTTTATATGTTTATAAACACACACACACACACACACACACACACACACACACACAGGGAAATATAGTGGTTCCTTTTTAGATAAATTGGACCGTGCTATACATGTGTTTTATTTATTCACTTAATAATATGTCATAGACATCATTGTTTATCAATTATAATAATAAGTTCAGTCCTCGTGCTCTGCTGGGCAAGGTGCAGAATACTTCCCACATTTTTTATTTCATGTCATTCTCACACCACCTTCTTAGTACTATTATTTTCCTCTGTAATGATGACGAACATGCACAGGGAACTCAAGTGAGTGTTCCAAGGTCACACAGCTCGTGAGTAACTAAGCTAGGGTTTGAATCCAGATTGCCATACCTGGACCTCACTCCTTGCTAGCATCCTTCGTTATCATGTAGACATCCCTGGAAATCTTGTCCTCAGGCAGCTCTTCCGGTGGGAACTAATCAGCTGTTGCACCAGCATCATGACCTCTTAGACTTCCCTGGAGACTGAAGAGGCCTCCCTGGGTACGGACTGCTGTGTTGTGGAGCCCACAGCTTCAGTTGCCCCAGTTTGTGTGGGGAGGGGGCTCTCAATCCCATTCCAGCGGTTGCACCTGCCCCTGGGTCCCTATATTCTCTTGGCCTCTAAATTTCTCTTAAACCCTAGTGGGTTTGACCCAGCATCTGTCACAGCTGCTCAACTAAGCGGGCCTTCCCTGGCACCTTCTCCTGAAAATCTACAGTGGTGAAGCGTTTTTGATGTTTTTGATGTTCCCTGAGGCTCCAGCTGGACACCCCTCCTCTCTGCTCCTACAGCCAATAGAAAGTCTTTATCATCATCACCCCTTCCTTCTGGGTCTCCCCATTGGCCTGGTGCAGGCAGCAGGGGCAGGGCACCAGCGAGGCCTCTGCTCCCCTTCTGGACCATTACCACGGAAACAGATGACATTGAGGAGCTACATTCCCCTTCCATGCTGCTCATATTCCCCAGGTGTTTACTTTCCAGGGAGCTCTGCCCTCTCAGGTTCCCCCTTGCCTGCCTTCCTATCACTGAAACCTTCTCTCATGCACATGCAGGTGGAAATGGTCCATAATGTGGGCCCTCAGCCCAGCGTCTTCAGTCTTCCTTGGGGACAGCAGGACTCCAGTGTGAGCTGTGAAAGCCCAGCTGTTCAACATACAGACAATGGTGGTAGAGAGGCATTTGCTCCAGAGAATTTGAGGCTTGTGGTCCGACCCTAGACCTTTGGAAGCTAAGGGTTTGCCCAGGGTAGAATGAACTGCTCTGAGATGCCAGGAAAGAAGGCCTCTGTTGTCTGAGCAATCCGTCTGTGTGGCTACTTCTGGGGAGCCCTACTCATGGTCACGCCCTTCCCCCAGCTGGCCTCCTGACCTGTCAGCTTGTGGGCTTCATTCCTTGACCTAGTCACCTAACTTGAGGGCATCACCAACTTGAGGGAAAACAAAGCAAAGAAAGCAAAAGGGTTGCCACAACATTGGTCACAGAGACGCCAGGGTGTCAGGATGAAGCCTGGGCAGAGGTTCCAGCTGGTTTCTCACAAGCCTGGTGACCCTCCTACCTGCTCCTCCCCAGACCCGCAGAATCCGGATCTCTGGGATGGGACCCAAGGCATGTTCTAACAAACCTCCTGGTAAGTCTGACACACGCTCAAGTTTGAGAACCATTCTCCTACAGCTCCTTCTGATTCTCTCTCCTTGGAGGAAACAGATCCACTTCTCTCACAGGTCAAAGCATTTTTCCTCCCCTGGGTAGCTATGGTTCATCATTTAAAACAAGATGGCCAACCTTTGTCAGCTCATGCCTGGATCTTTCTTGGGCCGGGAGCCAAACTTTATTGTACTCTGTTGTGAGAAGCCGGGTATCTACCAAAGATAAGAAAGGGGCTTAAAGTATTGCCCCTCTCAGAAGTACTGTTATTTTATGAGGCCAAGGATACTAAGAGTGGGATTTCAAGCTTTGGCTAGGAGAAGGATTTAGAGGAGACAGCACAGTTTTCCTGGTTCTCTTAAAACCATCCTGTTGAGAGGGTCCCCTTGTCAAAGGGAACAGATTTTGTCATGCCTCATGCATACAGTTTGTGCCACTTAGACTGAAGTCAGACTCCTGATAGCCACAGCCTTCTAGAAATCAGGGCTGGGGTGGGAGCAGGGGCCAGATCATGAAGGGCCTTGAAAACCATTTCTCAAA
The DNA here is from genome assembly GCA_004023965.1 of Spilogale gracilis. Taxonomy (NCBI): domain Eukaryota; kingdom Metazoa; phylum Chordata; class Mammalia; order Carnivora; family Mephitidae; genus Spilogale; species Spilogale gracilis. Next base: position 228,165 of record PITA01000323.1, on the reverse strand, counting down.
TTTGGTCTTTATCCTAAGAATGATAGAAGAGTCCTAAATGGCTTTTAGGCTTAGGAATGCCACTCTCAACTTTGAATGTGAGAGACAGCTCTGGCGTCCTGGCAAAGAATGGATTGGAGTGGGGCTGAGTAGGGTCAGAACGAGCAAATGCTCAAAAACCAGTTAGGAACACAGGCGAGAGAGAATGGCAGCTTGAATGAAGGCATTGGCTGTGGTGACAGAGAGAAGTAGACAGATTCTAGAAACATTAAATATGGAGGGAGAAGGAAAAAGGAGAACCTACCTGCATAGCACTTACTGTGTGCTAAGAACTGTCCCGAACACTGACATTTACAACTCACTGTGACAACCTCACGAGGTCTGTATTACTGTGCTCCTTTACAGACAGCACAGAGAAGCAAAACAACATGGCTGAATAGTTTCTGACTGGATGAATGTAAGAAGAGGGAGAGAAGCAAGCAGAAAAGATGACACTTGGTTTCTGACATGAGTGCTAGGGGGATATTTGGTGCCATTTGCTGAGGGCAGAAACATGTGAGGAAACGCAGGTTTTGAGGGGAGACAGATAAGGATCTCTCCTTGAACTTGGGTTCGAGAGGTGGCTTTCTCAGAGAAACCACTGTGATGTGACGAACACATTTTTATCAGAGAGGGTTACGATGAAAAAATACGCAGGTGTGGGAAAGGGTGCATTTCAGTGATGTGGAATTATTGGGACAGATTGTTTTCAGGGCTCTTGGGTTCAGCCTATGCTTCAGGATTATATCCCTGAATCATGAATGATAAAGCCTTTCCCTTCTCATTGGCAGCCACCGCCTCGGAGCATTTAATTCTCTTGTTCTGTATGTGCAGCCACTTCTCTGGAAAAGGATTCTTCGCCCAAGAGACCAAAATGAATCAAGTAAATATGTGTTTAGACAGTTTCTAAAAATCTGTAGTTTCGCCCAAGAGACCAGAAAGGTTCCTGTCTCCTAGGTAAACAGCAATTAAATGGTGTATTAAAATGTATATTATGTCCCTGATTGGTTCACAGGGTAATTATGCATTTCAGAAATATTTTGCAACATGTGTTCTGTCCCCCTCAGCACTGTTTCAATCCGTCAAGTAACTGTATACTTAGAACATGTGTTCTGCATAGTAAGAGTCATTTTAGAAACCTTTTCGTTAAAGGGAACCAAACGAAAAGGCATTAGCTGCAGACCATTTTTCAGAAGTGTTTCTGCCAGCCAGACGCAGACAAAGGAAAACCGTACCGTAGCAGCAACATCGTCTGCCACAGACCCTCCCGGCTGCAAAAAACCGCAGGGGGGGATGCTGGGCCGCGAAGAGCAGATGTCAGGGATCACTGGGACACCTTCTGGAGTTAGGTTAGAAGATGTCAGAAAAGCAAACAGGGAGAAGGGTTATGGCCCAAGCACAGGTTACAGCCCCACAGGAAAAATTCACACTTCCCCCGAAGAGAATGAAAAACAGGTGTTCTCTTGGCTGGTTGGCAATTGAGAAGCAGCGGGCCAAGGTCCAACCCTGTGGACCGTGTCGTGTTTGCCAAGGGGCTGGGGCGGTTGGGCACTCGGGGTCAGTGGGGGTGGGGGACACAGCAGGAGAAGGAGCGGCAGGAGCCCCCTGTCAAGCTGTGGCCGGAGGCCCCTGGGTGACCCACAGCCGCCAAGGCTTCTGAGCTCTCTTGGGGTCATCACTGTTCTCAAGGAGATGGCAGCACGCAGAGCACTTGATTTCCCCGGTATTTCAGCCTCTCCTTCGTATTCCTGAGTGTCGTGCAAGGTAACTCTTGAGGGCAGTGAGGGAGCTAGGAGACACTGAGCATGCCCCTTTCCTGGCCCCAGAGTCTCTCCAAGCTCTTGGCCATTAACTAGAAGGAACCAAAGCTCCCTCTAAACTCAATGGACTTAGTGGAAAAGGGGAGCCAGAAATTTTTTGAGCCAAGGTGACATCGACTGTGTCATAAAGACCTGAAGAGCTGCAACCTAGGAGGCATGAAGAGCGAGGAGCTTAAGGTCCTCCTCAGAGGGGCGTGGGGTGGGCAGGAGATGAAACAGAGGAGCTCACTGAAGGCCAAGTGCACCAGGCGAGAAGAGAAGCAAACCCAGCAGAACAAAAAGTAGGCAAACAGGAAGAGGAATAATAGGGAGGGTCCAAACAGAAGTAATCACTGGAGGGGAAATTTCAAAACACAAAAGAGAGGAAAGGAAAAGGAAAACTTTCAGAGGAAAAGTCAGGCAGTGTCAAAAAAAACAGGCTTTCCTGGGGTTGATTGATGATTGGTTTGCTTTGAAGTTCACGTTCAAGTGGTAGAGACCCCATTTTCCCTCCGCCGTCAAGAGGAGAATTCAAAGATGGCAGCCCCCTTCTCGTTTTAATTGTCCTACCACCACAGCACACAGCAGTAGCTATCATCTGGGAACTGAGGAGTTCTTTTGACATTATTTTTGGACCCAGTCCTAATCAGTTTTAAAGTCTGACACAGATGCATTCTTCTAATGTTTACTGTCTAAAGTCATCGATGCTGCTGGATGAGGAAGGAGACAATCTGCGTGAAATGCCTGAGTGGGTCTTGGCAAGGTCTCGAAGCTTGGAGAAATAGTCAGGACCTCAGAACCGGCAAGAGGTCAGTCTGCCAAGCGGCCTGGGGCTTCATCATGGGTTCCATCTTCATTGCCATCAACATCGTCTCACTGCCCCAGAGGGCGGGTGGGAGTGCTGGTCCCACTCCTCCACCCGATGGCCCTCATTTGTTGGGCTCATACTATGTACAAGCATTCCCATGATGCCATGCAGTTCCTCATACCTGATTCTTACAACAATTTTGAAAGGTAGGCTTTACCTGCTTCGTTCACCCAAAGGGGAACTCTAGCATGATCTTGGCCTTATCAGTGACTTTAGTCTTCAGCGCTGCCTGTGCAGCTACCTGGGGGTGGCGCCTATGCTGAATTGTGTTGTATGGGTTTGTTCTTCACAGGACCCCAGCTTGTCACCCATGCAGACCCTGTTCCTGTCAGTGTGTAAGCAGGTCAGGAAGTTGTGAGTAAAGGAGATCAAAGCCCTGGCGGGGTGTGGGGGGGGGAGGGAGGGGTCGGATCCAGGGCACCGGGAAGGGCCCAACTCACAGGGTCCACTTGGTCAGAGGCCACACAGCCACCACCTGCTGGGTGCTGCATGAGACAGCAGGGATCCTTATGAAGACCTCTTTTCAGGAGATGAGTCAGGAAAAACCACTCCATCAATCAACCAGTGTTTACTGAGCATTTATTCAACTACGTGCTGAATAAGGTCTGTTCTAGGTCTAGCACCAAGACTGAACAAAACAGACAAAAATTCCTGTCCTTACGGTACTTATAGTCTAATGGAGCAGACAGAAGAGTAACTAGAATATATAACGTGTTAGATAGCAAGAGGGAAAAGAGCTGTGTAAGGAGGGTAAGGAGCATAGGAGTTGAGGAAGGGTTTTGCACTTTTAAATAGGGTGGCCTGGGAAGGCCTCAGGGAAGAGGGGACAACTGAGCACAGGCCTGAAGGGAGCGAGGGCATGAGCTAGGGGAAGAGACTGCAGGCCAGGGGAACAGCAAGCACAGAGAATCTAGGATAGGAGGAAGCAGAGGAGAGGGTAGTGGGAACTGAGTCCAGAGAGAAAGGAGATAAGGCCAGAGCAGGCAGGACCTTAGAGAACCCTGGAAGAACTGTGCCTCGCCAGGACACCAGTGTGAGGCTAATGAAAGGTTTCTAGAGGAAGAGGAAAATGATTCTAATGTTTAATTTGCTTACCAGCCACTGTGTTGAGAACAGTCTACACAGCTCCTAGGTGAGCAAGGACTGATGCCAGAAGACCAGTTAGAAGTCTCCAGAAGTTCCCAGGTTTCCACTTCTCCTTTACCTCTTCCTCACCATCTAATCCATCTGGAAGTTTAATGATTCTACCTACATTTCCCCCTTGTCCCTCTGCTGACTTCTCGCTGAAATGCATCGTTGTTCAGTGGAAGCATCACCAAGCAGCTTGGAGGGGGGGTGTCTCCGCACCCCTCACCTCTCACTCCTCCAGCCTTCCTCCACATCACTGCCAGTGTAATTGCTTTAAAATTAAGGTTGGATATCGTCCCTTCTCTAAACAGCTTTGATGTACCAGATGATGGAGAGACAGAAATATGATCCCTCCCCTCGAGGAACCCACAGTCTAGAGTAAGACACACTGAAGCCATGACCTGCCACATCAGGTGGTGTGGCCACCAGAGAGGAGGGCCTCAACCTCTGCCAGTCCCTAGAGGAGTGCAGGTGAGTCCTTTAGCAAGGCCAAGGAGGGAGAAGACGCAGGGACATTACAGTACACCCAGGCCTTAATAGATGAGACACCATTCTTCAGTGAAAAAGGAAAGATCAACATTGGAGGAAGGGAGAACAACCTGAGTCCATTCATTTCAGTCCAGGGAGACGGGCAGATGCGGCACACCATGGGGGCTGGGGCGCCATTTCTCCGGAGTGGAATCACATTAACCAGACTTGCAATGACTGATGTAAATGTTTCCATTTGAGTTTTTAGGAAATAGACTATTTTTTAGATTCACAGTAAAATGGAGTCGAAAATACAAAGATTTCTCATATATGCCCTGTCTCCTCATACATCCTGCCCCCCCCAGTATCAAAAGCCTGTGCCAGAGGCTTTGTTACAATCTATGAATATGTATTGACACATGATAATCACTCCAAGTCCATAGTTTGTTTACTGTAGAGTTCACTCTGGTGTTGTACGTGCTATGGATTTTGGCAAATATATAATGACATGTATCCACCATGAGAGTGTCACACAGAATAGTTTCACTGCCCGAAAGTTCTCTCTTCTCCACTTACTCTCCACTCCCTCCCACCACCCCTGGCAACCACGGATCACTTTAATATGTCCATAGTCTTGCCTTTTCCAGAATGCACTAGAGCTGGAATCATACACTATCATACCTGATTTTTCAGGTTGGTTTTTCCATTTAGTAATATGCACCAAAGATTTCTCCCTGTCTTTTCACGGCTTGATCATTCACTTCTTTTCAGTGCCATATAATATTCTATTGTCCAGATGTACCGGATTTTTTTTTTTATTCCTTGACCTACAGATGGATATTTTGGCTGCCTCCAAGTTTGGGCAATTATGAATAAAACTGCTATAAAATTTTTTGTGCAAGATTCTGTGTGGATATAAGTTTCCAACTCATTTGTGGTCATCTTTGAAATCTTCTCCTTTTCCTCTTTGACATTGCCCACTCCAGGTTCTCTTAAGGGGTAGACTGTCTTTCTTTCATCTCAGAGAGATTGTGAGCTCTCCTCATTAAGTTATGAGTGGTGATTCTATACCATTCTTTATTCATCTGAAAAATATAAAGAGCTTACTTCATACAGGGCAACACGCAGAGCTTCTCTCCCTGAAGTCTTTATGTAACTTCAGAGGCTGTTTTGTGGGCTGCTAAGAGCTGATGAAAGAAATAGAAATTAGAAGGTCTTCCTGTCCTTGGAGGGGCCTTTCCAAACTGCTTTCTCTAAAAAGAGTCCTCCCAAACACATGGCATTCTAATTTAACCCCTTGTTGGTTTCCTTCAGAACACATCAGCACTTGTCACTGTTTTCTCTATTTACTTTATTTTTGTCCTTCTCCCAGACTAGGATAACATACTCAATGAAGGCAGAGACAGTGCATCTCCTATCATTTCATCTCCATGGCCCAGGACACATCACGTGGCATATCCTAGGTTCCCTGTAAACGTTTATTGATCCGATTCCTTTAAGTGAACGAATGAATGATCAAGTAATTTCTAAGATGCAGTCCTCCCTCCCATTATAGGTAAGGGGGTCTCTCCCGAGGCCTGGGACTTTGTCTGCACGTCATTCTCATTATAGAAAATAGGCCCACAGCGGTGTCCATCTAACACATGCCAGAATCTCTTCTGTCTCCTGCTCCTCTTCACCCAACAATGCTACTTCTCTTGGTTTTACGGGTGTTTAGTCCATACCATACAATTAATTGCAGTTGTTCTAATTATTCAATGTCTTTTTTATATTCATGACACATTTTCAAATTCTTGAAAAGATAAGAATCTAAGTGGTAGACCTTCCTATGATCTCTCAGATCATAGACCTGACCACCACTTCAAGTCACGTATATTTATTTATTTATTTATTTAGGATTTTTATTTTTAAGAGCTCTCTATATCCAACATGGGGCTTAAACCTACAACCCCAACATCAAGAGTCGCATGCTCTATGGACCAAGCCAGCCAGGCACTCCTCAAATTCCTGAAAATTTGACTGTGCTCTTAAAGAGATTAAAAGATTCAAGGAGGGACTAAAGAAGTAAAGAGTGATGACAAGGGGCGCCTGGGTGGCTCAGTTGGTTGGGCGACTGCCTTCGGCTCAGGTTATGATCCTGGAGACCCGGGATCGAGTCCCACATCGGGCTCCCTGCTCGGCGGGAAGCCTGCTTCTCCCTCTCTCACTCCCCCTGCTTGTGTTCCCCCTCTGGCTGTGTTTCTCTCTGTCAAATAAATAAAGTCTTTAAAAAAAAAAAAGAGTGATGACAAAAGATGTCTCCCAGTAACTATAAAATTATCTATGGTTCCCACAGAGGTCTACCTCCCCGACCATACATCTATCCATATGCTAGCACTGGATGTAACTTTTTTAGTATTTAACACATTTCCAGCAAGTTGTACAAATGTCTATACCAAGTTGCAGTATTTGTTGACTAGCATAGCTACAATAAGTGCCTGCCACATTGTATCAAAAGTATATTTTACACATTACTCTGAACTCCTCCATCTGCGCAGGGTCTGTGGTCCATCACCTGCTCATCCACGTGCTGTTCTATTATCTGTCTGTCTTCTGACCCTTAGCTTGAACCAGATGCGAGACAGCCACCACTGAGACATATGGGGGTTCTGTTTCCTCTATTAAATATGTATCTAAGAAGCGCAGGTATGGAACTCTGCAGAGGTGTACAGCGGTTTCATGTCTTTTATTGAGCGCATTTCTGTCAGGTAGCACTGGGCATTTCTCTCTAGCTGTGTAAGCAAGAAAGGGTAGAAAAGGGGAACTGAGAATAAGCCTAATTGGTCAGGACCAAAGCAGGAACTGTACTGAGATCAGGCACGACTGGTGGGCTCCTGTGGCCACACACAGTAATCAGAGTGAAAGAAAATTAAAGGCCAGGTGTCCAGGGGTGCTCCCCCAGCAGACTCCGCCCACCTGCTGTCTCCTAGGAAATCCATCCTCCACTAATTCGGTGGTACCAAGACATAAGGAAAGAAATTGTCAATGGCAGCAGGATATTCTGTGGTCAAGATACAGTGGCCATGAGGGCAGGTGAGGAGGTCCCTGGGCAGCGGTTTAAAGTAGGGAAGGGCTAGGGACAAAGAAGAAGGTGACAGGGTTGTCATGTATTATGGGTTAGACCACACACCATATCGCTGAGTTCAGTCTGTGACTGGTTACTCCCTGACCGGAAGGATTGCCCCCAGGGGTTATCAAGTGGGAATAAAGTGAAAATCTTTCCATATACATGGCTCCTACCTTTCAGGCGGGGTGATCTTGACAGCTAGCTTCCTGTTAGGCTCCAAATGATGAACTGGGAGTGAGAGCCAGGCATTAGGCACCACTGATATTTTGGACCCATCCCACATCACCTTTGTTTTGGTATTCAAATGTGTTAATATGTTAGTAGTGTTTATACAAGCTCCAGCTCCCCTATTTCTTCTCACTTCTTGCTTACCTATGATCTTACATCTTGTACAGTTTTAAACTAAAAAAAGGGCAGGGGGACTTGAATGCTTTGGCTCAGGTCATGGTCCCCGAGTCCTGGGATCAGCCCCTCATTGGGCTCCCTGCTCAGTGGGAAGCCTGCTTCTCCCTCTCTCACTCCAGTGAGTTAAGGGAGTCTGTGTAACTTGAAGTAGTTTTACTACTATACATATACTATACTATACTATATGTAAGCTCTGATTTAAGGTCTTTTTCTGAGGAGGAGATTTAAATGACAATGATAGCGAAAAATGAGATCTCATCACTTTCTGTGGATTTCACCATGATATGAAAATACCATCCCTCATATCATTAATTATCAAGAATTAACTACAGGAGAAGAAGAATAGTTACAGATATAAATATAGACAGGTATGCCTACATCTCAAGTTAACCAGCTAAGCATTGGTTACAGTGATTATAGTTAATTATAATGATGAGAAAAGATCATTAGAAATAGAAAGATTTATTGTCACTAGATATTCCTGAGTTATCTTACCATGGGAAAAATCGCAAAATTGCATACATTGAAATCCATAAATGCTGAAGAAGCCAAAATAAAAAATTTCTTACTTATTGAAGCTAAAATGTAAGTTATTTTTAATAATACACAACCAGATGGATTAGGATAGAAATCAGAAACAAGAGATTTACATAGTTATTTCTTCAACCAAAAGAAGGAAAAGAACTCCCTCATTCATTACTAACTAGGTAGTGCAAACTAAGGAATTTAGGCCAAAATTGCCACATTGTGACCAAGTCTTTCTAAATTCTTGGTCTTCACCAAGCCTAAGTTACTATTCTCCCTCTTGTGTTACACTAGGCATAGGGAAAATGGATTCAATTTCAAAATCAGGTCACTACATCAACAGTTTTGCAATCAATTTTTTTTTTATAACTTAATGGCCGATTTCCTCACAGTTCACCCAAACACCAGCTCTTGACCTATTTATTTCTTTCATTTAGATGTAATAAAAGGCTATAAAGAGTGTTGAACCTATTCTACACTTTTGAATTAAATGATGTTTCTTTTTTTTTTTTAAATCTTTAATACTTCATGCAGTTATCTAAGGTTCAGACACATGGCCCTATTTGAACACCATTCATCTACTGTTTATATAAAAGCATAGACATTTAGAATTAAAGGGATCCTGGTTAAATATCTGTCTTTGGCTCAGGTCATGATCCCCTGGTCCTGGGGTTGAGTCCCACACTGGACTCCCTGCTCAGCAGGGAGCCTGCTTCTCCCTCTCCTCTGCTGCTCTCCCTGCTTGTGCTCTCTGACTCTCATTGACTCTCAAATGAATAAATAAAATCTTACCAAAAAAAAAAAAAGGATCCTGGAAATAAATTAGTCTGCATCAATCAGGGATTTGGGGGAGGTACAAGTGACAGAAAACAAACTTGAACCAGGTTAAGCAAAAAGAAGAGTTAATTGGAATCAATCTGAGTGTCTCATTTAACTGTGGGCAAGGGAGGGATACACATAGGTCCCAGAGACCTTGTCCAAATGCCACCAGAATGATCTCTGATCTCTGCTTTTCATTGCATGTTTTAGCTTCTTAGACTTCATGTGGCGGAAACTGAACGGTCAAGCGGTCCCGAGTTGCACTCTACACACTCCCCAGAAGTGCTGACTCCCTTTTCCCAGTTCCAGTTGAACAACAGAAACAAAAATCTGAAGGAAGCACTCTGATTGGCCCAGCTTGGGTCAGGTGCCCCCTTCTGGACCAATCAACTATGGCTAGGGAGGTGGAGTAATCTAAGAAAACGGAGGCCATGACAGTTGGGGTGTGGTAAAGAAACAGTTCCCAGAAGAAGTGAGGAAGATGATGGGCAGACTGCTCCCTTTCAAAAAAAAGTCCACTGACTAATTTTTACAGATGTGGAAATTTAGGCTCAGAGAAATTCAGTGACTTACTCAAGGTTACAACTTGTAGCTAAACTCAAGTCATCTGGCACCTAGTCAAATGCTTGGCTCACTCCCCCACATTGCTGCTCATTTTGTGGAATCCCTATTTCAAGGTCTTTCAGCAGAAACCACAGGAGGTGGGATAGAGGAGAGTGGTATTAAGGGTCCTATACTGTGCTGAAACTTTTTTCCAGTTTTTTGCTAGAGTTCTGACTCCAGCAGTCTTTCTGTTGTCTGGTTTTGCTTTATTTTCTTACTGGGGGAATGTGCACCTGAAGTAGGAACCCCTCTGTAGTCTTCTGCCCTTGTCAGTCCCAGAGGGCTCACCCTGTGTCAGGTTGGATGGTTATCTATCATATAACAGGTTACACTGAGAGAAGACTTACAATGTACCAGGGGTGTTCTAAGTGCTTTGTATACATTCTCTCATTTAACCCTCCTACAGTTGTAGGAAAGAGCCACTAGCAGCATTATTATACCCATTTTGCAGATAGGAAAAGCGAGGCACAGAAGGTTAATTGGCTTATCCAAAGTCAAGAATTGGGAAGCGAGGGGGGCAGGGTTTGAACCCAGCAGTCTGGCTCCAAAGCCCTTGCTCTTAAACACTGCAATTTACTCCCTCCTAGAAAAACACCTCCAGCCTGGGGCTCCCGGCACTAAGCCCCATTAGTGTCTGGGACTCTCCAGATGCCTGCTGACCTAGAGTTGGCTCATCTCTGGAGCCACTGTCAATCTGTCTCTGCTCAAGGCCCCTCCCACTGTAAGCCTGCTTCTCCAGACCCTTGTCTTCTACCACTGCTGCTGGTGCTGCTGTGACTTGCCCACAGCCCACCTCATCACAGCTCACAGAGGCTGCTGCTGGGGCTGCTCCTGGTAATAGATCTGTCCTCCCGCTGCTGTACAGAACCAACTCTTCCTGCCCACAGCGGATGGAAGTTTGTTCCCCAATCTTGATGGCATGGGCCAAGGAGTACTTTTCTCCTCTCAAGGAAATCTGGCTCTTTTAGGTTGACAGCTTTTCCTTAGAAAAGCCAGAATTGAGGTCCAAAGGGGCAAAGGTGATTGTCATAGTGACCCTATTCAGACTTATGCCCACCCCCACAAACACAGGCTGGGCCCCTAGTGACACACAGGGAGGAATATTCCAACTCTCCCTCACCTCAGAATGAGTTCCCCTGTCCTCATAGTGGGGGACAGCCTTTATCTGGTTGACAGAGGATTAGAGTTTAGGCTTTGGTGCTAGACTAGGATTTGAGTCCTAGCCTAGCATTCGCCAGCCTTGTAACATTGGGCAGATAAACTTGGAGCCACTACTCTGTTGTTGTCTTTAGTCTAAAAGAGGGTAGTAATATCTGCCTCACAATATTACTGTGAAAATTGATATACAACATTAAAACTCACAGGAGAGTGCCTAGTGTAAAATAAATTTCAATAAATGATGACATTATCATTTTTGATTTTTTTTTTAAAGAAAGATTTTATTTATTTATTTGACAGGGCACATAAGCTGGGGGAGTGGCGGGCAGAGGGAGAGGGAGAAGCAGGCTCCCCGCTGAGACATCCCAGGACCCTGAGATTATGACCTGAGCCACAGGCAGACGCTCATCCGCCTGAGCCACCCAGACACCCTTAACATTTTCTGAGTCTTAATCCTGGTGTCTAGGCCTACCTTTGGGTCCCCAAATCCTTGTAATTTGTTGAAGGTCTTGAGGTGACTTATGCAAGTAGAATGGCTCATAATCTATAGTTTGCTCTTGGTCCACCTTCAATTTAGGTCTTGGCTGGAGAAACATGGGTTTGGTAACTCAGAAAGGCAGGCGGAAGTGGTGGCAGGAGGAGGAGAGCGCCCCCTCCCCCCAGCTGGTGCTGAAAAAGACCAATTTGCCAGTTACCTTCCACTTGCAGGGAAATGTGGTTTGTGCTAGGTTCAGGCCCTGCCCAAACTGAGGGTCAGCATTGGCAAAGCCCACTGCTTCCTGGAAATGCATTATTGCACCACTCCTACTCCTACCTCACCTCCCACCTCTTCTATCCATTCTCACTTCCCAGTATTTTAGCCACAAAAAGTATGCTTTTTGTTTAAACTTCAACCATTCTTTTGCCTGGCTCTTTTTTTTCAGGTCTCAAGTGTACAAGCTACTTCTGATTTGCATTGTTGATAAATGCTTGTATTTCACGCTCCACACCAGATTCAGAGGAAGGACCCAAGTGGTCAGAAAGTCCACAGATGGGAACAAGTGCAAAAAGATGATCACATGGGGTGCCTGGGTGGCTCAGTTGGTTAAGCGACTGCCTTCAGCTCAGGTCATGACCCTGGAGACCTGGGGTCGAGCCCCACATTGGGCTCCTTGCTCGGCAGGAAGCCTGCTTCTCCCTCTCTCACTCCCCCTGCTTGTGTTCCCTCTCTCACTGTGTTTCTCTTTGTTAGATAAATAAATAAAATCTTAAAAAAAAAAAAAAAGATGATCACGGAGATGGCTCTTTATGGGTGAATGAAAGATGCCAGGGTCCAGACTTTGGAATACTGTATGACCAAAATTTTGCTTTATAATAAGTGTATATGGGGGTGCTTGGGTGGTTCAGTCAGTTAAGCCTGGGATTCTTGATTTCCACTCAGGTCATTGGATCAGGGTCCTGGAATAGAGCGTGGCATTGGGCTCCTGGCTCAGTGTGGAGTCTGCTTGGAATTCTCTTTCTTTCTCTTCCTCTGCCTATCCCTCTGCTGTTCTCTCTCTCTCTCTAAAACAAAAACAAGACTTTATGTGTTTGTGGGGGAGGGGAGTGTAAAATCCATATTCAGAGACAAATTGAAAATACTTTTTTCCTGTATGCCTTTTTATTATAAGCAAGCAGCCCAGCACCCAAGACATTACATTTTGGGATTTCTTCAGCTAAGATGGCTTATATATAAGTGATGACCTATATATAGGTATAAAATTCCCAGCTAGCGCAGACTTTCTGAAAGTGGAACTGTGTAACGCACTTTCCCGAGGTAAAATGCTATAAACCTTCCTGTTTTTTTCCCCAGGAACTCTTGAGTCCTTAAGAGGACACAACTTAAGGCAATGGGAAGAAAACAAACAACAAACAAACAAACAAAAAACGATGCAAACGTATTACCTGTGAAAGAAAAACAAAAGAACATAGGAATTGGAGGTGTCAAATTATGAGAGCTGGAAATAGAATCAACACAGGAAAAGGCAAGGGAACCCAACAGAGGCGCCAACCAGAAGGGAAAAAGAACCGTAGAATACGGATACACACACGCTAAAATTAAAGGTAAAGTGTAAAGGGACCAAGTTATTTGTGTGCGTAGAGAGGGAGGAATGGAGAGGAGAGGGAGACAGAGAGAGAAAGAGAGATTGCGATCGACATCTAGACCAGGTCAAGCTGGAAGAACAGGCAGAGTAAGGCGCGAGACAGGGTGGGGAATCCCAGAACAATCTGTTTACAAAAAGACAGGCCTATGGAAATCCCACAAGTGACTCCAGATTCAAATCCGAAATAGAAAAGGACCCAAACATACACGCTCCCTGGGTGTGTTTTCACCAAGTGCTGATGTTCCCCGTAGACAGAGGAACTCGGCGGCCTTGAATAGACACTTTAGATTTTAGATTTCAACAGACCTAAACCGTCGTCCACGTGGCCTCCCGTGCCGGGGGCGGGGGGGGGGGCAGCCAGGACCGCGGTCCCCGCCCGGCCGGGACCCCCACGGGCGCGCGCTGCGGGGGGACTGCCCCTTCGGAACTCCCCTCGCGCTGGCCCTCGGCCCGGGAGTCTCCGCTTCCCAGACGCGCTTGGGTTATTGTTCTGTCTTCGCGGGCAGGGAGGAGGGGTGGGACGAGGTGGGGGAAGCGGCGGGAGGAGAACGGCGGCGGCGCGCGGCTGGCAGCCGGAGCCGGGGCGCCTCGGTGCACGGCGCCCCCCTCTCCGCGGAGGACCGTGCGCCCGGGAGTGGCTCCCCGGCAACCTGAGGCTGAGCGAATGCGGAGGCGCCTCCCTTGGCCAGTTCCCCTGCCCTTCCCGGAGGTCTCCAGCTCCCCGGAGGCAGCGGGCGCGGGCCGGGAGCAGGAAACCGGGGCGGGCGTCCCGGTGCAGCGCAAAGGCTCCGCCGGCCGCCCGGGCGCTCTCAGCTCGGGGGAGGGACGCCGTCACGCATCCTCCGGGTATTAGAGCACTTCACCTTCTATTTATAGACACTCCTCCGACCGCAGACCCAGCTCGCCCTCTCTCTCCTTCCCTCTACGGTGAGGGAGGGAAGAAGACTCCTACCTAGAATGGGAGATCCTAATGCACAGTGATAAAGAAGAATTCTATTTGGTGCGTTCCTTTATTACTGCAAGTATTAATTGTAGGTCTAGTGAACTCTCTCTGGCACAGAGAATTCCCAGTTTTCTGAAGCTTTAAAACCTACACGACTTTTATTTTACACGTCTCCTAAATATGTCAAATAAAGTCGTCTGTTGTGGGTTCATGAAATATGCGCCGAAAATTTGCTCAAATGGGTTAAGACGCAAACTCATTGAATTCAGGGAAAAGCTGTTTCTTGCTGGCTTTCTGAATTTGCTAAATGCCAGCACTTTTAGTCGTCGAATTTATTTGGGAGAGGAAACATATAAAGGGGAAATATTGCACATTTCAAATAAAAGCAAAGTTCGTCTTAGGGTTTTTTGGTTTTTGTTTTTTGGTTTTTTGAAATTGTGGCTTTCGGGTACTGATTTTATGGTTTTAGACGTACGCTATCTATATAATTATAGGTGATTAAAAATAATTTTTACCTAGTCACATTAACATTTGCAGTAATTAAAACAGGGATTTTTTTAAACTGTAATTTATTTCTCATAATTTGGTTGTGCTGCAGTCAACTGAAGAGGAAGACTGATGATTATCTTTCATCTCAGTTTCTATTCAGTTTCACTTTCTAAACTCCTGAGTCGACCACCGAAAATACTGCCTTTTAGATTTATTAAGGAAAAAGACTCATGTACATATAGGCCTTTTTAAAGGCAATTTTTTAGGGCAACTTTAGGTTTACAGCAAAATTGAGAGAGATATACAGAGATTTTTCTTTATGCCATCGACCCCCACACATGCACAGCCTCCCCTATGATCAATGTCAGTCTCCAGAATGGTATCTTTGTTCCCAAGAATGAGCTTACCTTGACAAATCATAATCCCTGGAAGTCCCTAGTTTACCTTCAGGTTCACTCCCGGTGTTGTACATCCTACGGGTTTCAACAAATATATAGTAACCATATATTCATCTTTATAATATCAAAGAAAGTATTTCCACCACCCACCCCCACCCCAAATTTTCAGAACTCTGTGTAGGCCTATTTTTAAAAGCAGAGCTAAATCACAGATGGGTTACCATGCAGGTAATTCTAAGCCAGAAAACTGCTAGCCAAACAATAGTCAATATACTATTCTTGCTAACACCTAGTCTATAAAGAGAGGAGTGAGGAGTGTCTGAATAATGGTTTTATAACATGATTTTGCTGTGGACAGTACTGTATCCTAATACTGTGTAAGTATTTGATGAAGTTAAAGAATGACCTCAATAACAACGGTTACATGGCATTGCAAAATGTCCCTTGTGAAAGACAATTTGGCAGTAGCCATCAGGTTTTAAAATGCTCCTGTTCTTGAACCCATCAATTCCACTCTCACGAGTTTATGCTAAAGAGGCAGCACACGTGAAATGTTGATTGTTGCAGTGTTTGTCCTTACAAAAGGTTAGAAATGTAGAAATGGGGCGCCTGGGTGGCTCAGTGGATTGGGGCCTCTGCTTTTGGCTCAGGTCATGATCTCAGGGTCATGGGATCGAGGCCCACTGCGACCCATAAACGTCGACGTAGGGCTTTCTGCTCGGTAGGGGAGTCTGCTTCCTCCTCTCTCTCTGCCTGCCTCTCTGCCTACTTGTGATCTCTCTCTGTCAAATAAATAGGTGAAAGAAAGAAAGGAAGGAAGGAAGGAAGGAAGGAAGGAAGGAAGGAAGGAAGGAAGGAAGGAAGGTCCTGCAATAATGGTACATCTGTATGATGAACTATTACAGAGCTTTGAAGAAGATTAAATCACTCTCTCTTTGTACGAATAGTGAAGTATCTCCAAGATGTGCTGTTAAGTGAAGAAAGATGCAGAAACAATATAAAATACTATCATTTTCAAAAATAAATATAAATGCACATATTAACTTTTATATGAATCAAATGTGTGTGTATATATATGGAAATATTTAAGAAACTGGTAACAATGTTTGCCTTTCAGGAGGGAACAAGGAGGCTAAAATGGGAAAGAAACATCTTCTATTATCTATCCTTTTCTATCTTTGAATTTTGTTCCCTGAGTATGCTACATCTATTACTTTTTAAAAGTAAAAATAACTTTAAATTTCTTTATAAGTTTATCTTGCAGCAGTTCTATATTTGGGATTGTTGTCATTTTAGAGAAGTTTACTGTGTTGAAGCAAAACCAAAAAATGCTAAGCTAAGCTTTATCCTCAGAACTCTTTCAACCTAGCCTTACCTGATCTATGAGTCATCATAGAAATGCTTTGCCCAGGGGTTGCTAGAACTCTATTACCAACATTTTTAAAGAAAGCAGTCTGTTGTTGATTTTTTTTCCCTTCCATTCTTGGGGCATGTTATGAATGGGAGCAGCAGCAGTTAAAGGTCTATTTAGCATCTATTATAAAATAATTATTTAAAGATATTTATAATTCATCCATCTTATTTTGCACCAGGCTATCACTTAAAAGGAAATCTTATGTGGAATTCATACTTTTTTCCATGATTTTCTATAAGAAAGATCAATTGGCTAGATTTCACAATATTCTAGTGAGATAATGTGCATACGGTCCTTGTGCCTTCATTACAAAAGAGAAAAAGCAGAGGCCTTGGGGGAGAAAAGGGGGGTGCACTCTGAGGTTATAGCAGAGATCAGCCAAATTATTTGTTTTCAATTTCACTGTTGGTATTTTTCTTTCTTTCCAGCTTTAGCGAGATATAATTGACATCTAACATTTAGGGCATTTTGGGTGTACAATGTGTTGATTTGGTACACTTATATGTTGTAAAATGATATTGTAGGTATTTCTTACTTAAGCTTATGTTGCTACTCTTCAGTATAACAACAGGAATGGGGTAGGATTGGTGTTGCCAGGATGGTTTCCTTCAGAAGACCCAGTACCAATGCTCTGTGATGAGGATAATGATGAAGACAAGGAGAAGGAATGTGTCTTCTTACTAACAAAAACCTTGCACATTTTTGTGTATACAGACTAATGTACGTAGAGCACCGCACCAGAGTCATGCAGTTAAAAAGGGCTCAAAATAGGGGCGCCTGGGTGGCTCAGTTGGTTGGGCGACTGCCTTCGGCTTAGGTCATGATCCCGGAGACCCGGGATCGAGCCCCACATCGGGCTCCCTGCTCGGCGGGAGGCCTGCTTCTCCCTCTCTCACTCCCCCTTGCTTGTGTTCCCTCTCTGGCTGTGTTTCTCTCTGTCAAATAAATAAAATATTTTTAAAAAAAAGGGCTCAAAATAGAATTATTATCGGAATGGGAGAGATTTACAATAGACTCTGGGGTCACAAGTTTCGTTTGGGGTCATAGGAGAAGGCTGCCCACAGGCAATATGCCACTTTCTTAAGAACAAAATCCCCATGCAATGTTTTTGTACACATTAGTACACAAACCACTTTCATGCTTTGTACTGTCTCTAGGCACCAACTGTATTATTATTTCTACAGGGTTTTTTAAAACATTCATTCAAGCTAACTGCTCTCTACTTAGCTTTACTCTAAGCAATAGTCATGGCTTTTAGGTATCAGTGGTATATGTATGTATGTGTGTGTATTATCTAATATACAATATTAGATAAAATATATTATGTATATAATATTAGAATAAAAACCATCTGTGGACCTGCTGAAAGAATCTCATGCAGCGTGCCTCCCCTGTTGGGGTGCAGAAAAGGAGAGCTCACTACACGACTGTTTGGTCTCTGACGTTCTGTCACAACCCGCAGAAGACCTTGTGAGAAACTTGGAAGCCAGTGCTCCCCCTCGACACCCTCCATTTGGTGTGAGGTGGCTGCCCTGGAGGCTGGAGGACACGATAATCACCTGCTGCTCTTGCTGCAAGGCGGGCACTTCCCGAGCAGAAAGGTCTTCCGGTCCCCGGAGCTGCATATATCCAAGCGTCTGTGTATCCATATTCCGGTGGACGCTTGCATCGCTGCGGGGTCTGAGCTCAGAAATGACACTTCCAGATGAATGTACTCAAGTCAACTATTTCAGAACAAGATCAAAATACCTGCGTAGTGAAGAGGTTGGGGAAGGTGAGAATATTTGGTTGGGGGAGGGAGGAATCCCAGTGTGTGTAACCTGTCTGGGAAAAGCCACAGGATGTGGAAGACAGAGGTTGTGGCAAATCTTATCTTATGGAACTGGCCCAAGATATATTAGCCTATATGAAATCATGAATACAAAAGAATATACGAAAAGTGCAGTTTTAGAAAATATAACTTGTTGGATGCTCATGTGTCCTGCTGAAGAAATAGAATATCACCAGCCCTTTGGAAGCCCCTGTGTGTCCGTTTCTGAACATATTCATCTCCCTGGCTTCTCTCGGGAACCACCTTTCTGAATTTTGTTTTGCTTTCTAGTTGTAATGGTTCCGCACGTATTCCTGAATAACATAGTGTTTAGATTTATCCACCTTGGAAGTATAAATAGATGGACTCTTTGATGACTTGCTTTCCTCACTCAACATTCTATTTGTGAGCCTCACCCAGTCCCTTCCTCTCTCTCCTTATTGCAGACCTCCAACCCAGATCCCCTTGGGGATTCTCACAGTTTATTTTCTGTCCAAGCTCTCAACTGACAGAGTCTTCATTCTAGAATTCTCTGGCCAACCATCACCAAATATTCACCCAAAAATGATAAGTTACAGGGAAGCCTGTGTGGCTCAGTCAGTTGAGCTTCCAACTTTTGGTTTCCACTCAGGTTGTGGTCTCATGGGTCCAGGCATACAGGCCCGTGTCAGGCTCCGTGCTCAGGGGGGTGTCTGCTTAGGATTCTCTCTCTTTCTCTCTTCCTCTGTCCCTCCCCCAGTACTCTCGCTCTCTCAAATAAATAAATCTTTTAAAAAATGTTTTTAAAAGTGCGAAGTTGGAGCACCTGGGTGGCTCAGTTGGTTGGGCGACTGCCTTCGGCTCAGGTCATGATCCCGGAGACCTGAGATCAAGTCCCATATTGGGCTCCCTGCCGAGGAGGGAGCTTCTCCCTCTCTCACTCCCCCTGCTTGTGTTCCCTCTCTGGCTGTGTTTCTCTCTGTCAAATGAATAAAATATTTTTTTAAAAAAAATGCGAAGTTACAGGTAAAACTGTTCTCTAGCAGCATATTCAGTGAGAAACGTATGTTTTCATTGACAAATTTTTTACAAACATATATTAACAAATCACACTTGGACCAAAATGTATTAGTGGTGGCTCTCTCTGGACAGTAGGACTATAGATAGTTTAAATTTCCTTCTTGATGATTTTCTGTATTTTTCACATTTTCAATGAATAATACGAAATCTTGAAAGTGAGGTTCAGGTCCTTTTAGTTTTCTACCTCCCAGTGGTTTCTGGGGTGTGACTGGTGGAAAGCTAAGAGTGTGTGGCCCAAGAGCAGAACACAGAGCCCCCTTTCTCAAAGACATATTCTTGTTTACAGCCTATGCCTCCCCCCCCCCCCCAGGATCATCCTCTCAGCTGAGGCGGGACTGCCTGGCCCTTCATCCTTCCCAGCAGACAGGGCCAGTATCATGAATGTGTCATCGGGGCAGCCACATGGAGCGCCATACATGGAGGGCTCTCTGCTGCTCTGCTGTGTCAACAATCTTGATTTTGTTTTTGAACCTATGTTTTCTATGTGAATGCCATGGGACAAGGAGGCACGAGCAAAGGGAACATGGATGTCTGTTGTTCTTGCCCCTCCTCCCCACATGAGCACAGAACTCTGGTTGTCCCCTATGGGACAGGAGTTCAGCAAGATGCAGGTGTGTTTCATCTTTGAGTAAGTGGGGGCGCTGACAGCCCTGAGAGGTCAGGCTTGCTATTCAAACCAGGACTTGTTTTGAAGGCAGAAGAAAGGGCAATGGCCTTTGGAAAACATGAACAGGCAAAGGACTTTATCATATCCTTTCTTACTTTTGATATTGTCTCTATTAGCAACCATGTAGGCTAAAAAGGAAGACGTAGAAGGAAAGAGAAATATAGGGTGTCCCATGGTTCCACTTCCTTTCAGTCTTCCCTTTATATACCTATAAGTTGGAGTAGAGTGCTGGTAGAAGGTGCACATGTCAGCAAGTGAAATAAAACAGTTGAATTAGTTTTGTGTGGAGTGTCCACTATTTTGATGAGAATGAAGTATGTGTGCAACATACCAGCTGGATAATTTCAGTGATTCTGCTTATAAGTTAAATGCTCTTATATTTGCATTTAAAATTGGTATTTCACAATAGAAAAATGAACGTAAAATTCAGCTAATAATTTAATTTTTAAAATTTTCATTTACTTAGAATACCTTTAAATAAATTTTTATTTTTTTATTTATTTTAAAAATATATTTATTTATTTGACAGAGAGAAACACAGCCAGAGAGGGAACACAAGCAGGGGGAGTGAGAGAGGGAGAAGCAGGATCCCTGCCGAGCAGGGAGCCCGATGTGGGACTCGATCCCTGGTCTCCAGGATCATGACCTGAGCCAAAGGCAGTCGCTCTACCAACTGAGCCACCCAGGCGCCCCATAAATAAATTTTTAAAAAACATGACAAGTTGAGAGAGAGAGAGAGAGACCATAGAAGAAAGAGAAAAACCTTTTTGTTCCAGTAGTTTTAACAACACTTTTCCTGGGCTCCACAAATTTTACTTCCGAGTCTATGCTTTATGGTTCCTGGTAGCTCACGAACACTCAGGGTTTTTCTCCAACACTATCCTCTCTCAGGCGAGTTCTTAAATCTCATTTGGAGGCCTGGAAGTCACGAGTACACTCTTCTTTCTTTCTGAATCTCTGTTGGGCAATATCCGTACCTGAGGGCAGGGACTGGGGTACAGGAAATGCAGGGAAAGCACACCAATTAATATCTCAAAATAGTAACCTCTCTATTAAAAAACAAAAACGAAAAAACCACCAAAAACACCTAGCAACTATATTTCTTGAAAGCAAGGACTTTCTCTCCCTCGAGCTTCCATAGTGCTTTGCTGTAATAGGGACTTAACTATTTGTCCTTTTCCTCAGTGTTTGCGTGATCAAATTTAAAACACTCTTTTCATCAAACTATGCCAGTTCTCAAACACCTTCAAAGGCTCCCTATTGCCTTATCCTATAAATGGGCACTCTTAACCAGGCATTTAAGGTTCTGTAATCTAGGCTCCATCTGCTTTTCTAAATACATCTCCTAAGACTCCCTACAACTCAGTAAGTGATTGTTGAACAAATATGGAGTGATTGGATTACACAGCTTCTGGGAGTTACAAAAACTACAGATGGATAAATCATTAGACCTTTTAGGGTTAGGTTTATGTACCAGAAGTCAGTTACATTGATGTCCCAATTCTGGGTGTTGCGGCCTCCACATGGTAAACATAAGATACACAATCCTGTGGGATCACAATGTGGGTTCTGCAAAAATCAGAGATCCAAAGCTAGGCAGAGAGAAGACTGCAGCTGTTGTTTCTCTCGCCCTGGAAGGGGTATGGTCAGCCTGGGCCTCACGGTGCTGCTCTGCAGAGCTCCCTACCTGGGCTCAAGCAAGCTCCTTGCATACGGGATTTTGAGGGCCATGAAATCATAGCCATTACTAAGGGTCAGAATTTCATACGCTAGTAATGAGCCATTAGGAAAGCTTTGGGTAGAGACAGGCTTTTAAGGCAGTAAAATCCAAGCAGGGGCTATTCTCAGTATACCGTTGTGGGAAACAATTGTGCTTCCAATATGCCTGCTTGAGGAGATTCATGACCTGACAGGGCTCAGAAAAACTTTGAGAGCTGTCGCATCCATTCCCCTGTGTTTGGGTTAGAAAACCCCCAAATCTTTCAGAAAACTGCCCATCTCTTCCCCAAACCTTCTGGTAACTCCTTCCCTTGTTTATCCATCCTGATTTCAGGGAGCTATTTCTGATCTCTAACCTAGATCTTTCCAGCTCATTATCTTTTTTCATCTCCTCCCTCCCAATCAACTTTAAAAGGCCTTTGTGTCTACTTCTTATTGACACAAAGCTAATATTACAATCACTGCTATTGTTTCATCCTTATGGTTATTATTAGCACTGCAGCACACTAGGAGGTATATAAAAAGACACAAGCAAACACATTTTTAGGTCAGTCTTGAAATAAAGCTTTTTAAAAATCCAGTAATGTTTGGGTGTTTCTCACTTGGAAACCGGGAAGTAGGCAGATGTGAGTATCCAATGGCAAGCAAGGCTGTATGGTATTCTGAGTCTCTGACCAGCGCTCTCTCTTCAAGAGCCATTGCTGATTTCCCACCCAGCTTGAGAAGGAAACTTACAAACAGATGCATGTATATTACATACGTACGGGGAACCGGGGAGGTGACAGGGAATGCCATGGCGGTAGACACAGTGGAAACCTGCAGAAGGAGTCCACCTAGGGTGCGGGTGGGGGTGGCGCTGTATGAAAACCTGCACAGTTTCACGCGAAAACTGGAAGGGCATGTTTGAGTCAGAAGTGAGCTGTCACGGCACCTTCCTCATCCTTCTGTCAAAGGGCCCCAGCTAACTGCAGAAATGAAAAGCATCCAGAGGCCCCGTAGCTTACATGATCTTGTTGTTTCTTACCTTTTTTCACTTATAAGCCATTTTAAAGATTTATCCATGCTATGAGATATACATTTAGTACGTTACTTCATGTTATTCCATAGCATCTGCTACATTTTACTTAGCTCCGCTATGGGTGTTCTATACTTCTTTGTCTACAATGCACCGCTACCTCAAGTGCTGACGTGATGAACATCGTCAGTTGTGTCCTCTTACAGACCTGCACAAGAATTACTTTCTTAGCTGTATATATTCCCAGGGGCGGAACTCCTGGGCCATCAGGGAAACATCCACTACATTTCATGACAGATTGCCAGATAACTCTGAAATGGCTGTACTGGGGCTTAATTCCCAACAGCAAAGTACAAGGGTTCATGTTCCCTCCCATCCTAGCCAACACTTGGTGTTATCCAACCTTCACATATTTGTCTATTTCATGGCTGTAAAGAAGTATCCTGTTGTTTTACTACATCTATCAGATTATCAGCGAGCTTGTATATCTCTTCATCTACTTGTTATTTTCTCAAGGTTCCCTTCTGTAAATTTGCCTGTCCATATCCTTTGGCTATTTTGCTACTGTTTCCTGTTTTGTTTTTTTTTCCCTCAGTGATATGCAAGAATTCCTAGTATATTCTAGATATTAATCTTTTGTTGGTTTTAGCCTTTGGAAATACCCCCTAATCTATCAACTCTCCGAAATTGTCTATGATGTTGTTGTTGAACAGAAAATTTTAATTTTGATGCAGTCAAGTTCATTGTTTCTTTGGTTTTATAGTTTATCCTTTTAGAGTCTTGTTTAAAAAGTATTTTCCTATCTTAAGAATAGACTCTAGGGATGCCCGGGTGGCTCAGTTGGTTAAGCGTCTGCCTTTGACTCAAGTCATGATCCCAGGGTCCTAGGATTGAGTCCTACATCTGGCTCCTTGCTCAACAGGGATCCTGCTTCTCCCTCTGCCTGCTGCTCCCCCAGCTTGTACTCTATCTCTCTGACAAATAAAATCTTTCTTTAAAAAAATTTTATTTATTTATTCAACAGAGAGAGAGGTCACAAATAGGCAGAGAGGCAGGCAGAGAGACGGAGGAAGCAGGCTCCCTGCTGAGCAGAGAGCCCAGTGCGATCCCAGGACCCTGAGATCATGACCTGAGCCAAAGGCAGAGACTTCAACCCACTGAGCCACCCAGGCACCCAAATAAAATCTTAAAAAAAAGTCTAGAGTCTAAAGCTATTCTGTTTTTTGTCTCTATTAGCCTAACAGGTTTCCTTTTCCTTTTTAGTCTTTTTAAATTAATCATGAGCTCACCTTTGCATATAGTATAAGATATGATGGAATTTTATTTTTCTCCATGGTAAACTGATTTTCCCAAAATTATCTATGAAAAAAACCTCTCTATATTAGATTGGATTATGTTCCCAATCCTTCGTGTCTTCCCAGCTATTGAATTATACACCCACGCCCTTTGCCATGTGATTTTGTAGCACCTTCTACTACTGATGTTGGACTTGGCCGTGTGACTTCTTTGGCCAATAGAATGTTAGAATATATGATGGGAGCAGAGATATTCAATGCGTTTGAGTGACTTGGCTTCACCTCTCAAGCTTCTGTAATTTCCAGAATGAGACTTGTGATGTAGACCTGAACTTAACCTGTGTCCTGGAGCTAAGACCAGTGAATGCAGCGGAACCCAATCAAGTCTTGATAAATCCGGATGAGGTCAGCAAATCTCAGTTCACACACAGACCCAAGAAGGAGTAAAGGAGTAAAAACAATAGCTGCTATAAGTCACTGATTTTCTGGGGTTGTCTGTTATGTAGTAGTATTACTGCAGCAATAGTTGACTATCTCAATATGATTTTCTCATAGATTTGTGATGTCACCATTATCACATACCAAGTTCTTGTAGGTAAATGGTTTGTTTCTGAGTTCTCTATTCTGTTCCACTGTTCTACGTGTCTGTTACTATCACTTAGAATATGTCTTACTATGTGGGAGGATAAATTTCCCTTCCGATTTTCTTTTTTAAAAAATGACCAGATCAGATGGAATTTAATTTTCCATATGCATTTTAAAATGTTTAAATTCCTCAAATCCTGCTACAAGTTTGAATAGTTTGCATTGAGTTTATAAATAAATTTTGAAATCACTGATATCTTCATAATGCCATTATCCCTTCCACAAACATTATACATAACCCTATTTAGGTCTTCTTTGAAGTCTATTAACAGAGTTAACATATTTTTCCATAAAGGTTTTGTGCATTCTTCCCTGGGTTAACTGTTAGAGACTTCATAGCTTTGCTATTTTTGTAAATAATGTCTTCCTTTCTAGTTTGTTACTACTAATGTGTAGGAATACTTCTGGTTTTCATGCATTGATTTCGTATTTGGAGATCTTGCTTATCTGTTAGGATGGGGTTTGGCTATAAGTAACATTACAACACACATACACGCATATGCACAGAAGCTAAAATAACAGTAGCATGAATTAGAGATTTATTCAGGAAGTTCAAGAAGACTTGAGGTAGATATTTTAAGGCTAGTGTTGGTATAGGAGATGCCTTCTGTCTTGTTGCTCCACTGTATGGCTTCCATATCCAGCGTCAGCTCATGGTCTAAGATAACTGCTCAGGCTCCAGCCCTAATGTCTTCATTTCAGATGGTAGAAAAAAGAATGAGGCATAACTTCTCCCTTCTAGGATTTATGTATGCATGCCACTTTTAACCTATTACTTGGAACATGGCACTATTTACCTATAAGGGATGTAGGCAAATGATGTCTTTGTTCTGGCCGGCCATGTGTCATGCTAAAAAAAGTGTAGTATGATGGAAGAAAGGGAGAAAGCATCTCTGTCACCTTGCAGGTTTCTCTGATTATTTCTTTTCTTTTCTTTTTTTTTTTTTTTAAAAGATTTTATTTATTTGACAGAGAGAAACACAGCGAGAGAGGGAACACAAGAAAGGGGAGTGAGAGAGGGAGAAGCAGGCTTCCACCGAGCAGGCTTGATCCACGGTCTCTGGGACCATGACCTGAGCTGAAGGCAGTCGCTTAACCAACTGAGCCACCCACGCGCCACCTTCTCTGATTATTTCTAATAGCTTGTTTCTATTGGGCGTTTTATGTGGTTGATCAAGTAACTACAAACAATCCCAATTTTATCTCTTTCCTTTGGATTCTTCTATTTAATTTCTTCTCCCTTTTACAAATCTTATCATGTTAGCCACAACTTTCAGTATCATGTTAAACAGTAGTGGCAACTTTGTCTTGATCCTACACTTAGATGGAATGTGTTTGAAGTAAATCTATTAAGTAATAGTTTGCTGTATGTTGGTCCTTCATAAAGTTAATTTCTTCCTATTCCTAATTTTCTAGAAGTTCTTATTATTAATAAATAATGCACTTTCTCAAATGTTTTTTCTCTCCTAGTCTTTTTGGGATGAATTACCGATTTCTGATATTAAATCATGCTTGAGTTTCTGGAATAAACCCTACTTGATTTAATATATTTCCATAATAGATGGCTAGATAAGAAACTAGAGAGATGTCTAAACTAAAGATAGGAAAATGAGGCTCAAGGTTTTTCTTAGTTCACTGGAGTGGGCATGTTGCATTTTGTTAGCTAATATTTTATTTAGAATTTTTGTGTACATTCATATGTGAAATGGGCCTATATTTTTCTTAAACTGTCCTTTTTCAGATTTACAATATAATTCTGCTAATTTCCTTTTTTTCTGTTTCTGCTTCCTTTTGCTTGTGCTGGCTTTTTTTCTTCATTTGTTTTTTCTTCTGGATTGTGAGCTCATGCTTCTCTGTTCTCTATCTGTGGGAATTCTATGAGTCCTGAGTTGAATTCTCTATTCTCAGTAAAGGATGTGCTTTAGCTTCCTGATCCACGTGGGCCGTATATATTCAAACTAATTTATAGCTAGCTTATAATCTAATTGAGATCAGCCACAATCATAAATATCTAAATATCAGTAAAAGGGAAATAGTTTATAATCACATATTGCTCATATACTTTTTATTTTAGATTTTAAAAATTATACATGTAACTCTACATCATAACAGAGTAGGAAGTAAAATAAGTAAGCAAAAGGAAAACTAGATAAAAATTAACTAAATCCCCCGGCTTATTTGTGACAAATGCTTAAAGTTTTCCTAGACTTTTTTTCAGGTTCCTCTTTAAGTGTTGTATGTGTGTACTTTTGAGGCTTTCAGTTAGAAATTCATCTCTGTGCCCTTTGAAACTATAAACTAGTAAGTCACACATATCATAGATTCATATATAAAATAGATTATGGTGATATTTTTAAGTTTATAAAATTATCTGACTTCCTATACTTTGAAGTGTCATGGTTATAAGGTATGCCTATGATATTTATGAAAGACAATTTGCTAGCTTCATTCTCTTTTTCAGGGATCACCCTGCCAGTGTATAAGACAGACTTGTGTACAAGAAACACAGAAAGGGAAGTGATCATAAAAATAAGAGCCTGGAAATATATAAAAGAAAGGAAATAGGTGGGTCCCTGGGTGGCTCAGTTGGCTAAGTGGCCACCTTCGGCTTCAGGTCATGACCCTGGAGTCCCAGGATTAGAGTCCTACACCAGGCTCCTTGCTCAGCAGGGAGTCTACTTCTCCCTCTGACCTTCCCTCTCTCATGCTCCCTCTCATTCTCTCTCCTAAATAAATAAATAAAATCTTAAAAAAAATAAAAAGGAAATAGGTATGTGTGAGAAAGAAAATAAGAAATAAAATAAATATGGGTGCTCCAATTTTCAAAAGGAAGGAATAGAGGTTCTCAAATCAAATGCTTATTTTGATATTTTAATATTTATTCAAGTCACCTGGGGTATTTGTTAAAAAAGCAGATGCCCAGGTCCCACCTACAGAAATGATGATTCAATAGATCTGAATGCAGACCTAGGCATCTGGGTGGGCCTCAGACAACCTTTTAAGAAATACTGGAATTGAGAACGCACAGAATTAGAAAATGATACATGGCAGAGACTGAAGGCATGCCAATAAGGGAGTAAGGGGGCAACCTCCGCCACAGGATGCTAAACTTGGGTATTTGGAGATCCTCGGAAAGATCCTAGTATAAGTCTACACTCAAAATCTTCTTCTGTTGCTATTAATACAGTATATGAGATCACACTTTAACCAGGACTCAAGACTACAGGCTGATGGGATGCCTGGGTGGCTCAGGCGAATAAGCATCAGCCTTTGGCTCAGGTGGCGATACTAGGGTCCTGGGATTAAGCTCCACATCCCGCTCCTTGCTCAGCAGGAAGCTTGCTTCTCCCTCTCCCTCTGCCTGCTGCTCCCCCTGCTTGTTCTTTCTCTCTGTGTCTGTCTGACCAAGAAATAAATAAAATCTTAAAAAAAAAAAAAGACTATAGGCTGAAGTCATGGAGTAGGGCTAAAATCAGACAGAGAAGACGTAAGAGGTGTCAGGCTGAATATCACAGTTAGGGCTCAGGGGAAGGCTCAGTACCTTAAAATGACAATAATCAAGGAAAATCTCAATACTCAAGGCTAGAGTAAGCCTTTGTGTTCGCTTATTATCTATCCTCTGAATTTCAGACCACTGTAGGTTTTAATCTCGTAATCATGAAAAAAATTTCTCTTGCTCACTTCAAGACCCTAAATCAACTCTTAAGTCTCTCTAGTTGACTTGTCTATGAAAAATGGTATTGGGTATTCCAAGCGGATTTGAAAGTATTTTCATAGGCATGCAGTAATTTGTCTTTCTTTGGTGTCTTGGTAAGAAGCAATTGTAAATTTCAAATAGTGCACAGAAATGCTCCTTGTAGGAAAGAAAGTGGATTTTTGCCAGTGTCTTTGCTTTTGTGAGCATCTCTAGTCAGGTTTACTGGTAATTAAAGTTACTTCCACGTAAAAGTGCATGGAAAGTGATAAGATCTGTATAATGATTACTGGGTAGTAGTCAAGAAATGGGGAAAAAGCCATAGCTCCTGGGAATGAGCAGTGAGAAGATCTAGCAGTGAGCGCTCCCTAGCATTGCCATAAGGGTACCAGGTAAGGAGGATGGGCAGAGAAGTGGGAGAAAGAGTAGTACGAGAGGGGAAGGTAAGGCATATGCACATATTTAAAAAGCAAAGCCCATACAGCTTCGTTCCTGCCAGGTTAAGAAGTGCCTTTTCCAGAAGCTCAATAAAGAAATGGTATGTAATCGGGAGCTGTTTCAACCTGTCCACACCCTACCCTGACTTCCCCAGAAAACAGTCAAGCAAAGAGGCTAATGCCATTGCCAAGCCTCGGGTCTCTGGCTCCCAGCTTCCTCAGATCCCAGAGCACAGCCTCGCAGGACGTCACAAGGAGTTGTCTCTCAGAGTGGGCACTGCAGGGAAATGGGGCAAAGTTTTTATCCGATTCACTCCAAATGTGGTTGCCCCTCGGGAGTGGGGTTTGGCGCAGGGGCTCCCCAGCAGTGCAACGCAGAGGCAGAGCAGCAGCAGCAGCCTGCAAGCCGAGTAAGGAGCCAGCCTCCGCCGCCGCCTCCTCCTGCCGGTGCGGAGTCGGCAGCACAACCAGTTCCTATCGCTGTCACGCTGCCAGCAGCGCGGCCCCTCAGCCGCCCCCCTTTCCCCGCGCGGCCCCAGCCCTCACACTGTTATTTGCGTGACTGACCCGAACTCGGCGGGCTGGAGGGGAAGGCGTTGGCCCGCCCACTCCTTCCCCTCTGCCTCGGGGCGGCACCTTCTCCTCCTTATTGGTCACACTCTTGCGTCTATCACCCCAAGCAGTCTTCGGATAGGCGGAAAGCGCACTTCTAGCGCTAGGAGGGCAGAGTGACTCCGCCGGTCTCCGGCGCCTCATCTTTCCCTCCACCCCCCACTTCAACGTCCACCCACCTCTCCCCACCCCCCACTCCACTTCCCCCGCCCCGTTCGCGGCAGTGTCCTTAGGAGACTCATTGGGCCAGGGGCGAAGCCAGCCGCCTATGGAGCCGTGCCGTGATTGGCCGACGCCCACGCCCGTCGGAGCGGCGGGATTCGCCATTCGCCCCTCGCTCCGCTCCGCTCCCCGCCCCCCCAACGCCTCGCCCTCTCAGTCGCCACCTCCCCTCCCGGCTTTTCCTCGGCCCCCTTTCCCCGCCCGTCCCCGCCGCATCTCCCCTGTCCAGCTGGGCGGGGACTGCTGTACGACTCTGTAAAGTCTGTGAGTCACTGCACAACCCATCAATCCAATTAAATGTCTTGAGCGAGCCGAGCAGGGGGTGCTGCCGCCGCTGCCGCCGCTCGCCCCGCCGCGGCCGCCCCTGCTCGCAGCGCCCCTCTGATCCATGGCTGGCTGTCTGTACTTGTTACGGTGTAACCTCCTCCTCCTCCTCCTACTCCTCCTCCCTCTCCTCGGGAGCCGCGGCAACTTCCCCTCTGCCAGCCTCCTTTGCTTGGGGACTGCAAAGGCATGGGATAGATCCAGAGCCACTTCTCTCTATCTCCCCTCCAGCCCTCGCTCAATTTCCCCCCTTTAAATTAAAGTCTGTTCCTCGCTCCTCGTCGTTTTAGAGATTTATTTGTCAGTCTATTATTTCCCCTGATTTATTTTCCCTCCCTGGGGCAGGGGGGTCGCAGGGGCCGGTGGGTTTATTTTCGGGAAGGGGTTCTCCACCCCCACCCCCGTTTCCCCTCCTCCTTTTTCGGCGGTGACTTGATTGCCTTGCTCCTCTCCGCTCCCACCCCTCGAACTCACCGTCCTGCACTCGAGTGACGCACCAACACCCCCCGCCCACAGCCCAGACGTCCCCTCCCTCGCTGCCTCCCCGACCCGTCTCGGAGCTGGACCCGGTGCCGACTTCTTCGCAGAAGGGTGAGTATCGTCTTGGGTTTTGGGGGGGATCTGGAAAAATGTAGCCGGTCCACTTTGGGGAGGGCAGGGATCACGTTGTGGGCAGGAGGTTCCTGGTCCGGCGTGGATTTGAGGTGGCGACTGCCTCCCTCCCTGCTCCCTCTTCCCTCCGCCCCTCGACTCCTTATTCACCAGCTTTGCTGTATTTCTAGGTATTGCCAGACTTCCACCATCGGGGCATTATAACGCTTATAAAATGAGCGGTAATGGCATGCTTTCTGTTTTTAGGATGCTTAGTGAGCAGTAATAGTCAGCGAGGGGATCTAATAGACTCTATGACCTGCAAAAAGTGTAAAACGTCTAATGGGTACATTTTACCCGGAATCAAAGTTAAACTTTTATTTAATAAAGGCAAAGCAAAAGATTTCTAATTTGAATGTGTGGAGATAGAGCAAGGGAAGACAGGTTGCCTAGTGGCATGGCTTAGTATTTTTATTTTAAAATAGTTTTATGGGTTCTCTTTTGAAAAAAAATATGAATTCAGTATTAAAGACTATGAAGTCTTTGAACCTGTTGGAGGAAAGCAAGGTAAGATGGAAATCCAGCTTGACACTTCATCTTTATCTCACCTCTATTCAAGCAAGGCACTACCACACAGAATTTTTTTATTTCTCAGTCCCTGGGCATAAGGATGTGTTAAGAATAAACAGGGACTTTTTTTTTTCTTTTGATATCCATTTTTTGTATACCTCATTGCTTCTTAGCAATGCCATGCTATGGAATTTTGTAAAATTTAATTTGGTTTCTTGGTGTTGGGTGATTCAAAGGTACACGTACCTGCTGCCCATATGTGCTTTATGAGAATATATGCATCTTTAATATTTAATTTGAGATAAAAGTAAAAATTAGAAATAGTTACTGTGAATCGGCTTCTTAGGTCACTTGTGAGAATTCAGCCTATTTAAAAATGGTAGTACTCTTTTTGAATCAAGTTCTGGTCTAGTTGTCCACAAGATTCGAATTAGGCCAAACTAAACATGTTTTGAAAAATTAAAGTACAGGAAAGGCCTCTTAGTCGTTCATTCTCTCCTTCTCTTTTAGACTAACCAGAATAAGTTGTTACTAAATTTAATTTTAAAGAATAGACTGTTCCTGTTCTGAAATCTGCCAAGTTTCTACAGAAAGATTTCTTTTTAAGAGCAGAAATGTGTTTATGATCAACCCAAAGTAGTAATGTTGACTCAAATGTAAATGCTATTGTAAGGAAATGCTTGTCGTAAGCCCCAAAACCTTGCAAAGTGTTTCAGGAAGACTTATACAAAGCCTTTGGGAATTGTTTAATAATTTTTTTCTTGTGGCCTTTTTCATGAGTCTAAGACTGAATCAATGAGAGGCCTTATATCACAGTGGAACTCTGCTTGCCTGAGTCTGAATCTTGCCCCCTACCCTTGATGGCTGTCTGACCTAGCCTGTTTCAAACCTAGCCTGTGCTGGTTTTCTCCCGCAAGTGGAAAAGATAACTTCTCAAAGGTTTGCTATCAAGGTAAATAAGAGAGTACATGTCACGGAGCATTGGCTATCAGCTGGCCCACCATCGTCACCATCTACTGAGAGGATGTCTGGTGTAGTGATTATAAGTGTGGCCTTCAGAACTGGACTCTTTAGGTTCAAGTCCCAGAATTTCCTCTTGTTATCTTTGTGACCTTGGTCAAGTTAACTTAAGATTCCTCATCTGTAAAATGGGAATAATAGCATTTACTGCATTTACTTCATACGGTTATTGTGAGGTTAGAATGAGTTAATATATGCAAAGATCTTGATTAGTGTTTGGTTATGTCTTTTCAAATTTAATTCTCTATTGTTTTTCCATGTCTTGAAACATGGGTGACTTTAGTTTTTAGAAGTAAATTTTTGGTAAATATATAAAGCTTTATTGCCATCGATGAAATACACAGAGTCATTTTGCATGATGTTTTGTTGGGTTTATACTTTTAAGCTGGAGTTTATATGAGTCTTTATGAAATTTTAATTATTGGACAAGTTGAGTCGGTCCCTCTTTCATTTAAATTTGCATAACAGAGTGTATATACCTCTATTATAGTGGTACGTATTATATATTTACTGTTAATTGTGATTTTCTCGTCTACTAAACAGAAAGCTCTTTGAGGGTAGGAATAGTGTTTCATTTGTGATTTAATCTCTAGTGCCTAGCAGAGTGTTGGGTACATAAAGAAGCTTAATGAATGCTGTCTAATAAATTAAATACTGTTATTCTCACATTGTTTATGAGTAGTTGAGTGACAGCGATAGTATGGAGAATATTATTATTAGTATTGCTGAATTAATTTTTTTTTTAAAGATTTTATTTATTTGACAGAGAGAAACACAGCCAGAGAGGGAACACAAGCAAGGGGAGTGAGAGAGGGAGAAGCAGGCTTCCCGCCGAGCAGGGAGCCCGATGTGGGGCTCGATCCTGGGTCTCCGGGATCATGACCTGAGCCGAAGGCAGTCACTCAACCAACTGAGCCACCCAGGCGCCCCTGCTGAATTAATTTTTACATGCTCTTTTATTTTTGTAAAGAGAGAATAAATGAGGGGAATTACAGTATAACTGGTTTTATTAAGAACATATTTTTAGGGCGCCTTTGACTCAGGTCATTATCCCAGAGTCCCAGGATCGAGTCACTCATTGGGCTCTCAGCTCCACATTCTTCTCTCTCATGCTCTCTCTCTAAAATAAATAAAAGAAAATCTTAAAAAAAAAGAACATATTTTCATTTTGAAAATTAAACTTAGTCTGAAAAGTGCATATTGAATATCTTTGTTATCTGACATGTCCATTTTTTATTGTAAGACTTTTTGTCTCCCAAACTTTCTGTCACTAAGTTGGATGTTATTATAATTAATGTGAATTATACAAATTCTATTTTGAATGTCCAAAATGATGATATGATGTTGTTATTGGTTTTAGAATTAATAATAATAGAGAATTTATCACACTCACACTGTGAAAATAAAGCAACGTCATTTCCTTAAGGACCAAATCTTTATATCTCTTTCCATTCAAGAGTGAAATTATTTTTCTTGAGCAGTCTTAATAAATAATTAACTTTTGGGGCACCTGGATGGCTCAGTCGGTTGAACATCTGCCTTCAGCTCAGGTCATGATCCCAGGGTTCTGGGATCTAGCCTGCTTTGGACTCCCTCCTCAGTGGGGAGTCTGCTTCTCCTCTTCCCTCTGCCTCTGCCCTGCCTCACTGCTCCTGTGTTCTCTTTCTGTCTCAGAAATAAATAAATAAAATATTTTAAATTAATTAATTAGTTAACTTTATAAATAGCTGTAGTAAATTGTGTAATAAGAATCATAAAGGAGGTAATATGTAATTAGTGAGTAAAACAAATTCAAACTTCACTGCATATTTAACAGGCATTACACAACTGGGGAATATACTTTTTTGAATAAGCAAAATTGATGAGGCCTACCACCTGCTTCATTTATAGAATCATTCTATTTTACTTGTCAATAAAATGGAGTTTAATTACTGTGCCCTCTGAAATTATAAAATGAAAGAAATGGCCTTCATGAAAGAGAGATCGTCAGCAAAGAAAACTGAATACTGATCTACTCAGGAGTGTACAGTGTTTCATAAGATTATTAAAACTTTTCAAATATGTGAACTATCTCTACACCAGGAATAATTGTGTATACATAATCCTTTGTTTAACTGAATCATCAGTTACCCAATTTGAATATATTGCATTTTTATTAGCTAAAACAATTAATTTAGTAAACTTGCCCTTTTTTATATCCCTGTACTTTTTTTTAAAAAAAGATTTTATTTATTTATTTGACAGAGAGAGATCACAAGTTGGCAAAGAGGCAGGCAGAGAGAGAGGAGGAAGCAGGCTCCCCGCTGAGCAGATAACCCGCTGTGGGCTTTGATCCCAGGACCATGAGATCATGACCTGAGCCTAAGGCAGAGGCTTAACCCCCTGAGCCACCCAGGCATCCATATATCCCTGCACTTTTAAAGCAGCCAATCTCAAATGAAACTTAAAAACGTTAACTTATGGACTTAGAAACTGCACTTCAGTGTCTGGTCTGTGAGATAGAAAGTTGCTTATTTTTCTCTTGACACATTTTAGCATGACATTGTTTCTGTAGCTCATATCTCTTTCCCTTGGCATTTTTGTGAAGGCATTGGAATATTTATTAGTATTTTACAGATGTATATGATGTCTCCAACTTTTAAAACAGCAATGTTTTTAATGAAGAACTGTGGAAACAAGAGGATACAGGTTTAGAAATAACTTTTAGGACTTATGATTTATATCCTTGTCTTCTAACATTAAGAAAATGCGTAACTGAAGAGGAAAATAATATATGCATTATCTACTGACAAACTTAGAATTGAGGTCCATGAAGTTCTAGACTTCATGGTCAGAGCGGTGCTACTGATTGGCACATGACCTTGAGCCGTACACTTCAATTCCACTACTCTCCATGTTCTTATCCTTTCAGTGGGAAGAGAGAAGGCAGTTATGCTGCCCTCACTCAGAGGACGTTGTAGGGGTTGTAAGTGCTTTTTAAAAGCATTGGAGAAGGACAAAATGCAAGCAAATACAAAATAAACATTAGCATTTAGAAATGGATGTTTGTTTATCATTATTTAAAAATTGTAACCTTTTAGATCTTTTGTCTGAAGGGCATTTTTCCTTTTGATTTTGTATTTGAAGAGTCTTCTTACTGATATGTTCACAAGAATATATAAGGTACCTTTTAAAGAGACAAGGAGCTTTGGTTTAATTGAATGAGATTTTAATGTTAACACTGAATTTTGGTGTATCCTGAGTTATAGCAGATGTTGATGTTGAAGAAGTATGTATCAAGGAGATAACTCATTTTATTAAGTTAAAGCTTATAAACCTGCTCATGCATTGCAGGAAAAAAATGTTCAGATATATCAGCTTCCATTAGAAGTATATTCAAAGAGACAAATTAATTACATTATTTACTTTTAAATTTCAAAAGGATTACTTGGCTGTAGGACCTCTCCTAATGCTCATTTGTTTTGTACCTCGAATAGCAGTGAAATGTGCACATTTCAGAATATGTATAGTGGCTTGGAGGATTTCATTTATTTCAGCTAATCTTTTATTTAGGAAGGTGAATGAAGACACATGTAGAAAGGCTGTGTGTTAAGCAACTAGTTTTTTTTTCCCCCCCTAAAAGTCCCTAAAAGTGATTTAGCTGTCTTCAAAAGTCAAAAGCTTAGAGTTAGCACATTATGTAAGTTTCTTTGAATTTAGCTTATCTTCTCTTTGGTTATTAGAGAAGAGTTTTCACAACCTCATGATGTTACTCACTTTTTAAAGTGGAAATGAAATTCCACTGTACTCAGAGTAAGACCTATTAAGACAAGTGGGAGATATGAGAAATATTATTTATCCCATTTAATATTAAGTACAGGAAACAATGATCCTCAAATGCAAGGTTGCTAAGCAGAAAGCAACTTTTAAAAATATATTGTCCTTTCGTTCTTATTGTTCATTTTCCAGCTGATAGAAACTTGGAATGGTCAGATTTCTTCTCCACTTTTGAACTTAAAGGCTACATTGATACTTATTATTTTGTGTGGCGGTATATATAACTCTATGGTACTGAATGTTGATTTTTAACATATTAAAATGATCAAAACAGTCCATCCTTTATTTAAATTTGATCTGTTTTTCCCAACCCTCTTCCCTTTGTTCTCCCACTATTTTAGTGTTTACACGAGTTTGTCTTTCTTTTAATGCAGCATCTTTCTTATTTGCTCCCATCTTCTTTTTGCAGTGATTTCTTTCCCCTCAATCACAGCAGGTTTTTTCTCAAGCTCTCTTTTGCCTTTGCCTCTGTATAAGGTATGAAGTAGGGGTTTTCATTTATTTCATGCTGCTTTTATGAAACAGAGGCAAAATATAAAATTTTCTGTATAGAATATTTGCTTTGCCTTATCTCAGCAGATGAGCTCTCTGATCATGTTATCTACACAAAACTTCAGGGGCTATTTTGTAAACCTACAACCAAGTTTTAGCTTAGGTGAGGTGGTGAAAAGGGAAAACTCTGACATGTTTATTGTTTACTGCTTTTCCTGTTAATCTCTTTTATTGGGGGATACCCACAGCATTTTTTCTGTGGACATCACCTTGAAACATCACACACATCCCAGCTTTGTTGTCCTCCTTTTGCTCTGTGTCCAGGGTGCTGGCAAGCTCTGGAACTGTCTCAACAGTGACCATCGCCACCTGACCACGTTCAGGGTGGCTGGCCTGAGAACATCCCGTTAGAGGGAAGAGCAGCTCCTTTGTTTTGTTTTGTTGTTAACTCCTTAAAACCAGACAGAACATCAGACCATGTCCACTGTGAGGTTTTCCAGGGTTCACCATTGTTGAATGATTAATGGTTCCTGGTGAAGTAACCATCAGCTTTATTGTCTTCCATGGCTTCAACTCAAATGAAATGTATCCCTTTGAGTTAACTTTTGTTTTGATTTTAAGGGTTCTTTTCACCCAGAAAATCAAAGGGTATGAAAATGAATATGGATTTTTAAACAAAAAAGATTTACATAAAAATCCTTTGAGTAGGTTTCCTAAGGACCCAAATCCATTGATTTGTAGAGAATGTTTAATAGTTTTCCTAAATATCTGACATTATTCAGACATCAGTAGTAGAAAACCTTTCAATTTGATTAAACAAAATGACTCCTTTTGATTTAGATAACAGTGCATTACTTTTTAATTTAATCAATTCAAATATAAGATTAGATAAACTGCATTTTAGAGTTGATTACATAAGAGATTTTTTCCAGAAGTTGTACTTCATGAAAAATTTGATCTTTTTTTCTTTTTTTCTTCTTTCTTTTCTTTTCATTCTTTCGTTCTTTCTTTCTTTTGCAGACTTATATTCCATTCCTGGTTTCCATTCATTCATTTTTTTAGTTTATTCAACAGATATTTACTGAACACTTATTAGGTACCTGCTATTCTTACTAGGCACATATATTACAGCAATGGAGAAAGAAGAAAAATATTTCTGTCCTTACAGAAATTACATTCCAAACCCTTGTGGTGTGTATAGAGCTTGCTATTTACTATATGGAGTAGTCATAACTAAACTTTGTGTAATATTCTGAAAAAAGAGTAAGATTTTTTCATATGGATTTTATGTCCTTCGACTTGGTACAAAAGGAATCCTAACTCCTGAAACAAAGCTCCACTTGAATGGACAATTATCATTTGAGTTTGAGTTGAAATGTTAAACACCTACAATGTTGGTGGATGCTTCCACTAGAAATCCTGATATTATCTTCATTTATGAACCCTGGGAAACCTACCAGTGGTAAGGGTTTGAAACTTCTCCTTGGTTTTCTTTACATTTTTATTTATTTTTAAAAATAAATAAATAAATTAATTAATTAATTAATTAATTTATTTATTAATTATTAGAGAGAAAGAGGGCCCATATGAGCAGGGGGGAGAAGAAGCAATCTCCCTGCTGAACAGGGAGCCCTATGCAGGGCTCAATCCCATGACCCGGAGATCATGACCTGAGCCGAAGGCAGAAGCTTAACCCACTGAGCCACCCAGGCACCCCTTCTTTACTTTTAAAGTTGTTTTCTCCCTTTGCTTTGTTTTCTTTGTGACAGAGCCTGAAAAAAAATGTGTAATGCTGAAAATTGCACAATGGAAATGTAGTCATCTCAGCTATATTGCACAATTAACCAGAAAATCCTAAGTTTGCTCTGTCTAGTATATGTAAAGAACTAATTTTTTGTTTCCATGATTGTCAAAATCACGTAATTTCTTTTTTAAAAATATTTTATTTATTTATTTGACATAGAGAGATCACAAGTAGGCAGAGAGGCAGGCAGAGAGAGAGGAGGAAGCAGGCCCCTGGCTGAGCAGAGAGCCCGATGTGGGCCTCGATCCCAGGCCCCTGAGATCATGACCTGAGCCGAAGGCAGAGGCTTTAGCCCACTGAGCCACCCAGGCACCCAAAATCATGTAATTTCTTAAAGAAACAAAACCCTTAGTATACATTTCCATCGCAGACATTAAAGTAGATATATCTAAGTGTTTTTTGCAGTACAAATAACATTAATATGATATAATTTTTTTAAAAAATTAAAAAAAAATTTAAATTTAAAATTTTAAAATATTTAAAAAATTTTATTCATAAATATTTGATACCTGTCCCGAGTGCTTGGGGGTAACAGAGACTAATAAGACCTGGCATCTCTTCGTAATGCTGTTCACAGTCTGTTTGGGGAGACAAAAGATCCCCACATGAACATTAACTCTCTTGTATTAGGCAATATGGGGTTTAAGTTGATGGGAAGTCTCCTGTGGGCCACAATAGTAAGCTGAGTCCTAGGTCCAAGGGACTTGCCTTCTGGAGGCCCTGGCTGGCCTTCATGGGACTCTCCCTCTTTCCTGTTCAGTTAGGGCAAAGGTGGTTAGCAGGCTTTCTTTGTGCCTTAGGCCCCCTAAGGGCAGTGCAGTCCCTTCTGTCTACTGCACTGCTCAGCAAGGAAGGGAAAGGAGAGGGAATGGAACCCACATCGTAGCCATTTCTTTCATTCACTAAGCAGTGCCCATGGGAAGCAGAAACTGTACCTGCGAAAGGAATATATATAGATACCGTGGATATGGTTAGGTTCTTGAGGCCAAAAATCTTCCATAGGTTTGGGAAGACTGATATATGAATGAGGGCCCTATACACCAGGGGAGTTTCCTGAAAAGCAGAAGAAACACTGAGAGGCGAGGAAAAAAGCATGGACTGAGGCTTTTGGCGGTTCCTGGAGATGCACTCTTCCTTAGTTTTGCCTGGAGCAGCCCTGCCTGTGAGATGGGCATGCTCTGGGCCCAATATGCCAAATTTAGGAAGTCGGTATGTATTGCTGTGTTATGTAGATGTGATCTTTCTAAATCGTTTGCTTCAGAATTAGCCAAAATTCTCGATATGTGTGTGTATTTAAATTCTCAAACATAAGGCTGTGTGCCTATGGCTTTTGTTTTCATTTCCCTGGATATTTGGAAATAGTAAGAATCTCTTTGTTTTTAGAGTACATTTGTTTGTTTACTTGGACCATCTAAGATAGAATAACACATCAAATGCTTCTCTCCTAGATTTAAATTAGAGGGAAAAAAATCCAAAGCATCAATGTATATTTTATCTGTTGATGAAAGTATTTAGACACTTGTGTATAGATTTCTTTATTGTTGTTACTGTTGTTATTTTAAATAACAATTTCTATCAAGAATTTCTTTTCCTGGTGACTCCTGGGTGGCTCAGTCAGTTAAGCATCTGCCTTCGGCTCAGGTCATGATTCCAGGGTCCTGGGATTGAGCCCCACATAGGTTGAGTAGGGAGCTACTTCTCTCTCTTCCTTCCGGCCCCCTGCTTGTGCTCTCTCTCTCTGACATAAAAATAAATAAAGTCTTTAAAGAAAAAAAGAATTTCTTTTCCTGAAAACTATATCAGGGCAAGAACCATCGCACATCTGTTTGATTAAAAAGGCTGCCTTAGATAGTTATGTTCATTATCTTAATTGCTATGATAGTTTCAGGGATATATACATATGTCACAACTTATCAAATTATACATTTTAAATCTGTGCATTTATTGTATATCAATGAAACTTTTTTTTAAGATTTTATTTATTTATTTGACAGAGAGAAACATAGCTAAAGAGGGAACACAAGCAGAGGGACTGAGAGAGGGAGAAGCAGGCTTCACACTGAGCAGGAATCCTGATGTGGGACCTGATCTCCGGTCTCCAGGATCATGACCTGAGCCGAAAGCAGCCGCTTAACCAACTGAGCCACCCAGGAGCCCCTCAATAAAACTTTTTAAAAGCCACTTAAGTCAGAAGGTATATTTTCAAGATAAAATCCCTCTTGTA
Organism: Spilogale gracilis; assembly: GCA_004023965.1. Lineage (NCBI taxonomy): Eukaryota > Metazoa > Chordata > Mammalia > Carnivora > Mephitidae > Spilogale > Spilogale gracilis. Next base: position 187,885 of record PITA01000323.1, on the reverse strand, counting down.
AGAATTATGTTTTTAGGGCACCTGGGTGGCTCAGTGGATTAAAGCCTCTGCCTTCGGCTTCGGTCATGATCCCAGGGTCCTGCCCTCTGCTCGGCAGGGAGTCTGCTTCCTCCTCTCTCTCTGCCTGCCTCTCTGCCTACTTGTCAAATAAATATATAAATAAAATCTTTTTTTTAAAAAAAAGAACTATATTTTTAAAGTTTGTCATTTGTTTTTTATTTCTCTCTTTTATTTTATCTACCATTTATTCACCTTTATTCCATACCCTGGACAAATATATTTTAAGAAAGACAGATAGAACTAAGGAAGCCTATGCGCAAGTTGAAATTTAGGTATGGGACCTTAGAGAGCTTTTTTCCATATGTAAAGCTCACTGGAGTATCTTTAAGTAAATTGCATACATTTGAATTTAGAGAATTGGAGTTGTATATTTTTCAAGAAATCCTCCTTTCCTTATAGTTTATTAGACTATGGCTCATCTTTGGCATGGAATAAAGAACATGATTTTGGTAAGATTTTCTTTTTCTTAAAAGAGGTTAAGTGGTGGGGCGCCTGGGTGGTCAGTCTTTAAGCATCTGCCTTCAGCTCAGGTCATGATCCTGGAGTCCGGATATCCCAGAATTGGGTTGTCTGCTCGGCGGGAAGCCTCTTCTCCCTCTCCAACTACCCCTGCTTGTGTTCCCTCTCTTGCTGTGTCTCTGTCAAAAAAATAAATAGAATTTTAAAAAATCTTAAAAAAAAAAAGAGGTTAACTGGCTTAATGTTTCCTCTTAAATATTGTTCCCCCTTTTTTTTTCCTTTTTATGAACTGAATTTTGGCATGTGAAACCATAGACTCTTTGAGTAGATTTGTTTAGGAAGAACCAAGTCGGCTTCACTCTTCATGCCCCACAATCTAGAGCACAGCACAGAAGGATTAATACATGTTTTGTTCAAGTGATGGTTCATGGGTGTCTGGGTGACTCAGTGGGTTAAAGCTTCTGCCTTTGGCTCAGGATCAAGCCTTCATCAGGCCCTCTGCTCCGCGGGGAATCTGCTTCCTCCTCTCTCTCTGCCTGCTTCTCTGCCTACTTGTGATCGGTCTCTCTCAAATAAGTAAATAAAATCTTTAAAAAAAAAGTGATGGGGCGCCTGGGTGGCTCAGTGGGTTAAAGCCTCTGCCTTTGGCTCAGGTCATGATCTCAGGGTCCTGGGATCGAGGCCCACATCAGGCTCTCTGCTCAGCAGGGAGCCTGCTTCCTCCTCTCTCTCTGCCTGCCTCTCTGCCTACTTGTGATTTCTCTCTCTCTCTCTGTCAAATAAATAAATAAAATCTTTTTTAAAAAACTGATGCTTTACTATTAATTGAATATTCCTTTTGTCACCCAATGTGTGTTTCAGGGAAATTTCTTTATTGTTGGATTAATGCTTAAGTTTAAAACACTGGCAATTTTTCAGAATAAAAAATAGTCTAGAAAAATTTTCAGAATTGTCTTTACAGAATTGGGATTATCAGAGTTGTGACTTCAAAGTCAGGCTCTTTCTACCATACCAACGATACACATTAGGGTTACCCATGCCCAGTCCACAACGCTGGGGTGAGGCCCTCTTTTAAGAATTTTTAAGTCCCCAGATTATTCCAGTGTACATCTACACTGTTTCCTGTACCATATTCCCCCACACTCAAACTTTAACCGCAAAACTTTCAAACATATAGAGAACTTGGAAGAATAAGTCAACAAATACCCATATTCTCCACCTAGACTCAGTAATTATTTACCTTTTGCTGTATTTGCTTTATGGCTCACTCACTCTTTTTTTCCTCTACATACATACTTTATCGTACAATGTGAAAATTAGTTTCAGGCATCATGACTCTTTACCATTAAATGCTTCAGTATGCATCTGGGAATAAAGTCATTCTCTTACATGACCACAGTACTATTATCACACCTAAGAAAATTAATAATAACTGAGAATGCTCTTTAAGAGCTTAGTTCCATTTATTAAAGGCATATGATTCATATTCTACTAAAAATTAAATGCATATGAAATGAGAAGTTCTTCAGAATATGAAATTCTGGAAATTCTTGCTAGGGATATGTTTCTCCTCTGTGTTTGCTTAAAACATTTTGTGAGATAAATGCATCTTCCTAATGTATGGCGAGGTAAGATCCTTCTCAGCTCTCACTTGCGTGATCATGTCATGAGAAAAAACACTTATAAGAGTTCATGACAGGGCGCCTGGGTGGCTCAGTTGGTTAAGCGACTGCCTTCAGCTCAGGTCATGGTCCTGGAGACCCGGGATTGAGCCCCCACATCAGGCTCCCTGCTCAGCAGGAAGCCTGTTTCTCCCTCTCTCACTCCCCCTGCTTGTGTTCCCTCTCTCGCTGTTTCCCTCTGTCAAATAAATAAATAAAATCTTAAAAAAAAAAAAAAAAAAGAGTTCATGCCACAATGTCGTTTAGTGGAAAAAGCCTGGTTTCAAGCCAGAACGATGTTGGTTCAGACCCGTGCTTTGCCACTTACTGGCAGTGACCTTGGAGAAATAAAATTCTTGTATCAGTTAGAATGCTGTCAGAAGCGACCCTCAAGGTCACTGGAATGATCAGGATATATATTATTTCACAAGAAACCCAGAGGTAGGACAGGCTCTGGCGTTGGTCAGTTCTATGGTTTAGGTTCTTTTAACATCTTCCTGCTGTGCCATACTCCTTACCTCTCTCTTTTTTTTTTTTTTCCTTACCTCTCTTAACTCTGTTTTGGGCTCCTTCCTCAAGCTGGTTCATATCCCTATGTTATGGGATTCGGAAGTCAGGAACCCCCCCCCCCCACAGGTGTGGACTGTCTTTCTGTCTGATTGGACATCTCTGTTCACTTCTGCACCAGTAACTTGGGTTGGGGTTTTCTCAGGGAGAAGAAGGGAGGAATGGATATTGGGTATACCACTAACAGTGTTCATTACTCCCCAGCCTCGGTGTTCTTTGTTGTAAAACAGGAACAATGAGGCCTACTTCTGTGATTATCAGCTGACATAAAATAGGTAAAGCAATACACCAAACTGATGTGTAATAATGCTAATTCCTGTTTTATTTCTCCCCTTTTCATCTTATAACAAATTCTGTCTTCCTTTGACATTGCCACACTACATACTAGTAAGCACATAATAAGTGACTCTCCCTTAACTGGTCTCTTGTGTGTCCTCTCACCTCAGTATGTAAAGCAGAACATTTTGTATGAACTTTGCAGGTTGGTCATTATGAACAATGCAGGTCCATTAACCTATTTTGGCCCATCTTATTTTTCTTATATATTTCAACTTTATATTACTCCAGAGCCAGGGAAGGGAAACTGTCAATGGTGGGTATGTATTTATCAAGACCCAGATCAAATGTGAGCAAAAATCTCTTTAATGTCACTATCCATAAAAACAACATAGTTGAGATAGATTTTCTCCTTTTATTAAAATAAATGCACCATGATCTGTGAAAAAGTCAGCAAAATAAAATGCTATATTTGAAATATAGTATTTTATTTGTCCAGGATAGACCAGATCTTTGATACTTTGGGAAAATCTAGGCTTATCATTGTAGTTTAGCTACTCTGATTTCTTCAGAACTTACTTTCTGAAAAGAATTATGTCTCGTTTACCAGCAAATCTTTTTTTTTTTTTTTTGATTGTTTGGTCTTGAACCTTCTTTCACCCACCGTGAGAAAGTCCTCTTCCAAAATAATGTTTTCCAGTATATGTGAACACTAGAGGGTCTTTGTTCAGGCATGCCCTTTTCAAAATATGTAGAGAAGGATTATCATATTTTTCTCCCCATGGAATCTTTAAGGCCCTTCTGAAACATCTGTGAAGTTCTGCAGAATTATTACAACCCAGTCTCACGGAAAGATCATCACCTTTTTTTAAAATTTTCTTCCTAAATGATGGGATCACTTTTAAAGGGAAGCTATTGCTCCTTCTTGACCCCTCAAGTAAAATATTGAATTCCTGCTAAATTCTATGGTGAGAAAATTGAAGAATGGTGACAAGCCCAGTGTCTCTCCTGATCTGGAAGATGCTGAACCTTGGCTTATCTTTTTTCTGTTACAGTTTTTTACTTTGTCTTTAATTTTGTTGATGAGGCATCTATTGGACATCTCTGTCCACAGTAGGCTCTGTGAATACTAAAAATGGTCAGATTTGAGTGGTTCCCTCCATAATTCAACCTTCTGGTATGAATCATTTCAGCGAGAGGGATGTTTTCTATTATGATTGATTGATCAATGTATTTATTTCAGAGAGAGAGGGAGAGCACATGTGTAAGGGCAGGAGGGGCAAAAGGGGAGGAGAGAGAACTCCAAGCAGACTCTGCCCTGAGTGTACACCCAATGTGGGGCTCAATTCCATGACCCTAGGACAGGACCTGAGTGAAAACAAAGAATTGGGTGCCCAACCGACTATGCCACCCAGGCACCCCAGAGGAATATTTTTTAAAGCAACTACTTAAGTGTGTTTTGATGCTTTTTATGCATCTCAAATGCAGGTTCTATAAATGTTTAATTACGAAGCAGCACAATCAAACCAGAACTCTGAAATAAATTATAATTTTATTAAAGAAGCCAGATAAGAGAGGCTGTGGCTGTAACTTTAGTTAAAAGTGTTAGAGTTTTGATAAAAAAAAGTTGAAATTTCTATTGCATTTCCTCAAACTGCTACTGGTTAATTTAAAAAAGAGTTACATATGATTATAACTTATGAAACTTGGTTTTGTTTGGGCAAATTTTTAATTTTAGTACCTTGCTGGAAAGTCTTGTGGACAGGATTCCCTTTGCTGTGTGACACATGCTTTTACTATTTGGTTAAGGTTTGCTACCAGTAGCTCAGAGGCTAAAATGAAAAGTGAAATGGCTGTTGTTTCCCACGTAATATCCGATTTTATTTTTATTTCCACTACCGAGTGTTAAGAAAAGAAAGCAAAGATCGAGATCAAAAAGCTCAAACTAAAATTTAATTTCCCAACTAGACTAAGGCTGGCTTTGCCATGATATGAAGAGTCATATGTAGGGAACAGTTGTTCATAGCTATACAGTTCGCCATCCCAATTGCTGGGATCGGTAGTTGGATTGGGGTGTATTTCTGTCTTTAGACACTCAATCAGGCACGTAAAAACCAGTCAGGCTAAACAGTTGAGATTGACTCAACTTTTATAACTCCCTACTAGAAATGTTTCAACTGTGCTTCTTGAGAGAATAGAACAAAAATCTAAATGACAGTGGATTGGGGAGCGGTGTGTTAATTGCCTCTTTTTTTTTTTTTTTTTTTTTTTTTTTTTTTTTTTTTTTTTTTTTAAATTTTTATTTATTTTTTTTTTTATTTTTAAAGATTTTATTTATTTGACAGAGAGAAACACAGCCAGAGAGGGAACACAAGCAGGGGGAGTGAGAGAGAGAGAAGCAGGCCTCCCGCCCAGCAGGGAGCCCGATGTGGGACTCGATCCCGGGTCTCCGGGATCATGACCTGAGCCGAAGGCAGTCGTCCAACCAACTGAGCCACCCAGGCACCCTTAATTGCCTCTTTTTACCCAGGACTTTAATGATAAAGTAATTGCTAGAGTTTTGTCTTTGTTTCTTTCTCGATTCTATCATTTCTGTGTTCTGTCTTGGAGCTTCTTATGGGTGGGCTCTAAAGTTGGTATGGAATAGACTCTCAGAGCAAACTGCTTTTGTCCCAGGTCATTTATTGTTTTCACTTTTTATATGGAGTTCTTATTTTGAAGATCACAGCATGATCAATGAAAAATTTTTGACCAGCTAAGAATAATATATTTACAGTGACTTTTAAAAATTATTTGGAAAAGAGACTGTACTTGGAGAATCATTTTTGTTATTATTCCTGAAAGACCTAGTGCCATGTTTTAGGGCTTTGAGTCCCTTTTGCCATCTTGAGCATTGTGCCATTCAGTTTATACATCTTTATATGCAATGTGACCAAGTCATGAAGTGTTAGGGATATTTATGGTCAACTTGAGTTTTGAGAAGTGATTTTTAAAAAAACTGTAGCCGGACAAAAGCGAAGGGTGATTTTAGAGTATTGGAATTGTATTACATTTATCATGAACCATGTCATGGACTCTGTTGGTGGTGCAGCCCGTCTTTCTCCCAATTGCGCATGGAGACCTGGTAGTACAGGGATGCTCCTATCTTCTTGACGTGGTCATGTTACACTGTGGCTCCTGTCACGTGTTGTCACCAACATAGTGGCTACCAAGTGGTGAGTGTGCTACAACGACGTGGGTTGTGAATTTTTGGACTCGTTCTTTGCAGTACTTGTGCACTGTAAGAGCAATGTGATGACAACTGAAGTGTCTTCTATTTGGGCTAATTTAGGATCACCAATAGAGACAGAAAGGCATTTGACCACTCTTTCTTTTTTTTTTTTTAATTAATGTTTTGCTGTCATGTGATGACTAGACAGGGAGATGGGCAAAGAATCAATGTTGGGGATGATGGAGGAGAGCTGCTTGTTGCTACTCCTTCTTGTTCTTCTGTGTGATCTATTAATCATTTCATATGGCCTCTGGCAACTGTTCTGCTGACCTGAGTTTCACTTCCTTTGCCAAAACTGTGACTTTAATTTTTGAATAACTGATGAATAAGAAGGTTTTTTTTTTTTTTAATGGATTTGCCATTTCCTAAAATAAGTGGAAGCCTTTTGTTTGCTTATTGTGTTTCATCTCCTATTAGCCATTTGTATACTTGTAGGCATAGTTGGTGTGAGAAGTACTCTTTTTGAAAGCCTTCCATTTGGTTTTTGGTCCAAGTGGTTGACATTCTAGCTAGCGGTATCCCTAGTTTTTACCTGAGGAATATAAAATGGAATGCACTTTGGAATATTCTTTAACTTTTTAATATTGGATGCAGGTATTTGTACAAACTCAGTGCACCATTATGTGACAAGAAGAAAAGAGACATGTTTATGACTAGCAAGAAATTCTTGGCAAAGAGAAGTTCTGTCCTGTTCAGTCAGTTACTGAGATGGAACTGAGTTTTCTTTTATCAGGTGTGTCTTTGAAGTTGAAATGATTCAGTAGTCACCTGTGAGCATTAGTGTAGTGAGTCCTTGGAACCCTTTGTCCTCCCAGTGAGGCAGTTTATGAAGCACGTGTGTACAGCAAGCACGTATGTTACGACTTCTCTAAATAGTGTCCCACACAGCGGATGACGTTTTGGTATACTGGAGTGTAAGAGTTATGGCAGGATGTGCCGAATGGAAGCTCAGGCACTTGGTCAGTCCAGTTATAACTGTCTACTCTTCATACGCCCTCATTTTGTCAGTGTGCTTTATAGTGATCCTGTCAATTTGACAGGTCCAGAAAACAAAAATAAATCCCAAGTAGTTAATTTTAGGATTTTAAGTTAGTTGGGTAGGGGAAAACATTGGGTATGAGGATGGCTATCAGTTTAGTTTCTCTTCCTCTTCCTCTTGCTGGTTGCCTTATCAGTGGACTGCGTTATTTTATATGCAGTTTTATTTATTTTAAAAATTAAGTTCATGAACTTTGTACGGGCTCAGGATGTGTGAAGCTCTCATGTAGTCACTGCTCTCTTCAGCCAATAAAATACTTGTCATTGTAAAACATCAGTGACTGTCAGACTATTAATGTTCCCGTGTGCCACCATTTTATCATTGTTTTTGCGTCATCATTGAATTATGTGTTCAGATATTCTTCACCACATGAGGGAATGAAGCCAATAACAGTCGTTTTCAAGTATAATCTAAACCTACTTCTATATTTTTACAGGCTTTACTGGCATCCTTTTTTTTTTCCTTCTTTTTTTTTTTCCTTTCTTTCTTTCTTTTTTTTTTTTTAATTGCTCCATGTTAAGGAGGAGACCATGGATGGCCTTTCAGGTTTCCTGGTGTGTGTAAGAATATGTGGCCAATGTTACTTGCTGGAACTGGCCCTGAAAAAGTTGAACTGGTGCCATATTTTTCATGCTACTGTTATGTCTAACTATAAAATGAAAGAAGTGCTAATAACACTTCCTACTTGTTTAGCACGTTTTCCTCCCCAGCTCTCAAAGGAGTTGGCCAATATCAGGCTGGATTCCCAGACCGTGTTTCTATTATTTTCCAGTTCCTGTAGCGTATTGTAATGTTACACAAGACTTTTGCGAGTTAACTTCTTTTCTCTTATGTTTTCCTAAAAATTGGAAATGAATATTTGCTATTATCATCCCCATTTCTCAGATATGGAGACTAAGGCTTGCCTTGGCTCAGTATTTGACCTAGCATTATACGATAATCAGCAGCAGAGCCAAGAAAGGAACTCAGAATGTGTCCTCCACTTTATTTGTTACTGAGCCATAGTTTCTCTTCTTTTCAGCTATCCTGACAGCAGGACCAAAGAAAATACATTTTCAGGTACCAAAAATATTTCCCACGTCTCTTCTTCAGTGTTCAAATGTTAAGATATACACTAGATTTATTGTCTGAAGTAAAGTTTCAGTGCCAATTATAAACATGATCTGTTGCCATATTATTCCCAATTTGACTGCTATCCCAGAAGGTGATGGATAGTTAAAGAACGAATATGATGAATGCAGCCCCTATTTTTTTTTTTTTGCCTTTCTAAATTTGATTTAATATGAGGTTGCTTTCTGCCAGGAAATTTCATGAATGGGCATATGTTAATAAGCCAGACTTTTTTTTCCCCTTTATAGTAATAAACTTAACAAAATATCTCTCCAAAGTGGATTCAGTTGGTATATGTTAATACTCAAGTGAGTACTTCCTGAACTTATAGGAGGAAGCAACTCCAGCCACTGCGAAAATGAAGCCATTCCTATAAAACTCGGTTACTGCAGTCTGAATATATTTGTGCTTTGAAATAAATCTTCTGTAATTGTTTCTGTTAGTGAATGTTTGTTGCACTTTAGAAGTCTGTTAAAACTAGAAGAATTGACTGTTCTGCTTTAAAAATACTTTATAAAAATCAAACAAAGTTCCTGGGAGAGGTATTCTGTTTTTTTCTTCAGAGTGACAAAAGTGAAAGTTGCATTTTGATCAAGTTTGCTTAGTCGTCTTAGTGAAAACATCTAAGCCCCACAAGTGTGTGCCAGTACACATATACAAAGCAGTTTTCGTGTCTCGGTGTGTCCCCCTCCCCCACGTGAACTGTTGCATGTACACACATGCCACACATAAAGAGTCCATTCTTGCTCACAAGCAGCAGAAGGAGGCTGGCCACTGCGGTCTTCTGCTCAGTGGAAATTGGCAGCCTTTCTTCTCCTGTAAACAACAGCCTGATGTCACCCTGTGCCGCGGTGAGAGTGGACCCACTTTAGAGATTCTCAATTGGCAGAACTGTTGAAGGCCTGTCCCTGGCTTTGGTCCCTTTAGCCACCCTTGAGTAAATGCAAGGCATTAACAAAGGGAAATTTGTTAATGTCAGGAATACTGGATAGCCCTTTGAAACAGTCTGTAAAGTTTCCTTGAATTTGCACACAGAATCCTCACAAGAAACCTGTGTGGTGACCAGGCAAACCGGATTAACTCCTGTTTTAGAAATGAGCTAACTGAAAAGTTCAGAGAATTAAAAAGTGAGCAAGTGGTGGAGTAACTGATGTTCAGTCCTTCTAAACACGGTTTTATCTCTCTTTCCACTATTTTAAGTAAGTTCTTTAGTAATTGTTAACTGTTCTATTTTGTTACTTCCTCTCCCTTCTAAAATGTGTGGAGATGACGATTTATGAGTGTTTTTTTTCCAGTCAAGACATCTGTGCATTAAAATCAGATAGTCTTGATACTAAGGTAACCCACTCCCTTGCCTCAGAGAGAGAGCCTCTTGAAAATTCTTGTGTAAGTCTACACTCCCCAGCGTAACTGGAAAGATTTATTAACAAGATGATCCTGTTTTTCATTTGGCCTCTGAAAGTGACATAAAATTGAGAATGAATGATTACAATTCTTTTGTGTTGTTAACTGGAAGAGACAAAACCAACATGAAAGAACTGTTCTATTAGTTAGAAGTCAGGTTTTTATTGGGAAGGAGAGAAGAGTTGAGCCACTGGTAAAAATGTAATTTATGTGATATGTAAAATAGTTGTCTTTCTCATGTACCCACTTCTTGTGTGTTCTCAGGCAGTTGCAAAAAGTGAAGAAGAATTTTACCTTCCATGGTTTATAGTTGCATATATGGCCTGGGAATAATTTAGGTTCGTAGATAACCCTTGGTTTTCTGTTTGTGTCTCTGAGTTCGTTTTTTAGTGTGGCCTTAAGAATAGGCGGGAGGGTGTTTAAATATGTGTAGACTATCCACAAGAAATTACTTGTACTTCAACTTCTCTGCAGACTGCCTCAAAACTTGAATCAGCTCTTCTGATTCTGAGGTGTATGTGTAGGGAATGCAAATTGATGTTGATTTTAGCTTAGCCCTGAGAGAAAAATGGCTAAAACTCTATGTATTAAAAATGCAGGGGCGCCTGGGTGGCTCAGTTGGTTGGGCGACTGCCTTCGGCTCAGGTCATGATCCCGGAGACCCGGGATCGAGCCCCACATCGGGCTCCCTGCTCGGCGGGAGGCCTGCTTCTCCCTCTCTCACTCCCCCTGCTTGTGTTCCCTCTCTGGCTGTGTTTCTCTCTGTCAAATAAATAAATAAAATCTTTAAAAAAAAATAAATAAAAAAAATGCAAATACAATTTTTTAAAAAGCTGCTATCTAACACTGCACTTTGGAACACAGTAGGCACTCAAAAATGAATTTTAAGTGAAGCTGTGATAATCAGAAGTCAACTCTGTTGGCAACCTCAATAAGCTAACATCTATAGAGTCGCTGACTAAAATATACCCAGGAGGAAAAAGTGCATTTGGGGGTGAAGGAATTGTATTTTATTGTATAACTTAAAATGAACCAAAAGAGCTGTTGACTTTGCATTTTATCTCATCAAGTGGGAAAAAAATAGTCTTGCCTTTAAAAGACAATATTGCCACTTTTAAAATTCTAGCCGGTTGAAGGAATTGAGAGGAAGTACATAAAAATCTGCTTTTACAAAGAAAGCAAGTGACTCCCATATCACCGGCAAAGAATAAGGGGTTCCCAACAGCTTCCAGTCCGAGCCTCTCACTTCTGCTGTGCAATGATGTCTGGATGTCTGGGTCCCCGGTAGCATGGAGCGGCCTTTGCAGTGCGTGTCCCGGTGCAGTGTGGCACCAGCGTGGGGCTTCCCCACCCTGGTCTGGGGAAGCCCGCACCCACGGCTTACAGGAACGGCCGCAGGGGATCTACCCAGACCCGCTTGAAGTTCAGAAAGCCATGCCTCGTGTCTCAGTTTATCATTTAACAGTTAAGGGAGCTGCATCACTGCAAGAAGCTATTTGTAATGGTAAACAAAGAGTAGGAAGGGCAGGGACAGATGTTAGGTAAGGGAAGTCTGTGGTGGAGTCCAGGAGAACCAGGTGGGGCTTGGATTCTAATTCCTAAGTCACCTTGCTGTCTGTTTCACAAGGGGGAGGAGGGTCTGATCTGAGCAGAAAACAAAGGAGAAGTTTAATTTTAATTTTAATCCTTCATAAAAGCATTAGCTTTTTTCTTTTGCCATTTCAGAGTTTGTTGAAAAACAGTCTTTTGGCAGATTTGTTACAAATAATAATACCACGTAGATGTAGATATGGATGGTGTGCCATGGTTTGGAAGCCCTCCTGGGGGCATGGTCTTATTTCACACCCACAGCTGCTTCTGAGCTAGTGCTCTTCCCCCATCTAAATGAGGAGCGCCCTTCTCAATGTTTATGGCTTGCCCAAGGCACCTAGGACGACAAGTAGTAGAGCTGAGACTAGAATCTCTGGCTTTTGGTCTCTTGCTCCAGTATTCCCTCCACCAAGCCAGAAACAAGCACTTTTTTTTTTCTTTTTAAAAGAATTTATTTATTTATTTGACAGAAACACCGCCAAAGAAGGAACCCAAGCAGGGGAGTGAGAGAGGGAGAAGCAGGCTTCCTGCAGAGCAGGGAACCTGACCCTGGGCCTCATCCTGGGACTCTGGGATCATGACCCACACCCAAGGCAGGTGCCCAGTGACTGAGCCACCCAGGCGCCCCCAGAAACACCACTTTTGATAACACCCAGCTCCATGGTCTTCCCCATCTCTCATTCTCATATCTACACCGAAAACCACTGTGGGCAAATCCAGATTAGTAACCAGGTTCATGTTGCTTAGAGTGAGAGCACGCAGATCATCAAAGGGGACCTTCTTGATTGACTTTGAAGTTAATACTCCAGTAGAAAAGGAGGAGTCTTGTTATTTTGTACTTTGAATCAGAATGATAGTGCAGAATGAACCTTAGGGACCATTCAGTTTTAATATACATTTTTAAAAAATCTAGAATAAAGCATTTCCATAAGGAGAGTGAAACTTCTCTCTTGTGGAGACTAGACTTAGGGCTTATTCCCCAGACCCAGATGAGTGCTCACTCTTTTAAAAAGTACACCTCCCTGGAAGCCTGGGTGACTCCATCGGTTTAGCATCGGATTCTTAATTTTGGCTCAGCCCGGTATCTCAAGGTTGCAAGATCAAGCCCCATGTTGGGCTCTGTGCTCAGTGAAGGGGTCTTGCTTGAGATTCTCTCTCTTTCTGCCTCTCCCTATCCTCCATCTTTCATAAATAAATAAAGAAATAAATATCTCTCTAAGCAGAGGCTACAGTTCCCATCCCAGGAGCTAATTTGACTTGAGCTTCCAGCAGACATTCCTGAGTATCTGCCCTGTGCATACCCCTGTGCTGGGCCCAGACCTACAGGAGTGTGGGATCTAGTGGGGGAGGCTTCATCCAACGTGTAAGGTGCATCCGTGCTGAGTGTCCAAACATTTAAAAGACTAGGACTGTCACAGATAAATTCCTGGATAACCCAGATTTGGCCTCAGTCTTCTGGAAATATTTATGAAGAAGCTCTTTCTTATATAACCTTCTATCTGTATGAAAAAATGACAGTTGTGACCACTTTGGCATGTTTCAGAAAAATGCTCCTCATCCCTGAGAAGCTGAAGTAAAAGATTAAAAGTAAATTAAAAGCAAATGAGGGGCGCCTGGGTGGCTCAGTCAGTTAAACATCTGCCTTTGACTCAGTTCATCATCTCAAGGTCCTGGACCTAGCCTCACATCGCACTCCCTGCTCAGCGCGGAGTCTGCTTCTTTCTCTCTGACCCTCAGCCCTGCTCTTGCTCTCGCACTCTCTCTAATGAATAAATAAATAAATAAATAAATAAATAAATAAATAAATCCTAAAAAAAGCAAATGAAATTGAGATTGTTAGCACTAGGTTTTTCTCCAGGTGTTATCCCTACAGGTTTTGACTGAGAACATCATGTATTATTGTGCCTTGTTATAAAAGCTCTGCGGATAACTTTTCATTCCGTAGCATACATTTTCAAAGACCTGATGGCAAGCCTGTCACACACTTGCTAGCCCTCCATGAGTGCTGTTCAGCTGAGAACCTGGAGAACCTTTTTAAAACCTCTGATCATTTGGGCAATCTCAAGTCAAGCTGAATTAATAGAGAATGCAGAAAATGATCAGAATAATTACAAGTCCCATTATATAGGAGATTATTTTGCCAACAAAAAGACTCATGGAATGCCTTTATAGACCTTACTTGCACCAGAATTAAATTTGTCTTTCTCAGTAGCTATTTCTAAAGCTGAACGAACTTCATTGTGTAAATGGGTCAGTTTGTGCAGTATTCTGCATGAAATGTTCAGGTACACACAAAGGATTATAAATTTCAAGGGCAAACTAGCCTCCAGTAAAGCAGATATAGGAGGAAGCTATGTTATAGTCTTAGAGGAAGAGAAGTTTCTCTTTAATTTAAAAGCCATGTTCAATTTCCCAAGCTCTTGGCTTGGATTGTACTCACCTCTGTCAGCTCCAGGTTTTGCTCTTCAGCCCATCTCTCTCTTCATTCTCTCACATTTCTGCCTCCAAGTCCTTGAATCACACTCAGCAGTACTTGGGTATAATCAGGCGATTCTGCCCTCCCTCCAGTCTCCAGGGCCATGGGGAACTTGACGTAATGATTTTGAATTAACTTTTATTTTTATTTTATTTTTCTTTAAGATTTTTTTATTTATATAGTTGACAGAGAGAGAGAGAGAGAGAGAGAGAGACAGTGAGAAAGGGAACACAGCAGGGGGAGCGGGAGAGGGAGAAGCAGGCTTCCCACTGAGCAGGGAGCCCAATGTGAGACTTGATTCCAGGACCCTGGGATGAGCGGAAGGCAGATGCTTAATGACTGAGCCACCCAAGTGCCCTGGATTAGCTTTTAAAATATAAACGGATATCCCATTGATTGAGATCTGTGAGTCCTTTTCTACTGTGATACCACTGGCTTCAACTCACGCAAAAGAGGCAAAATACTATAAATGATGTGTATGTGAACTTTACTTAAGAGGCTTTGAGGGTCCTACCTCCATTTACCATGTTTATCCCAAAGTGTTCTTTATTTCATTTTGGTAGTGAAGACCAAAGTTGAATTTTAGTAACAGCCTTTTTATATTTATAGCTTCTGATGAGTTGTGCCAATTTTCCCTCTTAGATGATAAATGTGGAGTGGGGGGAGTTCCATAGATTTTAGGGCAAGAACCCAATTCATCATTCATTGGGATTTAAATTTTCAATTCATCACTTCAGCTCCTAAGACTTGAGGGGAAGAACAGGCATTGCATGTCTGACCAAAAGTGTCCGAAACCTATCAGAGTAACTTAGAAAACAGAGACTTCACTTATAGAATCAAAGGAAGGCTTGGACCACCAAACTGTGGGAAGTGTAGTCTTATAGTTGGCCTGAACATGGCCAGAGTTCTCCTTCTTTCCCCTCTTCCTGCGTGTTTGTCTCATTCCTTCTCATGGCAGACCATTTTTCCACATAGTTGGAAACATGGCCGCCAGCAGTTTATTTTATAGCTTTTATCACTGAAAAGTTCTCTGGAGGCCAAGTTTTTTTTTTTTTTTCCTAAGATTTTATTTATTTGACAGAGAGAAAAACAGCTAGAGAGGGAACACAAGGAGGGGGAGTGAGAGAGGGAGAAATAGGCTTCCCACCAAGCAGGGAGCCCGATGTGGGGCTTGAACCCGGGTCTCCAGGATCATGACCTGAGCCAAAGGCAGTCGCTTAACCAACTGAGCCACCCAGTTGCCCCTGGAGGCCAAGTTTAAACAAAAATAATTGTCGGGGAATTCATCAGATCAGTATAGGTCATGTGTCTAATTCTGGAACACTCAGCAGGGGTCAGGGAGGTGGGGGTCATATAGGAACATGGGGACACATGTATTTACCCACACAACTAGAAGTGGGTGGCTGGGTGGCTGGGTATTTCTCCAGATAAGAGATGATTGTTGGGAAGAAAGTTCTCCAGCACACTGAGACTTGCCAGTCTAATGCCTTTCAAGTGTTTTGATAGAAACTCACAGTAAAAAATACATTTTACATTGAGGCACATATATACAGATGTTTAAAAACATCTGGAAAAAAAATGTTGGGGCACCTGGGTGGCTCAGTTGGTAAGTGTCTGCCTTCGGCTCAGGTCATGATCCCCGAGTCCCAGGATCAAGCCCCACATCGGGCTCTCTGCTCGGCGGGAAGCCTGCTTGTCCCTCTCTCACTCTCCCTGTTTGCATTCCCTCTCTAGCTGTGTTTCTCTCTGTCAAATAAGTAAAATCTTTAAAATAAGTAAGTCAATAAATAAATAAAAATAAAAGATAAAAAAGTCATGAAACAATATTCACCCTCACTATGGTTTATGGCATTCTGACATTTTCTGTTATATTGCATTGTCGTTCACTAAAAAAGTACTGATTATAATTCATCTAATTGATTTCATGACTCATTAGTGGATAATGATCTGCTGTTTGAAAAAAAAATACTATACCAGGCATTAAAAGTAGCAGGTAGTTCATGTACAAACAGATAACTTGGGCTTGAATATTTATTGAGTCTTGTTGACGAAATAACTTACATTTTAGAAAGATGCCGGAGTCTCAGGATGACAAATAATGGGACATGAATGCCCTTCCCAGTTCCCATGGTGGATATGATGGTGCTTTATCTACTGAAGAATCCTGGAGCCGCGCCCCCCCCCCCCCAGCTCTTTGTAAATTAAAGTAAATGAAACAAGCACTGTGCTTGTACTTCACTCTGTTTTAGATTTACCTTTTGCTGAGAAATACAGAAATCTGTGGACCTAGAGAATGCTTTCAGTTCTCTCTGAAAACATCAACGCCATGTACTTGAAAACTTCACTGTGGTAGCATGAAGGGCAGATTCGGTGACCACCGTAACACTGTAGAGAGATGGATGATGTATTTACTTACCCAAGAGCCAGTTGAAAAGCGAAGGTCTCTTCTTTTTTTATCCTCTACTGAAACATTTGAATCTTCAAGCTTCCATCTCTTAGGTTGAATTGAGATATTCAGATGGAAACCTAGAGCAGTAGTACATTCAGAAGGACTCCTGAATGAGACGTGGCAATGCCCAGGGGACTGGTCGAGCTCCTTTTCTGCAAACCAGCCTGAGCCCATACAGGCCCTAAGTAACCAATAATCTTGCAGTGCCATGAATCTCACTGTGAAATGCAAAGCAGTAAAATGTTTAGAAGAAGGTATTGGAAAATATAGAATTAGGACTATGGAGAGATTTCATTAAAAAGATGCAAAAAGTGCTGACCATAAAGAAAAACTCTGGTAAGTTCGACTACGATTGATCAACTTCTGTTCACTAGAAAGAAGGGACAAAGAGATTGGGAAAAGTATTCAGAACACCTACAACAGACAAAGGATTCATACTCAGAATACAGAGAGCTGTCATGGGAGTGTAAATTGGCATAGCCATGTTAGGAAAAAGTCTGGTGGCATCTGGTGAAGCTGAAGATAAGACATCCTGTGATCCAGCAGTTCACTCCCAGGTTATACCTTCTGGCAACAGTTCCTCAAACCTTTTGATCTCACTTTATACTTTTACAAATTATGGAGGACTTCAAAGAACGTTTTGTTCCATAGATTATACCTATTGATATCATCTGCCACATTAGAAAACAGAGAAAAATATTTATTTATACATTAAAAAGTCCATTACGTGTTAACATAAATAACATTTTAAATGAAAAATGGCCCAATTTTACAAAAAAAAAATTAGAATGGCATCGTTTTACAGTTTTGCAAATCTGTTTAATGTCTAGCTTAACAGCAGATAGCTGGATTCTCTGTCTGCACTTTTGCATATGAAGAAAATATGGCCTTGCACAGATACATACTTGGAAAAAGGAGGAATATTTTAATAACCTTTTCAAACAATTGTAGATATTCTTCTTTGAGATCCAACTAACACTGCAAATGGTAGTTTCTTATAGGTTGGTGACAGTGTGAAATCTGAAACCATATCAACTTGTAATTATTTGTTAATTAAAAGATGTTAGCTTATCTTGCATGTTGCATACATTTTTACTCATGCATGATTTTGTAACACCAACATGGATTTTTTGGAAAATACTGATTTACTGAGTTGTGCTGATCTTTTCACTTTATTGTACAACATTACGATGTCACATTCTTTAACTTCACTACTGATGTCATCAGAAAAGTGTTTAAGTATGGGGAAGCTGTCAAGCACATAGTGGCAGATACAAGTTTTCCAAAATTCTAATTTTCGCTTGAAAGCCCGAATTTTATCACTGGCACCAAAACTGTCCGTTGTTTTTCTGAAGTGATAGGCTTACTTGTCTGCCAGACACTCCAGTCTGAATCACCAGAGTTTGTCTGACTGTCATTCCTTCGGTAAAAATGGTGTCCTGTGGAAAAAGCAGCCACCGTCAGCACGAAGGCCAACGATTGCCCAAGTGTCTTTCTCCAGGTGACCCTCGGACCTTGGCAGGCAGCTGAAGTGCTGTATGTGGACTCCCCCGTTTTGGCACAGGATATTAAAAAGGCATGTTCTCAAGGGTAGAGATTGAATAAAATTAATATTTTTACTGCTCCCCTAGGGACATTTTAATGTGAACCTGGCATGTTTTCTTTATTGTGCATGGGGGTGGAATACTGTGATTGCTGGTACAGTTTGGTACTGCTGCCTTTGTTCAGGTCATCTTAAACCCATCCCAGTTTTCCAGTTTTGTAGTAGTCAAGGGGTCTGGGATCACCAGGGCTCCTGAGAACTGCTGCTCGGGAGAAGGCACGGCTCTTGTGCATAGGATATACTGGGAGACATTAGAGAGAGCTGGTGTCTGTGGGGAGAGGGCATGTGATCAAGGAGGGGCACCTGGTGCTTCTGGCATGCTAATGATGTTCTACTTGACCTGGGTGGAGATGTTGCTCTATAATATGCAAATCTGTCCATTTATATTTATGCACTTTTCTCTGCATTTGTTACTTTAAAGTCCAGTTCTCTGATGTTTACTGGTATTGCTAGTCTCCAGTTTTAGCAAGATAGGGTGTTGAGAAGGGAGGAGCCACCCTCCAGAGTTCCCCTCTTTGTATTGGTTGTGGAATGTATTTGTCCAACCTTTTCTGCTTTTGGGGCCATGGTTCCTTTGGGTCTATCACAGTTGAGATAGGAATTCAAATACTTCCAGTGCATTTTCCTTCTCGTAGTTACTGACGTGGCCAAGGCAGTAAAAATTTTGATGAGGAAACTTCTTTAATTCAAAACTTTATATAGTGCTTAGTTACTTGAGACTTAAGAACCTTTCTGTAGAAGCTGTTCCTATATTCTTATTTTTTGGAAAGGGAACAAAGTGAAAAATGACTCGAGTAAGGACTTGAGTAAGTGGAGACTAAAACCATTTCTAACTTCATAAAACTCGGGCGACTGTAAGTGAAATAAGAAATAGTAATGAGATTTCGGCATTACTAGATTATCTTACTTATGGTCATGCTGTTATTAGTGGTCAAATTTTATCTCCGTGACCTGGAACTAAGTCCACCAAGGTACTTGTATTTCATAGGTAAGAAAACTGAGGCACAGAAAAGATCGGTAACTACTTCTGTAGCAAAGCCAGGACTAGTCTAGATTTCATGACTCCTAGAATTCGTTTTTCCCATGCAGCTAGTTGAATTGTAAGGAATTCAGGACCATCATCTCACCGTGGACTCTTTTCTGCTTCCGTCTTTGGCCTTCTTGGGGCAGGCCGAGCTCAGGCTCTCCCACTCTTGATCAGGAACATCAGTTCCGTTTTCCGGATGGACATCAGCACCATCTACTGTGCTTCCTTATGTGCTAAGACTTCAAATGAGAACATTTAGAAAACCACAAAAACCCAAATTATTTCAGCTTTGTCTTTTAGAAACTGAGTCCGTGAGGTGTGTATTCTCTACTGCCAGTCATGGCCTTCAGCCTGAATCCTTGTGCCGTAAGCAAGATAGATGTTTCTTGTCCATGTTTTAGCTGTCAGAATGGCCCCAGAGAGGTGGAGCTGGACTGCAGAGAAAACCGATGAACTTTCCGATGTGGCTGAGCTTCCGACAGGACTGTCCTCTGGTTCCTTGACAAGGGCTCACACACCCTGAGTGTGTGTGTGCAAGAGTGTGCGCACTGAGAGAATAGCATTATCCCAGCTTGGTTGCCACAGATTGGGCCAAGAGTGCTGGACCCTGGGAGATATGGGGAACGGCATGCCCATAGAATGAACTCTGATTTAAATGGACATGGGAAGTCCTCACAAAAGTGGCTAAAACTCTCTGGTAACAGAGTGAGGTAGTTAGAAAATAAATTAAGGCTCTTTTTATAGTTAGTCTAGGCAATCTTTGGGGGGGGTTGGGGGCAGTAATATTTACCTTTGTTAAGGCTTAGTGTCTCTGAATAAACAAAAACATTTTTTGGATACTATAGGCCTTGTATTTCACAACCATATCCACATTCAGTACATATTTTTCTCATTAACTTCTACCAGGGTATTATTTTTAAGATTTAGGTCTTAATTCAAGTCTTTCACAAGTGAAATATAACAGAAATCTAAGAAATGAGTCTACTAATTGCATTTTTACTGATGCATTTCAAATAGGGCAGTCTAATTATAAGCAACCCTACACACAAATGGCTGCTGCTTTGCCCCAGTTTTCCCCTTCTAACCAGGCCCAGATGCTGCCGCCACAGAAGGCGTTGTCCATGCTCATAGAATCTGAGGGTCGGCATGGAAGAAGAATGGAAAATTATAGAAACAGTGGCCGGGGAGTGGACCCCAGAAACAGAGCCATTCCGGTCAGCCTCTGGCATTTTCCTGCCTTCTTGCTTGCTACCCGAGTTCTTTATCCTCATCAAGTGCTGCTGAACATAGTAACAAGTGTGTGTGTGGGAGGGGGCAGGAGTCTTCTTTAATATATAGCAAGGAGGGTAGGAGCATGAGTTTGGAATCTGACACTTTAGACTTGAAATTGGGCATCGATCACTTCCCCGCTGTGTAACCTTTGGGCAGGTTGCTTTACCTCACCTGCCAGGTCTGTTTTGTGTTCTGTGAATGGGGGTAATTGTAACTCCCTCCCAAGGTTACTCTAGGATTAAATAAGACTTGTGTACGTGTACCACTGTACGTGGGTGCATGCCTGGGATGTAGTAAGCTCTCAGGGGAGAGTAGCTCTTATCATAAATGCAAAAAATTAAAAGGTTCATTAATTAAGCATAAATTATCTTTAGGACAGTGCTTTATTGCAACTATTTAATTGACCTCTACTACTTGGAGGAACTGATGTTTCTAGAAGGGTAGGGCAGGAAGGAACTTTTAGCATAGAGAAGCTGGGCAAAGGGGCAGGTCACCGTGGGAAATGCAGGAGATTTAGCATAAGCTTCTCTGCAATGGAGAGACAAAGACTAAGAAATGGGACTAGGTGGATTCTCCCCCCCCCCGCCCCCCACTTTTCCTCCTCCCTATCGAACCACATGCACATTGTTGCCAGGACCCCATACTCAGCTTGGGACTGTTAATACTGCATCTGCCCTCTGGCTGCACATTCAGGCCCAGAGCTGACAGCAGAGTACCCATGTTTGGGCCTTGCCCCAGTCCCTCAGATCAGAATCTCTTCAGAGGGGAGACCCAGCAGCAGCTCTGGGAATTGATGGGTGGCCCCAGTTTGGAAGCACTTGAGCTACCTGCAGGTTAAATATACTTGTAGAGGTCAGCCTGGACACCTGCCTGTTCCAAGTTCTAAACAAGTGGGAACTTCTTACTTACACATGAATGTGTGCATGCGCTCATCCACATGGGAATGTGCACAGATGGCCTGTGATGTCACCGAAACTTAGTCCTTTCCTCAGTCTGCAGTCGGGAGGGGTGTAGAAGAGGTTATTATCATTGTTCTTAAGGTGGAGAAATAAGTTTATTTAGAAATAACTGTAAAATGTCCAACATACCACAAATGCCATAATAGAGGCATAAATTAGGATGACAGCTGAGGAAGGACAAAGCACTCAGGTACTGGCAGGGAAGGCTTTCTAGAGGAAGTGCAGTTTAACTTGAATCTTAAAAGATGGGGATCAGGTTTTGGATCGTGATGATGAAGAGGGAAAGGCATTTTGGAGAGAGGGAATGTTGTGAACAAAGAGACAGACGGAAAAGCCCAAGGCATATATAGGAATAGTAGATGGGCCAGCTAGGGAGAGAGTTGAGGTGTATGCTGAGGAATCTGGCAAGTTTATGTGAGTTTGAAGCAGAGGGTAATGTGGAGAGCGCATTCTTTTAAGGAAAGTGAATCTTCCTGATGGTGCTCAGGACAGAGGACTGGAAGCAGATGCCTTTTCATGAATGTACGTCTTTTCTGAACACAAGAGGCTGTGTACAGGAGTGAAGGAACGGTGTGTGGTGGACAGTAGACAGTGGTGGTAGAGTAACAGAGAGAGAATGGGAAATGGGAAGGGAGGCAACTGGATCAGGGGAAAGGAAATTCTTTTACTGGACCTGTGGTTGCCAGACGTATGCAAGATCTGTGTTGGCCCATTTCAAACCACTATTTGGGTTATTCCTCAAGATGCAAAGGTGCAGAAAAAAACTGCAAAAATTTTTTGAAAACTACCTCTTTTTTCCCCAAGACTTTTTCCCCCTGAAATGGAGTGTAGACCATTGGAAAAATTGTTTAAGATAAGGTGTTCTGTTGCAACCTGCCCATAACTGCTGATTCTCCCCCACCCCCAAATTATTTCTGAAAACCGAGCAGTAGAAAGACTTCTCTGGAAAGCCATCTGCAGCTCTCACTTCCCTGAATCTCATTCTCCCTTTGTCAGGCATTCTTTATCTAATGGCCCAGATAAAATGAACTCTGGGAGAATCCGAGTGCATTTCCACTTATGAGCACAGAGAAATACTTTATTTAGAAATAGGAAGGGTTTTATTGCAAGCTAACCCATGTGGCTGCTGAGCTCTGCTATGTAAAAATTTGGGAATGCATGTGGGTGTGGGGGGCACCTCTCCTGGATTCGCCTGGATTTGCCCTGGACTCAGAATGGTGAGAAAGGGATAGTGATTTATGTTATTTCCAGTTAATCTAAACATTAAGAATGAGAAGAAAGGCTTTTGTTACTGCTGCCTTAGAAATGAGACTAGGCAAAAACCATCCGTGAGAGAAGTTATCATCTGGGATTAGGGTGGGAGGTGGCCTTACCTTAGGAAGTTTCTTCCACCTTAAAGAAATTTAAAAAAAGAAATTAAAAAGAAATTTATGTAAAGACAATAGCAATGTTTAAAGTTTTTATCTTAGGAAAGACTCCTAAAAAGCTGTCAAAGTACTGTTTTTACTTTTGACATTTGCCTTATTCCATGTATGTATGTTTATATATAGGGAAGAATCATATCCATGCAATTGATGTATTCTGCAATATGCACTTAAAATATAACAGTCATCTTCTTATATCTCTATATCACTTTTATAATAAAAATTCATTTAGCATTATACATGTTTTAATAGATTTATAAATCATAATTTATCAAGCATTTTTTAATACCAGATCATTAGATTGTTCCTTGTTTTTAGGTACTAGAGAAACACTGCATTGCGTATCCTCTACATATGCATTTTGCTTTTATTCAGTTATTTCCCTCAATTAGATTCCTGGGAGCATATTTATTAAGTCAAAGGGTATAATATCTTTATGGTGCTTGTCTCAGTTCCTTTCTGAAAATGAGTATTTTCTGTATCTGCTCAATGCTCTAATGATAATAAACCTAGAAACTGTAAAACTTTCTTATTTTACTGAATTTTTGATTTTAGCTTTTTCTTAAAGGATTTATTCATTTATTTGAGAGAGAGAATATGCCAGTGAGGGGCAGATGGAGGGAATCCTCAAGCAGACACCCTGCTGAGCACGGAGCCCACCTCTGGGGCTCTGTCTCACAACCCTGAGATCATGACCTAAGCTGAAACCAAGAGTCACAAATGTAACTGACAGAGCCACCCAAGTGCCCCAATTTTAGTTTTTTAACTTCAAATTGACAACATTTCCTTAAAATTAGTCTCTCATAAATATATTTACAACTTAATATATTAAAAATAAGTCCATGAATTTATTATCTAAATTACCTGTATCCTTTATTATATAAAATAAATCCCACACATTATATTCTCTGTCCTTCAGTATTTCCAGAAAGTTTATTTTCCTAATTTTTTTAAGAACTATAAATCCCTTTAAAATCCAACTTTTCCTTCCTTTATAATATGCTAGTCCTATTTACATACCTACTGTGTTTCAGAGTCTCCTTTAAAAATTTTGGTGTTTGTGCATATACTTGTATATTTTTCTTCTGTTAATTTTAAAAAGGAAAAACCTCATTCTTATTTAGGCTATTATATATTGATGTAATATATTAAAATACATTTTTCTGCAGTTGCAAGTCATTTTGTGTCTAGGTGGGTCTTTTTCCAAGGACTTATTTTCTGTGTCTGATATATAGCTATGTTAAGGCTAAAATAAGCTTTGTGGCTGAGAATAGTCTCCTTGCCAGTTGGTTTCTGCCACACTTTTCTTTCCCCTCCAGTCCATCCTATTCATTACTCCCAGATTAATTTTCCTAAAACACTACTTACTGAAAAACCTCACTGAAAAACCTTAATTGATTCCTCATTTCTAGATGAATTGAGTATAAACTTTTCACCTTGGCATTTGAGACCTATGACAAACCATGCTTTTGCAGGTTCATGAGAACCACGGGCGAGGAGATTGGCATGCTGCCACGGCTCCCTACCCCGGAAACCCCGAGGGGTTGGACCCTCTGAAATCCCTCTCTCTTAAAGCTCCCCAGTTGAAGCTCCCCAGCTGGACAGGGTGATGAACTCTGGCACTAGAAGAGGGCAGAGACTTACATCTTGGCTTTGCCACTTAGGAGTTAATGATTTCCAGCATGGCTGCAGGGCTCTCTGCACTTGGCTCTCTTCTCTCTGTGAAATGGGGTTACATAGTGTCTTGTGAGAATAACTGCAATTCTGAATACAATAATAGCTATGGGGAAGAACTAAACAAATATTGACTGCTACTGTTTTCTAGTAATAGTAGTAGTAATAAAAGTCGTAAGCTTTGCATTCAGGCAGATGTGGGCTCATATCATAACTCAGTTCTTCTTTCCAGATGTTATCTGAATAACGGAATTCTCTGACCCCTCGTCTTCTCACCTATAAGCAGGCCTATTAATGCCTCCTTTTTTAAGTAGAAGATAGAAGATATAAAATATCAGCACATTGCTACATAAGGGGAGAAAATCATGTGCCAGGTTCTGTTCTAAGCACTTATGTTTTTTTAAAAGATCTTTATTTATTTGACAGAGAGAGAGATCACAAGTAGGCAGAGAGGCAGGCAGAGAGAGAGGAGGAAGCAGGCTCCCTGCTGAGCAGAGAGCCTGATGTGGGCCTCGATCCCTGGACCCTGAGATCATGACCTGAGCCGAAGGCAGAAGCTTTAACCCACTGAGCCACCCAGGCGCCCTAAGCTCTTAGGTTTTAATTACTCTTCACATGAATCCTATGAGGTAACACTGCTATCATCATTATTCTACAGATGAAAAAACTAAGACACAAGTTAAATGACCTCCTCAAGGTCACACAGATAGGAAACCATGGATTTAGACTCAGTCCTCTTACTCCAGAGCCCATTCTCACCCACTCTGCAGTGTTCCTTCTCATTGTTGTATTGCATTATTATTGACTAACTTTATTTTCCCCTCACCACCTCTGTCAACACTAGCTCTCTTAGGGAAGGTGAGTGATTTTTCTTTATGTCCCTTGCAGCTCCTTGCAAGTACCTCATCTATAGAAGACACTTAACGAGTATGTGTTCAATTGAATGTGATAAATGTACCCATTTTTCACATCTGATCGCAAGTAAACTGCTTTTGGCTTTAGGCAGCTGTCTTCTGGTGAGCTGTCTTCCATCTTCAAATCAGAGGACTGCCGTTTGTGCGCTTAGCTTCTTTCCCAGCCTCTTCCTTCTGAGCTTTGAAAGTCCGTGTCCCGAGGAAGGGATAACAGGAGTCTGGGTCATAGGATCAGGTAGGGCCTCTCCAGAAGGACCAGGCACCTGGAAGGCAGCCTGGTCAGGGGTGCTGGAAGGTAAGAAGTGTCCAGCCTAGGAAACAGCTATCTCAGGGGAGGGGAGGGTTGACTGCCACCCCTTTTGTCCTTCCCCCATGACTGTGCCCAGAAGCAGCCCCCTCCTGCAGTTAACCCTGTACACCTACCTCATCAGGTTCAGAGAGATGTTGCGCTCATTTCCCGAAAGTATGACCCTGTTTTGACTTGCTGTTTTAAAGGGGTCATTTGGAGGTGATTATCTTCTCTGACCTCTTTCCCAATATATAGCATAATGAGAGTATCAGTTACATTCTCTTTTTCATGCTACTACACTTACTTTATGGATTTCACACTTATTCCCTAAAAGACCCTTTTATTTTAGCTTTCTCCGAAGGAGAAATGTAGGTGTACATCTTGCTTTATTATATTCTGAAAATCTGGGGATTTAATCAGAATTTCTATTTTCCTTTCCTATGTAATCTAAAAATCTGTGTTATAGTTGTGATTATTTTTCTTTGATATTAAAATTTTATCTGGATCTCTGATTTCTGTTTTTTATAACACCTTTGTATTTTTAAATTACAGAATCAACATATATTCGTTATAGAAAATTATGTAGAAATGCAGAAAAGAATAAGTTAAAAAAATAAAAACCACTGCATTGTGGTATTTAGTGATATTAACTTTTACAGTTTGACAAGTGCTCTTCTGCTGTTTTTTCAGTGAATACACACATGTAATATGAACATACACATATAATGTACACACACACAGTAACCTCTCTTTCATAAAATTACCATTTGGCTGCACATACTAGATCTTAATTTTCTTTCATTGTGTGATTTTAAGTATCATCCATTGACTTGTTTGAAAAAATAGTGGAAATAAATGGAAAGAGGATCTGTGTACATTGCCGGCAATCAACATCAGGCATTTATTACTAACACTTTTCTTAGGACATGGGCAACCTTTTGTCTGAGCTCCATTTGAAAGTCTGTCTCAGTGGTAAGAGTGACTAAAAGAAAACAAACTGGGCAGGGAATTTCAAGGTGGTTCCCTCTATGGATCGGAGGCGCTGGCCTTCCCCCTGCCATTTGAGTCCTGTTAGGAAAACAAAGCTGCCTTTGGACTGTGCACTACTGTATGTGGTACTTGATTCTATATGTGCTGGCTTTCCACATACCTCGCCAAATTGGTTTCCTGACCATGACCTTGTAGTTCAGCATTTCCCTTTCCCTCCACCCGTTTCCTGCCTTTACTTTTGATCATCAGGATTTTTTTTTTCACATGAATCCCACAGTAGTAACATAATAGACCCACCGTTGGGAGGCCCCACCCTTGGTCTCCTGAAATTCTTTTTGCAAAAGTACATTTTACAGGTCCGTACTCAATAATTGTTATATGAAACTACCACACAATGAAAAAAAATGTCTTTTGTCATTTTATTTTTTGCAGCAGATTTTGATATGGTCATTTTTTCTTCACTAATCCTGGCACCAACATTGCTTCTACGGAGTGTTTTCAACTCTTACCTATATGACCGTGACTCCTACATCTCGTTCACCCCTCACCTCTCCTCTCTGTTCCAGTTCTGTATACTTTTAGGACATCTCCAGTTAAGTATAACACTATCACTTTAAACTCAACCTGTCTTCTATGGACCTCGTTATCTTGCATACAAACCTGCTTCAGTTACCTGTCTTTTTTTCTTTCCTGTGGAATCTACTGCTCTTTCACTCTACTGGAATAACTATTAGTAATAGTAACTACCATTAGAACTAGTAAGAAAAAACAGAAAGGTAGCCAGATGCAAAGAAAATATGTGGAATTCATTAGCTTCCTGATAGATCATCACTAATCACTTTGAAAATGTAATGAAATAAAGCCCCAATCATCATAGCAATTAGACCTATGTCATACCCAGGAAAAAATTGTAATGATAATTCTGTAAAACATATAACAAAATTTTGCTGAAGGACTGAATATATAGAGAAACATATTGCTAGATGAGAAGATGCCAGTCCTCCGCAAAGTGATCTATGTATTCAGTGCAGTGACAACCAAAAGTCTTAACAGAATTTTTAATAGAATTTGATAAGCTGATCTGTTGTTTCTCAAAATTTGAATAAAGAAGAATGAAAGGGATAATCCTACCAGGTATAGTTCTACCTTAAGTCTAACGTAATTAATACAGTAAAAAAAAAAAAATTATGCCATTGGCATAGAAAAAAACCAACAGATCAATGGAACTGAATAGAATCCAGATACAAGAAGACAGAACAAAGTTTAAGATATGATAAATACAGCTTTTGTAATGAGAGGGAAGTGAATGTGCTGTTCAATAAATTAGAGAGAGAGGGGACAAAGAGAATGTTGCAAAGCCCCTGAAGTGAACGAGTGCATGGTGCCTAACTGCAGAGGAGGAGTAGGGACAATAGAGAGAGATGATGTTAAGGAGGTGAGCAGGGGTCTTTAAACAGCCTTCTAAAGAGTGTAGGCCTTTTATTCAAGTGCCTTATTCATCCCCAGATTAGTAAAAAATAGTCTCATATATTTTCTTCTACGTTCTTTTATGATTTCTTGTATTACATTTGGATCTTTAATTTGTCTGGAATTTGTACCCATTCATTACATGAGATAAGGCTACAGCTTTCATTTTTCTGAACTAAATAGTCAATTATCCCAAATGCATTAATTGAATCTTCTCCCACTGATTTTAAATTCTGATTTAAAGGTCATCATATATAAAATCATTTTTCTGGGTTTGTTTCTGAACCCTGTTCCCTCCCATAAACCTGTGTCTGTTCCCATTCCTGTATAACATGCACCACCTTGACTAGTCGTAAGCAGCAGAGTGACATGGTGAGATTTGCATTGGAGAGAGATCACACTGGCCAGTTAGGATTCTGTCCCAGTAAAATTCGAAGCAGGACAGTCTCAGCTGGAACTAAACCAGAGCAGTTGAAGTGGAAGAGGCAGAACTTGGTGCTTGCTAGAATGTTGTGCTTTTAGAAAGAGGAGGGGATAAGAATGGTGCCCAGGTTTCTGGCTTGGGAAACTGGGTGGATGAGGATGATGTCTTTCACTGAGAAGGAGGAAGAACAGCGGATCTGAGGGGAGGCTTGAGAAGAGAATGAGTTTGGTTTTGGACATGTTGAATTTGATATACCAAGAAGACAGAATTCTCAGAGGAGAAGTAGAGTTAGGCATTTGAATGTGTAAATCCAGATCTCATTAAAGATCTGGGTGAAGAAATACTTATGAGGCATCAGCAGATAGGCCACGATTGGTGTCTGGGAGTAGATGAGGATGTATGGGGAGAGAATGTGAGCAGGTGAGGAAAGCATCCTCAGAAATACTTGAGCCTCCAAAAGAGATTGAGACTGAGTGCCAGAGAAGTGGGGAGAAATGATGGTGAACTGTTTTGGAAGCCAGGGGAAGAGGACATTTAAAAACAGTAGAATACAATACAGTAGTATACGGTCTGGTAGGGAGATCAGGAAAACTAAGCTCTAGAAAAGTTTCCATGGACTTAGTATCAAAGAGGCCCTTGCTGACTGTGACAAGAACTGGCTGGCTGGAGTGGTGGTGTGGAAACTTGTAGTGAGGTGAACAGTGAATGGGAAGTCAAAAAGGTAGATATAGGCACGTGGTAAGAATTTTGACTACAGGCGCACCTGGGTGTCTCAGTCGTTAAGCATCTGCCTTCAGCTCAGGTCATGATCCCAGAGTCCTGCAATTGAGCCCTGCATCAGGTTCCTTGCTCAGTGAGAAGCCTGCTTCTCCCTCTCCAACTTCCCTTGCTTGTGTTCCCTCTCTGGCTGTCTCTCTGTCAAAGAAGTAAAATCTTTTAAAAGAAAAAAGAATTTTCACTGCAAAGAGAAGAGAGATGGTGATACCTAAGAGACAATGTGGAGTTGAACAGTCTTCTGAGTTTCTTTTTTGAAAATGGAAAAGGTTTTGATATACTTAGAAGCTGATGGGAAGGATCCAGAAAGGAAATAATTGACAGGTCCTGGTCTCTATGGTGGCTGAAAACAAGAGCCCCAGAGGGGTTGGGATGCATAGACAGAGTGCACGTGTAGATGATTTGGTCAGGTTGTGGTCAAGCTAAGAGAGTGTGAAGGCTTTTATTTTCTCTGTGAAGTAGGAGCAAGGTTTTCCGCTGTGAACAAGGAGAGATGTGGTAGAATGAGGGGTTTGAGAAAGATGCAGAAAGTTTGAAATAGTTACCATGTAAAATGGAGAGAGACAACTAGCACAGTATGATGCTTTGGATATGTGGAGTTTGAATTCAGAGGGACAACATCTATGTGAGGTGAGGGTCTGGAGCTGAGGCTTGACTTTTAGATTAGATATAAGATTCCGGATCTTAATCCCAGTTAGGGATCTTAAATTAAGAGTTGAGAAGAAGGGGCACCTGCCTTTGACTCAGGTCATGATGCCAGGATCCTGGGATTGAGCCCCACATTGGGCTTCGTGTGCATCAGAAAGCTTGCTTCTCCCTCTCCCTCTGCTGCTCCCCCTCCTTGTCTGCTCTCTGTCTCTGTCAAATAAATAAATAAAATCTTAAAAAAAAAAAAAAAGAGTTGAAAGGAGAATGAACAATTGGCACAGCAAATGGATCACAGAAAGACTCCAGACAGGGATATTGAAAAAAACAGTAGGAGAAATAGAAATTCCCAGTGAGTAGATTAGCAGGATGACCAGTAGTTTTAAGTTGAAGGGGCGAGTTGATGAACAGAGTCAGTGTAGAGATGTGGTTGTTGTTGTTGTTCTTCTTTTTTAAAGATTTTATTTATTTATTTATTTATTTAGTCTTATTTATCTATTTATTTATTTATTTACTTACTTACTTAGAGAGCATGAGCAGGGGGAGGGACAGAGGGGGGGGAGAGAATCTCAGGCAGACTCCACACTGAGCGTAGAGCCCTGTGTGGGACTCAGTCTGGACCCTAAGGTCATGACCGGTGCCAAAATCAAGAGTCAGGCGCCTAACTGACAGAGCCACCCAGGCGCCTCAAGCTGCGGTTCTTTTTTTTTTTTTTTTTTTTTTTTAATATTTTATTTATTTACTTGACAGAGAGAAACACAGCCAGAGAGGGAACACAAGCAGGGGGAGTGAGAGAGGGAGAAGCAGGCTTCCCACCGAGCAGGAAGCCCAATGTGGGGCTTGATCCCGGGTCTCCGGGATCATGACCCGAGCTGAAGGCAGCTGCCCAACCAACTGAGCCACCCAGGCACCCCTCAAGCTGCGGTTCTTGACCCTGCCAAACATTGGAATCACCTAGGGAGCTTTAAGCAAGGACCCAGCCCTCTGCCAACCCAAGAGCAGTTAAATCTGCAGGTGGGGCCCTGGCATCAGCATCTGTTTTGTACTCTACTTCTAATTTGTAGCAGGGTCGAGAGAGCAATGATGAAGACTGAGATGTGCTTAGACTTGGCAACCAAGTCACCAGTGGCTTTTGAAGAGTGGTTTCAGTAACGTGATGAGAGAAGATTCCAGTCCGTAGTGGGAGGGGCTGGCTGAGGACACACAGTTGTGTGGTCAAAGTAAAGTAAAGTGGAGGCAACTGATGGCTCCATGGCCCCTATCTTCTCGTAAAGTAGATGTTGCTGTTGGTCCCTAACTATAAGTGGGGTGAGGATCTATTTGAGACTTTGTGGACAGTGAGGACAAAACTAAACAGATGCTGTGAGGGATTGGAAGAGACCGTAGAGCTGCAGGAATGGCCTAGATGAGCATGAATTGCATTCTGGAATTATCTGGCCTGTGTTACTCACTGTGATTGAAGCAGCGCATACAGTGCTCCTGCGTAGGGTGAGGTTGCATCTGAGGCAGGAGATAAGATTTGGAGACAGTATGTAAGGCAAAAATTGCATTTGGTCAAAATTGCTCTCGTAAATCCCCAAGGAAGGTGCACAGTGGGGACTGACATTCCATCTCCCCACAGAGCTAGTTTTCCCTGGCAGCAGTGGAATAATCACTGTTTCTTCCATTGAGCACAGATTAAATAGTTGACTTTGCATATAACTAATGTTATCTGAAAAATGTCTCTGGTAATAAAACCACACTCAGCTTAATTAAATACTTTCTTGAGTCATTAAGGAGGGGTACTTAAATACTGACATGGACTAAGGGCACAAAATTTGTTTCCCTCTTCTGTACTTCTGGGCATATAATGAGTAAAACAAAGGGTGTTGCCTTTACTGCCTAAATTGTTATTTTCCAGTTTCATTGTTTTAACTGAGCGCATATAGTTGAATTTGGGTAAATTAAATGCATGCTAATGCAGCTCACACTACTGTATTTTTTTTTAAAGATTTTATTTATTTATTTGACAGAGAGAAACAGAGCCAGAGGGGGAACACAAGCAGGGGGAGTGAGAGAGGGAGAAGCAGGCTTCCCGCTGAGCAGGCAGCCCTATGCGGGGCTTGATCCCGGGTCTCCGGGATTATGACCTGAGCCGAAGGCAGTCGCTTAACCAACTGAGCCACCCAGGCGCCCCCACTACTGTATTTTTTTTAAAAAAAGATTTTATTTATTTGAGAGAGAGAAAATGTGTATGTGTGTTTGCACATGGCAGGGGGCAGAGGGAGAGAGAGAAGCAGACTCTCCCCTGAGCAGGGAGCGTGATGTGGGGCTCCATCCCAGCACCCTGAGATCATGACCTAAGCTGAAGGCAGACACTTAACTGACTGAGCCACCGGGCATTCCTCACACTATTGTAGTTTTTCTTGCTTGCCCCAAATTATCTTTGAGAAAGTACAGTACAGTAGTTAAGATGTTTTACTACCCAAAAATGCGGGCCATATTTATGACTTGTAAATAATCAACCCACCACAAAGGGGTCTTCCTCAAATCTCAGAACAAAACAAATCATCAGTCATCACACCGAAGACCTCTTTACTAAGGTAAATGGTAAATAGACTGGGATAAAGTAGATTTCTAGTAATGTATGTTTTACAGATCGTCTCTACCCAAACCAACTGCGCTATGTGTTGAAGGCATTCTTGCAAATTAAGTGTTATAATGAGTTGGTCACATATTAGGTCTCATGATTGTTTGTAAAAATAGAGACCTTTATTTTAAAAGAGAATTCCTATTGAAAAAGGACAGTGAAATGAAGTCTAATGAAGTGATAATGAAATTAAGGGATGGCTCAAAATGGAGTGATAAGGAAATAAAGAAACGAGCCTCAGGGGTACCTGGGTGGCTCAGTCGTTTAAGTGTCTATCTTCAGCTCAGGTCCTGATCTCTGGGTTCTGGGATCAAGCCCCACATTGGGCTTCCTACTCAGCAGGGTGTCTGCTTCTCCCTTTCTCTCTGCTCTTCCCCCTGGCTTAGGCTCTCTCTCTCCCTCTCGCACAAATGAATTAAAAAAATCTTTATAAAAAATGAAACAAGTTTAATTTTAATAGAATGAAGGGGGGGAAGGTACATCTAAGATTAGAGCATTTCTTAGTACTAAGGCTTTTCATGTAGCTGGATTTTGTAATGGTCCATTTCAAATTTGTAGTAATTACTGTTGTAAACTCCTCGTTACTAGTTCTTTGAAGTATGTGTGTCATGTTTGCAAAGATTTTTTTTTTAGAATAAAACCCACAACTGATAAACATATTCACTTTTACAAATTGTCTATTTGAAAAAAAAAGTTACCACATTTTGGCTCAGAAAATTAATTAGATTAAGCCTCTGACCTCTTTGAAACAATTGCACTGTGTAACATTATGGATAACATTAAGTTAACAGAGTCCTAAAGCACCTCAAAGAATTAAAATTAATTCACCACTTTTTTAAAAAGTCAGAACCATAATGAGTTGAATTATAAATGCCTCAAAACTTAAATCTAGCTTGGTTAGTTCCATGGCTATCCCACAGCATTTTGAATCCCTTATGCCCGGTAATCATATAATAGCTAATACATTTATTGAGCATACTCTGTGTAAGGAACTGTTCTAAGTGCCTTATATATATTAATTCAGTTAATCATTAAAGCTCTGGAGCAGGTCTTATTTTTGCTCCAGATGTCATAGCTGGTATGTGGCAGAACCCAGACTTACACTCATACCATCTGCCCTCAAGGCCTTAACCATTATGCTACACTGCCTATACTTGAATATGTTAATTCTGAGATGGAGATCAACATGCTTGAATTCACCATATAGCTTATTTTTTAAAGGAATAGAGAGAGTTCAGGGTGCCTGGGTGGCCCAGTAGGTTAAGCATTCGACTCTTAATTCTAGCTCAGGTCATGATCTCAGGGTTGTGAGATCAAGTCCCATGTTGGGCTCTGTGCTGGATGTGGAACCTGCTTAAGATTTCGTGTTTCCCCCTTTCTCTCCCCCTCTCCCCTTCGCCCCTGCCTGCTGTGCTTTCTCTTAAAATAAAAGAAAGAAAGAAAAAAGAAATGGAGAGAGTTCACAATATTAATTTGGGTGTATTGTAAAGGTATGATACCCTGCAGAGAGTTTTCTGTTCAAAGGCAGAATCTTGAGATTTTAGGTACCTTCGGGGTATTAAAGGCCATTGAAACAAGACTTTCAGATGTGCTGGTTGTGCTATTTCCTGTATTAGACTGACAGCTTGTATTATATTACCTCTTCCTGTATCAATTTCGCTTTCTATAGTACATGTGAAACAATTTGCTTAAGACTTTTTCTTTTTTTTACACGTGTGAGTGGGGGAGGGGCAAAGGGGGAGGGAGGGAATTTCAAGTAGACTCTGCAATGAGCCTGGAGCCTAACAACCCTTAAGATCATGACCTGACCTGAAATCAAGAGTCTGATGCTTAACCACCTGGGCCACCCTACTTACTACCTTTTAAATTGATCATATGGGCGCCTGGGTGGCTCAGTGGGTTAAAGCCTCTGCCTTCAGCTCAGATCATGATCTCAGGGTCTTGGGATCAAGGCCCGCATCAGGCTCTTTGCTCTGCAGGGATCCTGCTTCTTCCTCTCTCTCTGCCTGCCTCTCTGCCTGCTTGTAATCTCTCTCTGTCAAGTAAATAAATAAAATCTTTAAAAAAAATAAAATAAATTGATCATATCTTGGAGGGTTTGGGAATACCTATAGTGGGTGAATTTGTAACACAATAAGAGACGTTCTAGTGGTGTTGGATGAAAGAATTTCATTGCATTTTGGATGCATTTTCTTTTTTTTTTCTTTTTTAAAGATTTTTAAAATTTATTTGACAGAGAGAAACACTGCCAGAGAGGGAACACAAGCAAGGAGGGTGAGAGAGGGAGAAGTAGGCTTCCCACCTAGCAGGGAGCCCCATGCGGGGCTCGATCCCGGGTCCCCGGGATCATGACCTGAGCCGAAGGCAGTCGCCCAACCAACTGAGCCACCCAGGCGCCCCTCTTTTTTTTTTTTTCTTTTAAAAGACTTTATTTATTTATTTGACAGAGGGAGAGATAGTGAGAGAAGGAACACCAGCAGGGAGAGTGGGAGCAAGAGAAACAGGCTTCTCGTGGAGCAGGGAGCCTGATGTGGGGCTCAATCCCAGGAACTTGGGATCATGACCTGAGCCGAAGGCAGATGCTTAACGACTGAGCCACCCAGGCTTCCCAGGATGTGTTTTCAAGTATAGGTTTTCTGACTGGTCAGAACTGATGCAG
Source organism: Spilogale gracilis (assembly GCA_004023965.1). Lineage (NCBI taxonomy): Eukaryota > Metazoa > Chordata > Mammalia > Carnivora > Mephitidae > Spilogale > Spilogale gracilis. The sequence continues at coordinate 152,773 of PITA01000323.1, read as the reverse complement.
TGACCATCTGAACAACTGATAGCCTTGGTTCATTCCCTCATAGTTCCTCAATTTACTTGCTTTTTGTGTTAATTCTGAAAAGCATCCTCTATAAGATAAAACAAGTTCTTCTCTCAGGATGCTTTACCTGGATATCTTCTCTAGCACCTGTCTTTCCCTTGGGGCTTACACCACTAGAATGAAGGTGAGGTGTGGGGGAGGGATTTTATTCCCTGGAAAGCCAGTTTGGTCAGTTTGAAGCTTACATTGCCATAATGATCAAGAGTCTCTCATATCTTATCTGACTACATACTAAATTTAATTCCTTTGGAAATTGTATTGATTCTCCATGTATATGTGTATGTTTGTCATTTTGTTATTATTGTGTATGTTTATAAAGATAACATATGTTTGGTGCGCCTGGGTGGCTCAGTTGGTTGGGTGGCTGCCTTCGGCTCAGGTCATGATCCCAGAGACCCGGGATCAAGCCCCACATCGGGCTCCCTGCTCCGTGAGAGGCCTGCTTCTCCCTCTCTCGCTCCCCCTGCTTGTGTTCCCTCTCTGGCTGTGTTTCTCTCTGTCAAATAAATAAAATCTTTAAAAAAAAAAAAGATAACATATGTTTGTTCAAGAAATCCAAACCATGAAAGTATAAATCCCCTTAATTCCTCCACTCAGAATACATTGGCATCATTTTTTTTTTTTTTTTTTTTTTTTTTAAAGATTTTATTTATTTGACAGAGAGAAACACAGCCAGAGAGGGAACACAAGCAGGGGGAGTGAGAGAGGGAGAAGCAGGCCTCCCGCCGGGCAGGGAGCCCCATGTGGGACTCGATCCCAGGACTCCAGGATCATGACCTGAGCCGAAGGCAGTCGCTTAACCAACTGAGCCACCCAGGCGCCCCTGGCATCATTTTGATGAATAAATTTCTAGACCCTCCCCCAGGGGATATACAGAAATTAATAACTTTATTAAATAAAGTCATACTATAGAAGCCATTTTGCTTTCTGTTGTTTTAAGACAGGGAATCCTTTCTGTGTCAATATAGATTATCTTCTTTTTTTTTTTTTAAGATTTTTTATTATTTATTTGACAGAGAGAAACACAGCCAGAGAGGGAACACAAGCAAGGGGAGTGAGAGAGGGAGAAACAGGCCTCCTGCCGAGCAGGGAGCCCGATGTGGGACTCGATCCTGGGTTCCGGGATCATGACCTGAGCCGAAGGCAGTCGCTTAACCAACTGAGCCACCCAGGCGTCCCAATATAGATTATCTTCTTAAATAGCAGCATTGTATTCCAGTGTGAGTGGTTGTATAATAATCTCCTCACTCAACCATTATTGCTGGACATTTGTATTGTTTTTCATTTGTTCTCCTGGAAGCAATGTACAGCAGGGAATATCACTTACACTTACATCTTTGCACATTTTTCCATTTTTCTCTGTAAGATAAATTTGTTGTAGGTTTGCTGAGTCTAGTAGAATGTACATTAAAACATTTTGTAATTTTGCCAGTTTGTTTTCCACTGTCTGTACCATTGTGTGTTCCTACTAACAGTACATCCGAAGATCTGTTTTGTTATATCCAGTTGCTTATTTCCTAAAGTGATTTATTTATTTAATAAATACCTGAGTGCCTACTATGTGCCAGGGTATGCTAGCGTTTCAATAATAAATGACATACAAGTGGATTTTACCTTCTTAGAATTTGTTGTTTTGGGAGACTAGTATCTTTCTGTTTTGCTTTTTACCTTAATTTCTTTTCATTAATTTGAAATTTTTAAGCTATATGTATTGACTAATATTCTTTTGTGAATTTGCACTCACATACTTATTTTTCTGTAGTTTATTTTTTTCTTTATTACTATTTTTAGATTGTTATGTAGTCAGATCTGTCTTTTTTTGGCAGGCCTTCTTTAGCCTGAGATGATAAAATTGTTTGCCCATTGGACTAGCTAGGGTTCTTGGTTGCAAAAACAGAAACTAACTTTATTCTCCTACCTATGCTATAAATGGTACCAGGTGCTCTCCTGAATCACCATGAATTGCCTGCAAGGCTACAAACAAGGGGTCTAGAGAAGCTGGGTGGTCTGTCTCTAGCACAGTAAGGTCACGTGACAGGGATAGGTTTTTAACCCCAATCTTCTCATTCTGATGTTCAGTAGCATCAGGAATATATAATCTTTTCTTACTTTTCTTTATTAATTTCTCTTGCGTTGTCTTCATTCTTAGGTATGTCATCCGTATGGGGACAACCAGAGGCGATGGTCTTACCTTTCTGGTATCCTTAGCAGAAAGAGGGCAGTTCTTTCCCAATAGTTTGTGAAAAGGTCTTGGTGTTGCATCTCATTGGTCTGTGTTGGAACATGTATGCATCTGTGAACCAATCATTTTGGCAAGGGAGATGGAATGCTTTGAGTGGCCAAGCCTAGATCATGTACCTGTCTCTGATACTGAGAGTAGAATCAGCTGGACCGAGAAAAAGGGAAGGGTGGCTCTCAAAACTGGGGTGCTGTTATGAAAGAATAGGAATAGATGCAACAAAAGCAACAGATGTCCTCTGGAATGATGGTACTTGACATTTTTAATAATGCTGGATTCTGCATTCTTTCAGTAGAGCAAAATGCCACTTTGTAATTTATTGTTTCAGAAAATTAAAATGTCTTTTTATTAAATAAGTTCTTTTTCCTTGTACATCAGTCAGTAGGTAGAGGAAATATTAAAATCCCAATAAGGAAAGTAAGTTTCATCTTTCATTTTGAATCACTTGTATTGAATGAAAGATAGCTGTGTAGAGGAAAAAATAACTTTTTCATTGTATATTTGAAACATGGGTTCTAAAAAATACAAGATTCATATGTGCTGGAGATGGACATTTTACTAAAACTCATAATGTTAAAATGATAATGTGCTGTAAACATGTTTTTTTTTTTTTTAAAGATTTTATTTATTTGACAGAGAGAAACACAGCCAGAGAGGGAACACAAGCAGGGGGAGTGAGAGAGGGACAAGCAGGCCTCCCACCGAGCAGGGAGCCCGATGTGGGGCTTGATCCCGGTTTCCGGGATCATGACCTGAGCTGAAGGCAGTCGCCTAACCAACTGAGCCACCCAGGCGCCCCTGTCCTGTAAACATGTTTAAGAAAAACAAAACAAAACTCGGAAACCGGGATCAAGCCCCACATCGGGCTCCCTGCTCGGTGGGAGGCCTGCTTCTCCCTCTCTCACTCCCCCTGCTTGTGTTCCCTCTCTGGCTGTGTTTCTCTCTGTCAAATAAATAAAATCTTTAAAAAAAAAAAAGAAAAAGAAAAATAGAAAACTGAAAATGTCAGACAAATACCTATACTCTTAGTTACCTGGCATGAACAGTCACTGTTGTGTGTTGCAAGATATTTCTGTAGTTATTCAAAACTGGTTCCCCATTTGAGTCAGTACTTGCTCAATGTATTTTCTACCATGCGTGCTGGTAGAAACAGAAAAATATCAAGAAACAGTGAAGTGCGGTGAAACAAACATGAGTTTTGGAGTCAGTCAAACTTGAGTTTCAATCTGATCTTAAAAGATGTGACTGTGAGGGACGCCTGGGTGGCTCAATTGGTTAAGCGACTGCCTTTGGCTCAGGTCATGATCCCAGAACCCAGGATCGAGTCCCTCATCGGGCTCCCTGCTCGGTGGGAAACCTGCTTCTCCCTCTCTCACTCCCCCTGCTTGTATTCCCTCTCTGGCTGTGTTTCTCTCTGTCAAATAAATTTTTAAAAAATCTTAAAAAAAAAAAAAAAGATGTGACTATGAGCATGCATCCCCATCTGAAAACTGATGTAATATCTACCTCACAAGTTTAAGGATGAAATGACATTGTTTATGTAGTAACTCTTGTTAATTAGTACAATTCAGAATTACTCTTTGGGGAAAAAAAAATTCCTTTGGAAAATCAGTTATGTCAGCATATACAGAGGTTGCATGTGTATGAAAAAAAATAGGATGCATTCCCAACAGTGTCCTGGGGTTCTTTTTTTTGGAAACCTGCAGTTTGAGTATCGCTGCGGTGAGCCTTTGGGGTGATAAGGTTGATTTACCAAAGATAGACTATAAGGTGCTGACTTGGGTTATTCCAGTGTTTGAAGATCTGTGAGAAACTTACTGTACAGCAGTAGCACAATGTGGAGTCCAGCACCCTTGGAACTGAATGGATTATCTATGGAGTTAGCCTAAGGTAGCCTAGCAGCATTTGAGCTTGGGGCCACAATTTAATTGACAAACACTTTCACTTACTGATGGTCTTGTTGTTTTGGCACTCTGCAATTGAATGATTTGTACAAAGGCTTTATCCTTTGGGCAAAGCATGTATTTGTTGTCTAACTTCAGAGTTGAGCATCAAATAATTTTATGACAGACCACATTTGGCATGCCTGGTTATTCAGGGAATTTTCAAAGAACTGTAGTGGGACTTTTTAGTCACACATCCTCTCCGTTCTTAGTCATCCATTCCTTTTATGGTAGTCATTAGCAAATATCTCTCAACCTCTTCTGTAATGGTTCACAGTCAGTGTAAGCTCTCAGTAGCATTAGCTGTTTTGAGCTCTGTGTACTTAATCATAAGACAGTAGACATATACTTGTGAAAACATAAACTAAATGTTAGTATATTTTCCACATGGTTTCTTTTTATGGAACTACTGTCATTAATACACGTATTAAACGATTTCAAAATCACTAATTAAAAGATTTTTTTTCTCATATATACTTTTTTGGGTATTATCTTTGCTGTCCTTCTTTTGGACTACTTTTCTAAGTGTGGTTGATTACTTTCAGAATTAAGGAAAAACATCTGAAAGTCAGTATGGTTATAAGTTTGGTTTTAATGCAGAGAGTAGCAGACATGTTTACCTTCCAGGTAATGGGAAGCACCTTTTACATTTAACTCCTTGGCCTAGGGGTCTGGTCAAATTCCATGTTGCACAATTTCATGCTACCTTCCCTAATACCAGTAAACCCAGTTGTTGGGCTACCTCCTGTTTTTTTTAAAAAACTGTTTGTTGACGCTGCTGTTGTTAGAAGGGTACAGCAGAAGCTGTATTTGTCACTTTTCCTTAAAAAAATGCTAATTTTCCTTCCAATGCCTTCTAGCCCTTCTGCTCCCCCCATAACTCACAGACATTGTTCCCCAAATATATTCAGTAGTGTTCTTTTTCATACATCTAGAAGACTTTGGACGTGTGCGTTGAAAACAACACTAAAGGTAATAATTAATTAAGGTAAGAAAAGGAGATAACGGGTACGCCCTTCCACCTGATCTCCAGTAAGGTATTACAAAGTATCCTTCTAAATGTCTTGCAGGCCCCCGACTCAGCATATCTAGAGTTAAATTTGTTATCTCTCCCCAGACTCTAGTTAACCGTCCTAAATGCTCTCCTGTTAATGACATCTCTCTCCATCCTTTTGTCATCTTAACTGGAACCCCAGTTCTCCTCCTCATACCCCATATTCAATCCTCCCAGCCTTTGAGTGGGGAAGGGGAGCTGTGGTGGTGCTGAGCAGCCCCAGTCTCCAGTGGGCTCATCTAGCAACCAGTAGGTGCATCCATGAACTATATCATGCTGTACAAATCCCAAGGGGATAGCAGCTGTATGACTTTGGATGTGAACCTTGAAGTACTCCGTTTCCTTCTTTGTAAAATGGACATAAAAGTCTGTAACTTGCAGAGTTGCCATGAAGATCAAGTGGCAGATAAAACTATTTAGTGGTCAGTAAATATTATTGTACAATGATTATTTGAACTACTGAAATATTATTACGTTGTTCCTTGTTGTATGCCCTCTAAGGAGTTCTAAATTCCTTGTTAAAAAAGGGGTTTTGCCTTACTTTTGTCCAACATCTACGATAATGCTTGATATTAATAGTTGTAGTAGTAGCAGCAGCAAGTGTTGTGTAGATCTTTCTATATGCCAGACACTATTCTAAGATCTTTGTTAACAGTATCTCCCATAGAGTTGTTGAGAGGGTCACATGCCCTCATAACAACCCTATGTGGGAGATAGTCATATTCATTTAACTAATGGGGAAATTAAGGCACAGAGAGGTTAAGTACTTTCTCCAAAGCTACCAAGCTATTAAGAGGAGGAAACAGAATTTGAACCCAGGCATCCTGGCTATAGATTCCTTGCCTTTTTTTTTTTTTTTTAAGGTTTTATTTATTTACTTGACTGAGAGAAACAGAGTTAAAGAGGGAACACAAGGAGAGGGACTGAGAGAGGGAGAAGCAGGCTTCTCGCTGAGCAGGAATCCCGATGTGGGATTGATCCCGGGTCTCCAGGATCATGACCTGAGCCGAAAGCAGTTGCCCAACCAACTGAGCCACCCAGGCGCCCAGATTCCTTGCTTTTAACTACCATACTAGGTTCCCTTGTACTAGGTCCATAATAAACATCTATTGGAACAGATAAATGAATGTGATTCAGATAAACAGGCATGTGGGATGGAGTGGTAGGAGATAGTCTTATTCAATGACAAGTGAGTAAAAAGCAAAAAAAATATCAAGTGGTATGCTGCATGAATAAAAGAAAGCATTGATAAATAGTGGTAATAGGGGGGTATAATCCATATCAATGACAGTAGGTGGCTGGCCCTTTGCAGATGCATAACTGCTCAATAGGCAGGACTGTGATCTCTGAGAGAGGGAAATGGAGTAAGCCCAGAGATCAGCACAGGTTTCTGCCTGGAGCATTGTTTGTCCACATTGTAGTGAGCTGAGGGGAGGTGGATTAGAGTTCAGTGAGGCTGAAGAGACTAGAATTTGTGAGGCCAAGTACTAGAGAGAGAGAGCTATGCAGACATTTGCATAGGGGTCCCCGGAGTCTATTGCTGAATACTAAGCTATGCATGTCTATGGTTAAACTCCACAAACTGGTTGTATGGGTGGTCCCAAAAATCGCTATCAGTTTATTGACTCTCTAGGAGGACTCACAGGACTCAGCATACAGTCCGCCATACTCCTGCCTAAGATCTATTACAATGAAAGGATACAAAGCAAAAGTCAGCAGAGGGAAAAGGTGCCATGGGTAAAGTCTGGAAGAAACTAGGTGTGAGCTTCCAAAAGTATGCTTCCAGTGGAATCCCACAGGACACAGCTTCTCCAGAAAGCACCTGTGGTGACACATGGGGAATGTTGTCTACCAGAGAGGCTCATTAGAGGCTTAGTACCAAGGTTTTTATTAGGAGCTGGTCAAGTAGGCATGTTCTACCTGACACATACCAAAATTCCAGACTTTCACAAAGAAAACAGATGTTCAGCATAAACCGTATTGTTTGTACAAACTGTTAAGGCTCAGTGAGCCACTCTTATCAGTATGTTGGGAATACTTCTGAAGTCCAAGTTCCCAGGAGGCCTTTCAAAAGATACTAATCTGGCCTGCTATGTTAACTGTTTTCAGTACACCAAAGAACTGGGAGAACCTGTGAGCTAATGATTCCCAGACTCACCTATGGCATTATGCTGTTTGAGTTCTGAGTAGTCTGGAGATCATTCAGTAGAGGTACCAGAAAGGTCACACTTGGGAAGTAGGGCTGAGCCACTTTAGAGTAAAAGCAACCTTAGACCAGTGGTTTTCAACCAGGGACAATTTTATCCTCCAAGAAGACATATGGCAATATCTAGAGACATTTTGTGTCATCATAAGTGGGAGGTGTTACTGATATCTAATGAGTAGAGGCCAGGCATGCTGCTCAGTAACCTGCAATCCATAGAGCAGGCCCCCTATGACCAAGAATTACATGACTCAAGATATCAGTAGTACCAAGGTTGAGAAACCCTGCTATCCTAACAGAACTTTAGATAAGCCTAGAGGATCAAGTTGATCTGCAATTAATTTGAATGCTGTTCAAAACAAAATAATGGTTTTTAAGGAAGACAATAAAATCCAGACCCTTAAAAATGCAACATTTATAATGTCATCACCCACTGAAAAATTACTAGACATATGAAGTAGAGAGTGTGATTCATCACCAGGAGAAAAAAATTAGTATACGAAGGACTAGAAATTACTAAAATGATGAAATAGCAGAGAATTGTTATCAATATGACTGTGGACTTAAAACTATAAGGACAGAAATGGGAAAAGACTTAAAAATAGAGACTTCTAAAGAGCTAAAAAATACAATGTCTGAAATGAAAAATTTACTGGATGGGATTTACAGCAGATTAGAAATGCCGTATAAAAGGATCAGTGAACTGGAAGACATAGCAACAGAAACTATTCAATATGAAGAATGGAGTAAAATGACTGCAAGAAGAAGGAGGAGGAGGCGGAGGAGGAGGAAGAAGGAAGAAGAAGAAGAAAAAAGAAAAGAAAAGAAAAATGAACAGAGCCTCAGTGACCTGTGGGACAGTGTAAGTGCTTTGATTTACACGTATTTGAAGTTCTAAGGATGGAGGGAGAAAAAAAAAATTAGACAAAACCTACAGACCGAAGACACTAAATGAATCTGAAGCAGAACAAACACAAAACCACACCAAGGTACATCATAACCAAATTGATGAAAACCAATATGAAGATAAAAATCTTAAAAGAAGCCGGAGAAAAAAGACATTTAAAGAGACTTTTACATACAGGGATTTTTTTTTTTTTGAAACGTATCACAAGCTACTTATCAGAAACTATACAAGCAGAAGACAGTGGAATAACATATTTTAAATGCTGAAAGAAAATGCAGCCAATATAAAATTGCATGCCAGGTGAAAATATCCTTCAATAATGAGGACAAAATTAATATCTGAGAACACAAAACAACAAAAGTGAAAGAACTTATGGCTAGTTGACCTGCACACCAAGAAATGTAAGAGGAAAATTTTCAGGCTGAAGGAGAAAGATCCCAGATGGAAACTTAGATGTGCACAAAAATATAAAGAGACTAGATATGGTAAATATGTGGATAATAGGAAAGACTTTTCCCCCATGTAATATTAAGCAAAACAAAACACTTTGACAATTGACTATTTAAAGCAAACAAATAGATTGTATTGTGGGTCTTATTATTTAATGTAGAAGAAAATGAATGACATCAGTGGTATCAGGAAAGGTTCTTACAATATGTGTGAAGTTGTATATTATTTGAAGGTATATTGTGTTTAAGTTTAAAATGAATATTGCAAATATAATAAGGACATGAAATGAAATAGTAAAATATGCTCAGCCAAAAGAAAGGTAGAAAAGAGGGAAAATGGAACAAAAAACAGATGAGATGCTAGATTTAGAGCCAACCTAGTTTAATAATTACATTAAGTGTAATTGTTTTAAACAATCCAATTAAAAGGAGTCAGACTGGATTAAAAAACAAGACTCAACTATATATGCTATCTATAAGAAAGGCCCAACTATATAATGCCATCTATAATTATTTATTATATATATACTTAAAATATAAAGACACAAATAGGTTAAAAGTAAAAGAATAGGGAAAAATAAACTATACAAACACTAATCAAAGGAAAACTGTAATGGCTGTATCATTATCAGACAAAGTAGACTTCATTCAGAGTAAGAAATATTGCAAGGGGGACCGCCTGGATGGCTCAGTTGGTTGAGTGTCTGAATCTTTTTTTTCCATTTAAATTTTATTTGTTTTTATTTTTTTCTCAGTACACTTTTTTTTAAATGATTTTATTTATTTTCTTACAGAGAGAAACACAGCCAGAGAGAAAACACAAGCAGGGGGAGTGAGAGAGGGAGAAGCAGGCCCCTTGTCGAGCAAGGAGCCTGATGTGGGGCTATATCCTGGGACTCCAGGATCATGACCTGAGCTGAAGGCAGACGCTTAACAACTGAGCCACCCAGGCACCCCAATACACCTTTTTAAAATAATAATAATCATTTATTTTGTTTTTTTAGTGTTCCAAGATTAGTTGTTTCTGCCCTACACCCAGTGTTCGATGCAATGAGTGTCTGACTCTTGATTTCCACTTAGGTCATGATCTCAGCACAGTAGTAGAAGGCACATTGTTTTCATAGCACTGGAACATTCACCAAGATAGACTGTATTCTTGGCTACAGAAAAAGTCTCAGTAAATTTTTAAAGATTGAAATTGTGGAGAGTATGTTCTCTGACCACAGTGGTATCAAACTAGAAATCAACAAAAGGAATATACCTGGGAAATTTACCAAGTATTTGGAAATTAAACCTTACACTTTAAAAATAACACATGGTTTAAAGAAATTGTAAAGGAAAATAGAAAACATTTTGAACTGAAAGAAAATGAAATTACAACGTATTAGAATTTGTGAGATGCAGTTAAAGTAGTGCTGAGAGAAATGTATAATATTAAATGCTGATACTAGAGAAGAAAAAAGATCCAAAATCAATGACCGAAGTTTCTACCTGGATAAACCAGAAAAAGAAGAGCAAATTTAAACCTAAAGTAAATAGAAAGAAGAAAAGAATAAAGAGAAATCAATACATAAAACAAAAAAAGCAAAAAATATTTTAAAACTATGAAACAAAAATTAGTTCTTTGCAAAGAACAGTACAATTGATTGAATGAATGTATTATGAGTCTGATTCCTGTTTACATCCTTAAAATGCAACCCAGTACACTTTTAAAATGAAATTTTGAAAACCAAAAAGTTGACTGCTTAATTGTGTTTATTTAAAATACATGGCCTTATTTTGTGATCTAGTTATTGAGCTATAATAAAATTTACATAAATCTTAGGGGCGCCTGTGTGGTTCAGTGGGTTAAAGCCTCTGCCTTCAGCTCAGGTCATGATCTCAGGGTCCTGGGATCGAGGCCTGCATCGGGCTCTCTGCTCAGCAGGGAGCCTTCTTCTTCCCCTCTCTCTGCCTGCCTCTCTGCCTTGTGATCTCTCTCTCTCTCTGTGTCAAATAAATAAATAAAATCTTTAAAAATAAACAAACAAACAGACAAATAAATAAACAAGTCTTAGATACAAGTTTAGTTAAGATTAATTTATTTCAGAAAGATTCCTTGGAAAGACAATTCGTTATACTTACAGAGAAACAGTGTTTGTAAAACAAAAACAAAAACACCTCAAAAAACAAAACAAAACAAAACAAAAAAAACCTTCAGTTTCTAAGTTCTGTATTTTGTCTTCCGTTTTGAACAAAAAATTTATATAAAAGAGGGAATAAAATGCTTGAGATCAAGAGCAATAACCCGAGTTCTAGGAAGATCCAGTTGAAGATGTTGAAAAACACACGTTGAGCCTTTATAGATTTCATTTTGCAAGAAACACGTTTTCACAGTATACATTTACTACAAGGTGTTGTTCAGTACCATAGATTATAAACAAATACCTGCCAAAAAGAAATAAAACTGTTCAGAGACCAAACCATTAATGTGCCAAATGATGATGTGCAATTTTATTATATTTTGTTTATTTATTTCTAAAGATTTTATTTATTTATTTATTTATTTATTTATTTATTTATTTATTTATTTATTTATTTATTTGACAGAGAGAAACACAGCTAGGGAGGGAACACAAGCAGGGGGAGTGAGAGAGGGAGAAGCAGGCTTCCCACCGAGCAGGGAGCCCTATGCGGGTCTCCACCCCAGGACTCCAGGATCATGACCTGAGTCGAAGGCAGATGCTTAATGACTGAGCCACCCAGGCGCCCCTGTTCTACAATTTTAATAGTTGATCTCTTCAGTTATCAAATCCATTGATAATGTTGCCATGATTTGTAGTGTTACTCAGTGATAGAGTTTGGCTGAAGCAAAAGATGAAGTAAGGAAAAAATGTATAAGGAATCATGTTGTCCTTAATGAAAGTGATCAAATATTTAATTTTATCTGAATTGTAAGGAAATAAGATACTTCTAATGTTCAGCAAGTAATGAATACATGCCCAAGAAAAAAATAAAATCAGGGAAAATTCACTTAATCACTAAGATATTTGGTAAATTTATATTCGTTCTTGATGATTCAGCATCTGATTATTCTGTTCATGGATTATGCAGTTTTCCTGTTTCTGTTAGAATCGAATTACATAATCCAGCCCCCTCATTCAGTTTCCTTTTGCTCTTCATCTTTTGAAACACCTCACTGATTATGAACCTCCCAGATACAGGAAGAAGTACTTAAAACCAAACCAGTTAGTTCTGCTACATTCTAATAGTGTTTTTTAAAAGGTTTCTTCATGTAGAGGATGGAGGTGGAGAAAGGAAGGATACACAATGATAAAACAACCAAAATTAGGATTTCAGGATTATAGGTGGAATTCAATTTCAAATTCTAATTGTTAGCTTCATTTATTCATCTCATAGTTTTTGTGATATGCTTGTCCACCTGCTTCTCAAAAATAGTTTCTTTCTGGTTTTGATAATCATCCTTCTGAAGTAGGAATCTTCACCCCAGGCAGAAGATTCAGAGGTAATCAGCTAGAGGGCTGACTCAAGGAAAACTTGATTAGGATTTCTTTTCTGAGGGAATTTTGATGGTTTGATTAGATAAGGTGAGATGCTCACAGAAGATTTTTGCCTGGCCCAGAGGAAAGCCTGTTTTAAGGACAGGAGTATCATTCTTCCTATTGTATACATTCAGCTGCCAGGAATTCCTTAAGTGCTGAGGATCAGGGATTTAGTGTGATGGAGTAATAGTTACACCTCTTATTGTGGGGAATTGTTTGCACTCTTGTTTCTTATATGAATGTCTTCCTTCTACATTGTTTTGAGTTTGCTGTATTTGACAGCTGTGTATCAGTGATATTTTTAGTTCAGAATAACTAGAATGTGCTATAGCTGTCACTTTGTATTTTCTGTAATTTTCTTTTTTACTCTCTAGTAGGAGGATTTGTTTTTCTTTGTCTGGAACTGTATTTAAAAAATAATGGGAAACAAACACCAAGCGAACTTGAATTCTAAGACACGTCATTCCAGAGGGTTAAGTCTAAAACCACCATAAATTACCAGGGAGCTAGAAGACCATTATACCCAGTTTACTTTTCTTTCTGGTTTGCTTTAAGTGTTTCCCTCTTCTGAGTTCAAGTTCTTTACTATGCTTTCCATCTTTCCTAATATTCCTAGGTGTCTCCTCTTAGGCAAGGCTGTTCTTGCTTGTTTCTTCTCAGAACTTCTGCCTTGCATTAAAAAAGAAGAAGAAGAAAAGAAAAAGAAGGGAAAGGATATATCTTTCTTAGAACCTAGTTTTTCTTACCAAGGTTATTTGGCAGATTTTTTTTTTTTTAAGATTTTATTTATTTATTTGACAAAGAGAAACACAACTAGAGAGGGAACACAAGGAGGGGGAGTGAGAGAGGGAGAAGCAGGCTTCTCTCCTGAGGGGAGCCTGATGTGGGCCTCAATCCCGGATTCCGGGGATCATGACCTGAGCTGAAGGCAGATGCTTAATGACTGAACCACCCAGGCGCCTCCCTGGCAGATAGTATTTTTTAAAAATGAGTATTGTGAAATCTGTAAATTTTCCACTAAAAGGCTTTATATCATAGTGGGTACTCATTAATTATTTGTTGAATTAAATTAAATGAATTCTTATGCTTACATTTAGTGAAGAATTGAGAAATACCAGATCATAGGAGTCCCCCAAAAGGATCAATTAATCCCAGGGGACTAAAGACAAAGATCACGCATTCCAATGTTTTGTAATTCTGCAGAGTCTGACAAAAGGGAACCCTTGGTTATTGGGTCACATTGCATAAGAAGAGTCCTGTGAACTCTGTTTCTTCAGCCAAATTATTTACTATCCAATAAGCCAGGCACTGTGCTGGTGTTGGGAATATGGTGATAAGGTGAAGAGGGTGACATTTACCTTCCAGGTTCTCAGAGAAAGCAGCTCTTTAACTAGAGGCAGCCATTTCTCATCTGCTTTTTCTTCTGTCTTCTCTTTTTTTTTTTTTTTTTTAAGATTTTATTTATTTGACAGAGAGAAACACAGCCAGAGGGGGAACACAAGCAGGGGGAGTGAGAGAGGGAGAAGCAGGCTTCCTGACGATCAGGGAGCCCAATGCAGGACTTTATCCTGGGTCTCCGGGATCATGACCTGAGCCGAAGGCAGTCGTCCAACCAGCTGAGCCACCCAGGCGCCCCATCCCTTTCTCTTCTCTTTTGTTTCTCAAACTAGTCCTAGGAGCTTTCTTTGTTATATTCTGTGACACCATTACTTTGGAGCACCTATCACAGGGTATTGGAATTACTTCTATGTCCCTTTTCCCAGATGGTAAGGGACTGTCTTTTGATTTGTTGCCCCGGTACCTAGCAGTGTAATGGAACATGGTTGGTGTGGATGTTTGTTCACCAAATAAGCCACATTGGAATAATGCTTCACAGTCTTTTTCCTGCTGTGACACATAGAAAATATTGAAGAGGGTGAGACATGCCCCTCCACTGCTGAAGACTTTCCATTGCTCTGGGCCCTCGGTGGCTGCCCTGCAGACCGAGGGATCCACATCTCAGTGTACCTGCCACCCACTGGTGATATTTGCACACTGAACAGAAGATCTGCACTGGAGAGTACCATGTGCTTTGGGAGGCCTTTGGATTTGCAGCTAAAAGGAAGGGGAAAGAGCAGTGGCCAGGAGTCACTGGAGGACTGTAGGGTTAGAGGACAGCATCATTAAACTAAAGACTGAAAAGGAACTAGGAGTTTTAGCCAGTTGTCTGAAGAATAAACTTTGAAAAAAATTCCTGTGGTTTAGCTTTGGAAGATGGGACTTTAGCCTTGGAAAGGGTGGTAGTTTCTGTGAAAGTCCTTTCTTTTTACTTTCTTTCCATCTTGGCCTCCCAAGACACCAACTGCAAAAAGCAGTTGATTGTATGACCGTGACTACACTAAAAGCCATTGAATTGAATTAGATGCTTTGTATGGATGGGTCGTATGGTATGTGAATTCTAACTCAATAAAGCTGTTTTAAAAAAGTGCCTGTTGTATTTGAGTGTAGAAAAAAAAGAATCTGGAGAAAAAAAGCTGGTTGCTTTCTGTATAAGAGTCCACGTAGGGGGTTGGGATTATAATATATAAATATTTAAACTACTAATAAACATTTCCAAATCTGAACATGTAGAAATTTGCTTATTATTATTGGGATATCATAGATTTTATAACATTTAAAAAATGTCACAATTAGAGTTTGAGCCTAAATTATATTATAATCAAGATACTATTTTATTTTGGTGGAAAAGAAAAAGAAATCTTTATGACTATGTAATATAGATTACTTGACTACTTTGATATGAAAGCATTAGTAGTATTTGGTAGAATTGATTATTTGGTCACTTTCAAAATCTGATTTGCTACTATCCAAATTGTATAACTGTAAACAAAGTTATTTTCATACTCTAGATAATGTATTCCTTTCTTTTTCACATAAGCACTATTTACAAATTTCTAATATGTATAAAAAGTAACAAAACCATGAAATGAAGTTTAAATATGACTTTCTGAAATTACAGTGTGTTATCATTGATATTTATATTTTGGAACAGCTGTATTAGTTATCTATTGCTCTATAACAAATTAGTCCAAAACTTAGCTTTAAACAATAAGCACTTATTTTAGTTTCTGTGAATAAAGAATCTGGGTGCATCCTGGTTGAATGCCTCTGTCTCAGGATCAGTGCCAAGCAGGGCTGTGGTCTCATATGAAGGCTTGATTGAGGGAGGATCCAGTTCTAAGCTCACTCACATGGTTGGGAACAGGATTTAGTTCCTCACAGGCAGTTGCAACAAAGGCCCCAGTCCCTCATGGACTGTTGGAAGGAATTCCTTGATCTGTGGGCCTCTGTCTAGAATAGATCACAGCATGGTATCTGACTTCCACCAGAGCAGTTAGCAAGAAAGGGTGAGTGAGATGGAGGCCACAATCATTTTGTAAATCTAATCTTGACAGCGACATCTCCCTTCACATTTGCTACATCTGTCTGTTAGAAGTGCGTCATCAGGTTAGACTATACTCAAGCGAAGGGAATTTCACAAGGACCTGAATACCAGGAGGCAGTGGTCAATAGGGACCATGTAAGAGGGCTGCCTACTAAAACCTTCCTCTCAGAAAGGTCTACATAATATGTATTTTAACTTAGAAATTTATTTTTCACTAAGAACGTTATGGCATTTGTTGAAAATATTAGTGATACTCAAAGATGTGCAGATAAAGTCCCAGGGAACAGGACACTGGAACTGTTATCGTATCACTTTCTATCTTTTTGCTGCACTACCCTGGAGCATTACCTTTGGCCAAGATGGTGCAATACCCACTAAAACAGCTACTGGAATGGGAAAACAGACTGGGGGAAAAGATGGGCACAACACATAAGTTGCATAAACTGTTTTTCAGCTCAGATTCCATTTGCCAGAACATAGTCACATGGCCACCTCTTCCCTCCTGCCCCACCACTACAAAAGAGGTAGGGAATTTAGTTTTTGGTTGGGCAGTCCTGGCCTCAACTAAAAATTACATTGTCATTGAAGAAAAGGAGAATATATAATATATTGGGGGGAGCTAGAAGCCTTTGCCTAAAGCTTTCAACAACATTAAAATAGGTTTCACCTAGCCATGCGCTAATGCATTTTACTCAGAAGTGAGTAAAATCATGTCCTCATTCAGAGCCTATTACTTTTAATTTAGACAGAATTCTTCTTAGTGTAGTTACAGGGCTTCCCAAACCCACTGCAGAGTAGGAGGAAGTGTAGTGAGAAGTAGGCATCTTGATAGCTGCAAAAATTGAAAGCAGAATGTCTAGTAATAAATATGGACATACAAGGGGCGCCTGGGTGGCTCAGTTATTAAGCATCTGCCTTCAGCTCAGGTCATGATCCTGGAGTCCCAGGATCGAGCCCCACACTGGGCTCCCTTCTTGGCGGGAAGCCTCTTTCTCCCTCTCCCACTCCCCCTGCTCATGTTCCCTCTCTACTTGTGTTTCTCTCTGTCAAATAAATAAATAAAATCTTTTTTAAAAATATGGACATGCAAAAAGCTGAGACTCAAAGTTGATAGTTCAGAGGAATTTGATAGAGGGGCATCCAATCCTCTAGTAGCCGCAAAACTTTGCTCATTTAACAACATTACCACATAGTAAAATACTTAGATTTAGTAACAGTGCTCCAGAGTATTTAATTGTGTGAAAAGAGAGAATATTTTGGCACTCCAGAAGAGGTAAGCTTCATTAATTATCTAGAAAATTCATTTATGTAGAACATTCCATAAACACTATCCTGTCAAATAAAGGAGAGGCCCCTCTACTTACAGTACTCTATCTTTATCTAATTACCACCACATTATTTGTATAAAAAATTCTTTCTGAGTTCTATTTCTAGTATCTAGACTTATATATTGTCTCAGAGTGGTTGGCATTAGTATTTCTTTGTTTTTAAAGAAAGTGTATTAGCCAAGTCCCGGAGATTTCATATTATAAACATAGAGCTATTACTTCCCATCCTCACCATCTTATCAAGAGTATAGAACTTTCTGGGCACCTGGGTGGCTCAGTGGGTTAAGCCTCTGCCTTAAGCCCAGGTCATGATCTCAGGGTCCTGGGATCAAGGCCCGCATCAGGCTCTCTGCTCAGCAGGGAGCCTGCTTCCTCCTCTCTCTCTGCCTGCCTCTCTGCCTACCTGTGATCTCTCTCTGTGTCAAATAAATAAATAAAATCTTAAAAAAAAAAGAGTATAGAACTTTCTGTTACAAAATAGAGTATTATTGTAAGTATAGGATTGTCAGAGAGTTCTGCAGTTCTCATATTTTTTAAGCCAACTGGCATTATAACCAGTGTTGACATTCTGATATATTAGCCCTGAATGTTCTTCCTTATTTCTCAGTCTGGCAAACTCTTCCTCAGTAAGGACCCGGAGCCATTACAAAATAAACTGCACCACACATGAAAAGCATGATCTGTGACAGGGAGAACTGACAAGTTAGACCATCAAAGATAAAATTTGTTCTATGAAGGACTGTGTTAAAAAGATGAAAATGCAAGCTGCAGACTCGGAGAAAATATCTGACAAAGGACTAGTAACTAGAATATATAAAGAACTCTCAAAACTCAATAGTAAAAAAAAAACTATAAGCAATCCAATTAAAAAATGGGTGAAAGACATGTGGAGGCATTTTACCAAAGGGGATATACAGATGGCAAAAATGTATTGGACATCAGAGTAGGGAAATGCAAATTGATGCCACAAAGAGATACATATCTTTGATGCCACAAAGAGATACATATAGAGATACAAAGGTCTATCAGAATGTCTAACATAAAAAAAAACAGTGACACTAAATACTGGTGAAGTTGCTGAGACAGGTTGCAGATCCATTGTGGGTAGGAGTGTAAAATGTCACAGGCCCCTTGGGAAACAGTTGGGCATATTCCTCAAAAGCTAAACTTGCCACTACCACATGGCCAAGCAGTTGCACACCTGTGCAGTTAGCTCAGAAAAACAAAAACATAGGTTCATGCACAAAACTGTACATGACTGTTTATAGCAGCTTTAATCATAGTAGCCCCAAACTGGAAACAACTCAGATCCTTCAATAAGTGAATGGTAAAACTAACTAGTCTGTTCAGTACTACTCAGCAGTGAAAAGGAACCAACTAATGATATATACCCCAACTTGGATGAATTGTGCTGAGTGGAAAAAGTCAGTCCCAAAAGGTTGCATACTGTATGATTCTATCTGTATAGTGATGTTGAAGTGACAAAAGTACATAAGTGGAGAACAGCTGAGTGATTCCCAAGGGTTAGGGAAGGTAGAGGGTAGAGAGAGGGAAGTTGATATGGCTATAAAAGGCAGGGATCGGTGTGCTGATGGAAAAGTTCTCCTGACTGTACCAAAGCTCATATCCTGTGTTATGGTTTCATAAGATGCTTCCCTTGGGGGAAACTGAGTAAAAGGTACATGGCATCTCTTGGTATTGTTTTTTACAATTGCATGTGAAAATATAATTATCTCAAAAAGTTAGGTTAAAAATTGTCTTAGAACTCCATTAAACCGTGACCTTCATGAGGGAAGGGATATCTGTATTTTCCCAGCAGCTGGGTCAGTGCTGGACTCGTAGAAGATGCTTTGAAAATGTTTGTGGGTTCCCTGAAGGGAGAGAGGCCCAACATTTGAATGTAGCCATAGTAAGCCCATCACAACATGAAGGGTGTCTCTCTGTTGACCCTTTCATTTAAAAATTATTGAGGGCACCTGGGTGGCTCAGTCGTTAAGCGTCTGCCTTTGGCTCAGATTATGATCCCAAAGTCCTGGGATTGAGCCCTATGCTGGGCTTCCTGCTTGGCAGGAAGCCTGCTTCACCCTCTCCCACTTCCCTTGCTTGTGTTCTTTCTCTCTCTATGTGTCTCTCTGTCCAATAAATAAGCAATATCTTTAAAAGAAACCAACAGGGCGCCTGGGTGGCTCAGTGGGTTAAAGCCTCTGCCTTCAGCTCAGGTCACGATCTCAGGGTCCTGGGATCGAGGGCCACATCAGCCTTTCTGCTCGGCAGGGAGCCTGCTTCCTCCTCTCTGCCTACTTGTGATCTCATTCTCTCTGTCAAATAAATAAATAAAATCTTTTTAAAAAATTAAAAAATAAAAGAAACCAATAAACAAACAGACAAAAACTATCAAACATCCACCTCATGGTAAGCATTCTTCTAAATGCCAGAAACACAACAGTAAACAAAATCAGGGGTGGAGGAATCAGCTTTCCTGGAGCTTATAGTTTAACTGGGGTAAAGACAAGCATAATACATAAATTATACAATGTTAGGAGATGTGCTATGGAAAAAAAAGTTTTAAGGGGTTGGAGTTTGAAGATACAGAGCAGACTACATGAGTTAAGAAGGTTGCAATTTGCAATTTTAAACAGGATTTAAAAACAAAGGACAGTGTCTTTTGAGCAGTCTTGAAGGAAGAGAGTTCCAGGTGGAAGGAGCAGCTACTGTGAAGGCTTTTGGGTAGAAAAGTTCTAGCATGTTCAAGGACTAGCAAGGAAGCAAAGCTAGTGTGGGAAGAACAAGAATGAGTAAGGAATAATAGTTTGCTGATGGTTGGAGAGAGAAAAAAAATGCAGAGCATAGCGAGCCCTTTAGGATGTAGTCTTTGGTTCCTACTTTGAGTGAAATGGGAGGTATTGGAGGATTTTGAGTGGAGCAATGACATGACCTGACTTTAACATTTTCAAAGTGGCTTCTGTGTTGAAAGTAGACAGTAGAGGAACAGGGTAAAAGCAAGAAAGAGTACTTCTGAAGCGATTTCAGTATTTTGGGCAAGAAGTGATGGTGGTTTGGACTGGGTTGGTAGCAATAGAGGTATGAGAAATGATTCATTTATTTAGATTTTGAAGAGAGGGCCAGATTTACTGCCAGATTGGATGCGGGGTATGAAGGAAAGAGAAATCAGTGAGGGCTGCAAGGTTTTGAAGCTGAGGACTTGAACAAATGGTGTTGCCATTAACTGAGATGGGGAAAACTGCAGGGGTAGGGGCAGCTTTGGGTGAAAGTTGAGGGGGGCATGTTGAATTAGAGAAATCTAAGGGGAGATGTTGAATGGACAGTAGGATATTCCAGACTGGAGCTCAGAGGAGAGGTAGACAGACTGGACGTTTAAGTTTGCAAGTTGGCTAGCATTTATATATGAAACTGGATGAGATCTCCACAGGAGAAGTATAGTGAGGAAGCCCAAGACAAGCCCCAGGGACTCTATAGAGGTCAGAAAGAGGGAGAGAAACCAGCTGAGAGAGGCTGAGAAGATGTGGCCACTGAGAGGAAGACCAAGACCAAGAGTTTAGAATCCTGGAATCCAAGTGAACAAGGTGTTTCCTGGAGGAAGGGGGGTGATGGGCCAGTCAAATGGGTAGGTCAAGTGAGACAAGGACTGAGAATGACCATTGGGTTTAGCAACACGGAGGACACTGGTAACCCCCTCCCCCACATCAGAGAGGAAGAATTTCAGTCGTGAAACCGATCTATGATTTATAAGGAGGACAAATTTAAGTTTTAAAAACTTTGTTTTAGGGGCGCCTGGGTGGTTCAGTTGGTTGGGCAACTGCCTTCGGCTCAGGTCATGATCCCGGAGACCTAGGATCAAGTCCCACATCAGGCTCCCTGCTTGGCAGGAAGCCTGCTTCTCCCTCTCTCACTCCCCCTGCTTGTCTTCCCTCTCTGGCTGTGTTCCTCTCTGTCAAATTAAAAAAAAAAATAACAAACAACTTTGTTTTAAAAAACTACTTTTCAGTTTTTCAAAAACTATAAAATTACCATGTGATAGAATTACCATATGATAGGGCATACCCCAAAGAATTAAAAGCAGGAACTCAAACAGATACCTATATGCCAGTGTTCAGAGCAGTATTACTCACAGTAGCCAAAATGT
Organism: Spilogale gracilis; assembly: GCA_004023965.1. Classification (NCBI taxonomy): domain Eukaryota; kingdom Metazoa; phylum Chordata; class Mammalia; order Carnivora; family Mephitidae; genus Spilogale; species Spilogale gracilis. The sequence continues at coordinate 131,480 of PITA01000323.1, read as the reverse complement.
AGAAGCAACCAAAATGTCCATTGACAGGTGACTGGATAAACAAAATGTGGTATCTACAAAGAACAGAATGTTATTCATCCTTAAAAAGAAATGGAATTCTGATACATGAAACAACATAGGTGAACCTGAAAACATACTAAGTGGAATAAGCCTGACACAAAATAACAAATATTATATGACCTCGCTTATGTAAGTTACCTAAAATGTCACATTCATAAAGACAGAATACAGAATAGAGGTTATCAGAGACTGGCTGGGAGCAGGAAGGAATGGAGAGTATTTGTTTAAAAAGTATAGACTTTCTGTTTGGGATGATAAAAAAAAGTTCTGGAAATGGATGGTGGTGATGATTGTACAACAATACAAATGTGCTCAATGCCATTGAACTGTACACCTCAAAAAGTTTGGATGGTAAATGCATAATAAAAAGTGTAGGATGCACACAGGTAAATACTGTCTAAAGAGAAATTGATTATATATGTATAATTCTAACATATATACTAGAATAAAATCAATGAGCAAAAAAAACCTTTTTTTACTTATTTCTGATCTAAGAACTGAGTTTGCTTGAGACATTATCTAAGATTTGGCATTCCTTGTAGATCCTTTCATACATATTTGTTATACTTTTCCTCCTTCCTTCCTTCCTCCCTTCCATCCTTCCTCCCTCCCTCTGTCCCTCCCCTGTTTCCTTCCTTCCTTCTTTGTTTTCTTTTTAGATTACACTCCTTGTTAATGGCTCAGGCCTTAGTTAAAGAAAATAGTATTATCATCAAGAGGGCAGGAGAAGTCAATTGTTACAGAATGATCCAACTAATTACTATTTTTGGGAAAAGGGCTCACCTTTAAAATACATATATTATATATTATATATTAAATAAATATATATTAAATAAACATGTTATATGTATTAAGCATATTATGTATATGTATTAAATATGTCTTCTGTCACTCAAGAAAACCTTTCTCATATAATGGTCCTTGAAAATAATGTTCCTTGAATTTGCATGTAAATATTTTCCTGCTAAATCAGCATTTTTGATGATTTAGCAGAGCTGATATGGAGAAAACCTGGAGTCCTGGAAGGTTTAGTGATACAGCATATTTAATAATGGTGACGACTCAAGAATTTTAAGCAGACTCTCCTCCTTGTCTGGGATCTTTCGGCACCAGTGTGTCTCTCCTGACCAGCCCCTAAATGTACTGTTTTAGCCAAAACTGCACTAATGATGGTCTACCAATTTTTTTTTTTTTAAGATTTTATTTATTTATTTGACAGAGAGAAACACAGCGAGAGAGGGAACACAAGCAAGGGGAGTGAGAGAGGGAGAAGCAGGCTTCCCGCCGAGCAGGCAGCCCAATGCGGGGCTCGATTCCGGGTCTTTGGGATCATGACCTGAGCTGAAGGCAGTCGCTTAACCAACTGAGCCACCCAGGCGCCCCATGGTCTACCAATTTTAACAGGGTATTTTTAAGACTTGATAGCCTCACAATTAAAAGAAAACCCCAAAACAAAACCTTTCTGTCATTCCTTTCAAAAGCTGCCACTCTAAAATGTGTGGCAAATAAAAAAAGGGGGAGGGTTGCCTAAAATTGCTTTACAATCTCGAAGAAACAAAGACTGGTGTGTTGGTGTGGCTGCAGGGAGCTGTGCGCTGCTTTTGTATGATTTCAGAGGTGAATTAAATGGCTGGCAGATAGACGGGTGCCAGATGCAGTTTGACATAGATTCGGGCAGCTGCGCCTGGGCCAGGTTTCATGAGCTGGTAAGTGCGCCAGCAGAAGCAGCGGAGGAGGCCCTACATGCCAAAATGACAGTGAGAACAGTGGAACAATACAATATTCACTAAGTGATTTTAATCTTTGAGATTAAATATCACCCAATCAGTTTTTGGTCTTAAAAACCAACTCGTACGAAGCCATTAGGGGGCCAAGTCTTCTTGTCCATTGTGGGGGGAGGGGGTAGTTAAAAAAAAAAAGTTTATGTGTTTAAAAAGAAAAAGTGTCCCCAATTCATTTTGGTAATATCCAGTTAAAAATCATGTGAACCTCCTCAACACACATACCACGGTAAAAGAAATAGATCTGTTCTATTGCATCCCGGCACATAATCCTCAGTAAGTGGACCCAATGTTGCTTTATCTTTTTTCAAATGCAAGTCTTGGGTGAGCTCTCCAAGCCTCTTCCAGCTTTAAGGGCCCCCTCTCCCCACCACCACACCCATGCTTCAAAGAAAGACCAAGGTCTTCAAACCCAGAGAGTGTACTTCCTTGCTTTTGAGACCTTATGATCTGCATAACTGCTGGTGAATATGTATGCAACCATGCAATTGTGAATTTAAAAAAAAAAGTGTTTTCCTATAAAGAATTTTTGTTCTTACTGCTGGTGGGGTTGTAAGTAATTATGAAACTGACTCCAGAAGTCCCCATACATGATTTCAACTCACGTGTTTTCTCAAATGAGGAAGGGAGCCTTTATTTAGTATATTATTTAAACTGACTAAACTTATCTTTGCTTTTCTGAAAAGAGTGTCATGACCTAATCTATCAGTGATGCAACCATTTCATGCAAGGTAGTTTCTTAAATTAAAATTAACACAAAGTAAATAATTGATTGGACATGCACATATTTGAAAACTGTAAATCTAACCAGTCTCTGTCTTCTTATTTAGTCATAGGAAGCTAATGCATCACTTATAATAGCTCTGAGGCATTACATAGTATTTCTTTTTTTTTTTTTCAAACAAGTGTGTGCTCAGCTTTCTTAATAACAATGACAGTTGTATGTGTGCTCAGAGAAAAATAGCTTCCATTGTGTTTTAGTATTTTTAGTATTTTGCTTAGTAATAATGTTGTAATACAACTTTTTTGGGGAAAGTCACAGAATGATTAGACTTAGAAATAAGCTCTGACTGAGTTAGAAACTCTGTTCAGGAGCAAATTCTAATGTTAATTGCTGGCTATATGCCACACTACCATGTTTGAATATAGTCTACACTTGAATATGTTGCATACATGTTCTTTAAAACTTAATTTCCTTGAGTCAAAGCTACCCATCTGTGAACTTACATTTGAGTTAAAGGGAATAGTACTTGAGGTGACATGGTTTTAGTTCATGTAAGTCTCTGGGAGTGATCAAAGCTCTGCCCCTCTCGCTTCCTTTCCTCCTTTTCCCCTCCCTTCTTCGATGGATCTAGCACAGATGGCTTGACTATGTTGACCTCAATATTGAGATCTTTTTGTTTGTTTCACTGTAGGTACTACTCACAAGGGCTACCCTTGCAAACCTCTTTGATAAGGGGTGTATACTGGGTTAATGAAGAGTGTTCAGCTCAGCACACTCAGTTTTAGTGAACCTAATGAGACTTAGTTTGCATTTCTCATGAACATAAGCTTACCTAACCTTTCTGAATCCCTCACTGGGTCTCTGGGGGGAGAAAATGAGGCACATATGGAACACATTTAGCGTAGTACTTGGCACAAGGGTCCATTCGGTGGTTCTATATTCTGTATTTCTTTCCTTTACCTTATGCAGATATCCTCTGGAAAATTTCTCATTTAATCTTGTGAGAAAAGTTAATATATGAAGAAGACATATGGCTATGTTTCTCAGAGAAAAGGGTTATATGAGTAGGCCAAGATACTGCTGTGGTCATTACTAACCAATACAAAGTCATTTCAGTTGTTAATTGTCATTTGACTTTTTAATTCATTTTTCCCACAGTGAAATCACAACTTTAAGCCCAGTCTTTTATCTTTGATGGCGAATTTTGTTAATTATCTGTTATATCTATTCCCCCGACTACTTCATTCTGTTTTTTTGTTTATTTTCATTTCTGGTTTTGATGGTAGAATACATATAGCATAGCATTTAACATGTCAACCATTTTTAAGTGTACGTTTCAAGGGTAGTAAATACATTCACACTGTTGCACAATCATCACCATCATTCATCCCTAGAACTCTTTTCACTTTGTAAAACTGAAACTCCATACCCATTAAACAGTAACTCCCCATTCTCCCCTACCTCCAGTCCTGGGCAGCCACCATTGTACTTTTCGTCTTTGATTTTGTTGACCCTCGGTACTTCTTCATAAAAGTAGAATCATGTAGTGTTTGTCCTTTTGTGATGGGCTTATTTCACTTAGCCCCATGTCCTCATCCATGCATGAGGTTCATCCATGTTGTGGCATATGGCAGAATTTCCTTCAGGAAATTTAGCCTTTTTTTTTTTTTTTAATTTGAAATGTAGAAGAATGCTTTATTCTTTTACTAGGATAAATTTATAAAAAAATAATAAATATCATTAAGAAAAAGTGATAAATATTGTCAATATTAAAATGTTTGGTGTCATAAAAGACACCAAAAACAAGGTTTAAAAATCAAGGGTGTTATAAGATATTTGATGCACCTGTAATGTACATATTTAAGTTTCTAAAATACATAAAGAACTTCTACAAATCAAAATGAAAAAGATTATAGACAATCCACTAAATCTAAGCCTGATCAAAGCAAAAGAACTGAAATAAATAAAAGAGAAGGACCTACTGGCCAAAACCAGGAACCAAACTCACCAGCAATCACGAAAATGTGAGCAAAAACAAGTAATCATATGTTTTCAATCAACAGATTTTCAAAAATTAAAATAACAAAAATTAATGAGTATGGAGTATATGTATATGTTATTGAGGGAGGAGGGTAGAATTTGATTTCTCATTCACTGAGGTTACAGATGAAAACCGATACAAACATTTTAAGATTAGAAATTTAGCCTTTTTAAGGCTGACTAATATCCATTGTATGTGTAGATTGCATTTCGCTTAGCCGTTCATCTATTGATAGGCACTTAGGTTGCTGCCACGTTTTAACTATTGTGAATAATGCTGTTATGAACAGGGTGTACAGATATCTTTCTGAGATCCTCCTTTTGATTCTTCACCCAGAAGTGAAGAAATCGTTGGGTCGTATGGTAATTCTATTTTTAATTTTTCAAAGAACTGCCATACTATTTTCCAATGGCTGCACCCATTTTACATTCTCACCAATGATGTACAAGAGTTCTGATTTCTCTGCATCCTTTTCAGCACTTGCTATTTTCTGTTTTTTTGTTTTTGAAAATAGCCCTCCTAATGGGTATGAGATAACATCTCATTGTACTTTTGATTTGGATTACCCTGATTAGTGATGTTAAGCATCTTTTCCTGTGCTTGTTGGTCATTCATATATCTTCTTTGGAGTAATGTCTTCAAATCCTTTGCCCATTTTTAAATCAGGTTGTTTTTGTTGTTGACTTTTGGGAATTCTCTCTATATTCTGGGTATTGACCCCTTTTCAGGTATATGATTTGCAAATATTTTCTCCCATTCTGTGGGTTACCTTTTTACTTTGTTTACAGTGTTTTTATACTTAAAAATATCTTTTAAAAATATTTTTTTTATTTATTTGAGAGAGAGAGAGAGCACAAGTAGGGAGAAGGGGGAAGGAGAGGGAGAAGCAAACTCCCTGCTGAGCAGGGGGCCTGACATGGGTCTCAATTCAAGGATGCTGAGATTATGACCTGAACTGAAGGCAGACACTTAACCGACTGAGCCACCTGGGTGCCCCTTTTGACAGTATTTTAGTTGCACAAAATTTTCATAAAGTCCAATTTTTCTATGTTTTCTTTTGTTACTGGTGTTTTTGGTGTTATATCCATGAAATCAACTCCAGATTCAATGTTGTAAAGCTTTTGTCCTAAGTTTTCATCTTAAGAGTTATTGTTTTAGGTCTTACATTTAGGCACTTAATCCAATTGAGCTAATTTTTTGCATATGATATTAGGTTAAGGGTCCAGCTTCATTCTTTTGCATGTGGATATCTGATTTTCCCAGCGCCATTTGTTTAAAAAAACTGTTCCTTCCATACTGAAGGGTCTTGTCAAAAATCATTTATCCATATATGTGAGGGTTTGTATCTGGGCTCTCTGTTCTTTTCCACTCATCTGTATTTCTGTGTTTGTACCAATACCACAGTTTGGATTACTGCTGTTTTGTATTAAATTTTGAAATTTGGAAGTATAAGTCCTTTAATTTTGTCTTTCTTCTTCAAGATTGTTTTGGGTATTCAGAATCCATTGAGATTCCATAAGAATTTTAGGGTGGTTTTTCTATTTCTGCAAAAAAGAACATTGGGATTTTGATAGGGATTGCATTGAATCTGTCATTTGGATAGTATTGATATTTTTAAAATATTAAATTTTTCTTTTTTTAAAAAAATATTTTATTTATTTGACAGAGAGAAACCCAGCCAGAGAGGGAACACAAGCAGGGGGAGTGAGAGAGGGAGAAGCAGGCTTCCCGCCGAGCAGGAAGCCCGATGTGGGACTCGATCCCAGGTCTCCGGGATCATGACCTGAGCCAAAGGCAGTTGCTTAACCAACTGAGCCACCCAGGCGCCCCAAAATATTAAATTTTTCAATCCATGAACATGAGATATATTTCCATTTGTTTATGTCGTCTTTAATTTCTTTAGCTATGTTTTGCAGTTTCCGTTGTACAAGTCTTTTACTTCCTTGGTTAATCCCTAAGTGTTTTATTCTTTTTGGTGATTTTGTAAATTGAATTGTTTTTGTAATTTCTTTTTCACATTGTTCGTTGTTCGTGTATAGATATGCAGCTGATTTAATGTGATTACTGATAAGGAGTGATTTACTTCTGCCATTGTGGTATTAGTTTTCTATGTGACTTAATAGGTTTTTTTTGTCTCTCATGTCCTGCATTACTGTCTTCTTTTTTATACAGCACGGTAAAAATCAGCTCAGCTGATTTAGTGAAATGTTTAAATTTCCTTCTCATTTCTTTCTGTATCTTCTATAGGGACTTTCTTTGTAGTTACCATAGGGATCACATTTAACATCCTTAAGTTGTAACAGTCTAATTTGAATTTATACCAACCCAACTTCAATAACATACAAAAACTCTGCTCATTTTTTAAAAGATTTTATTCATTATTTGATAGAGAGAAAGAGAGTGAACACAAGCAGGGGGAGTGGCAGGCAGAGGAAGAAGCAGGCTCCCTGGCGGGGGCTCAATCCCAGGGCCCTGGGATCATGACCTGAACGGAAGACAGACACTTAACCAACTGAGCCACCCAGACAACCCAAACTGTGCTCATTTATAGCTCCATCCCAACCCCTTTTGTTGCTGATATGCATTAATCTCTTAAGTTGTAGAAAATATAAGATTTGGAGTACAAACCAAAGTTATAGTAATACTAGCTTTTCTGTGTGCCTGGGTGGCTCAGTGGGTTAAAGCCTCTGCCTTCGGCTCAGGTCATGATTTCAGGGTCCTGGGATTGAGGCCCACATCGGGCTCTCTGCTTGGCGGGAAGCCTGCTTCCTCCTCTCTCTTTCCCTGCCTCTCTGCCTACTTGTGATCTCTCTCTCTGTCAAATAAATAAATAAAAACTTAAAAAAAAATAAAAAAGAAAAACAAAAAAAAAATACTAGCTTTTCCACTAATATTTTTTAATCTATTTTTGTTTTGAATCATGTAGAAAACAAAAAGTGCAGTTAAAATCCAGTTTTGCAATAGTACTAACTTTATAATTGTCCATATACTTACCTTTTTGAGATCTTTATTTCCTCATATGTCTTTGAGTTACTCTCCAGAGTCCTTTCACTTAACTTTCATGGATTCCCTTGAGCATTTCTTTCTTTCTTTCTTTTTTTTTTTTAAAGACTTTTTATTTATTTGACAGAAGCACAGCTAAAGAGGGAACACAAGCAAGGGAAGTGAAAGAGGGAGAAGTAGGCTTCCCACCAAGCAGGGAGCCTGAAGCAGGGCTCCAGTATCATGACCTGAACCAAGGCAGATGGTTAACGACTGAGCCACCCAGTTGCCCCAACCCTTGAGCATTTCTTAGAGGATGGGCCTAGTTGTCAGGAACTCCCTTAGATTTTATTTATTTGGAAATGTGTGAATTTCTCCTCACTTTTGAAGGACAGTTTTGCCAGATATAAGATTCATGGTTGACAGTTTCATTCTTTTAGCACTTTGAATATGTCAGCTAACTATCTTGTGGCCTCCAGAGTTTCTGATGAGAAATGTACTGATGATCTTATTGAGGATCCTTGTATGGGATGAATGATTTTTCTCTTGCTGCCTTCAAGACTCTTTGTCTTTTGAAAGTTTTATTATGATAAATCTGAGGGTGGATCTCTTTGAGTTCATCTTATTTGGAGTTTGGTGAGCTTCTTTGATGTTTATATTCAAGTCTTTCATCAAATTTGGGAAGTTTGCCATTATTTCTTCAAATATTCTCTCTACCCCTTCCTTTTCTCTTCTTCTGAGACTCCCACAGTGGGTTTATTGCTCCACCGGCCCCACACGTCCCTTGAGCTCTGCTTGCTTTTCTTCAATTTTGTTTTTTCTTTCCCTCAGACCCAGTAATTTTCAGTGTCTTATCTTCAGCTGATTATTTGTTCTGCTCTGATCTACCTTTGAATACTGCTGGTGAACTTTTATTTCAGTTATTCTGCTTTTCAGCTCCAGAACTTCTTTTTAGGTTTTTAGCTAACATTCTCTCAGTTATTTGTGACAGAATCTTTTCTTAAGCTCAGACTAGGGCCCAGCACAGTAGACACTCTGTAAATGTTAGGCAAAGAAAAAAAAAAGTGGGATTGGTTTTATATTGAATTGCAGTACAGGGTTCATCTTCAGTACTAGCCAGATGATGAGTTTTATTCAATGACGACATCTTTTTCTCGTACTCCACTCTGGCCTAATGCCTTAAGTGTGTGGAGCTTCATCTTGTGTGTATCCAAACCCATACAGAAGATTCATCATAGTCAGCAACAATGACTAGGCCTGTTAGGGATGAGCAAAGTAGCTCTCCCTCCCAACACCATGACCACGGGAGCAGTGCTAAACTTAAGTAATTAGTAATAACAAAACCACCTACCTTCATTTATCATTTTCAGGGGACTGTGCTAACTTCTTTACATCTGTAATCTCACTTACCCCGTCACAATAACACCTGCCTTGGGTCCTGGTTCTGTTTTCTTCTCGCAGCTGAGAAAACTGAAGCTTAAGCAAGTTGCCTAAGGTCAGATAGCCAACACATGGTCAAACTGCAACTTGAAGCTCTGTCTGTCCCAGGACGTTTTGACTCCAAAGTTAGTGTTATAAAGCATGTCAGAAAATGCTGATTATAGTTTGCTTAATGCTATGTTAAGTAATCTCGAAATACTCTGTATTTTGTACTTCCGTTTTCCTGCAAAGAAGCAAAAGGTAAAGGCATGAGTGGCCTAAGTCATAGTGAAGACTTTTCTACTATTATTGTAGGAAAGATGATTTCTGACTAAGGGTGCCTTTATCGAATCCTTTTTTTTTTTTTTTTTAAGATTTTATTTATTTGACAGAGAGAAACACAGCCAGAGAGGGAACACAAGCAGGGGAATGAGAGAGGGAGAAGCAGGCTTCCCGCCTAGCAGGGAGCCTGATGTGGGACTCGATCCTGGGTCTCCGGGATCATGACCTGAGCCGAAGGCAGTCGCTCAACCAACTGAGCCACCCAGGCGCCCCGAATCCTTTTTTTTTAAAAATATTTTATTTATTTGATAGAGAGAAACCCAGCCAGAGAGGGAACACAAGCAGGGGGAGTGAGAGAGGGAGAAGCAGGCTTCCCGCCACCAAGCAGGGAGCCCGATGTGGGGAGCCTGATGGGGGGCTTGATCCCGGGACTCTGGGATCATGACCTGAGCCAAGGCAGACACTTAATGACTGAAGTCACCCAGGCGCCCTGGAATCCTTTTTTTTTTTTTTTTTTAAGATTTTTTTGTT
>PITA01000323.1:63230-121560 GCA_004023965.1 Spilogale gracilis | reverse complement strand
CCATTTCATGGTTTATCTCTCCTGCAAGTGGGAGGGTGGGTGAGAGGAGAATGGCTGTCCTTCTCTGGGGTCACACACAGTGCACAGTGAGCATGAATGTACGTTACACAGAGGACAGCTTCGCATCCAATGGGTCTGTCCCTGAGCTGGATGACTGTGGCAGCCTTGGTGAATCATGGCATTTGAAGCCCTGTTTGTGTCATCAATGTATGTGGGTTGAAATCACATGAAATCACATGGAAACAAAGTAGTCCACGAGAAATACAAGTAAAAGTAAAATACACCATTGGAATAATGGCAGCGTTTCTTCGAGCAACCAAATACTTATAAAACCTGAACATGTTGAGTTTTTGATTTTTAGAGCTAATGATTTTGTTTACTAGCTTAGACCATCTCAGCATTTTCTATTTATTTAAGTGTTTGAGATTCAGTCGTAAAATTTCACTTGGAGCTAAAGCTGTTTACAGAAGCTTAGCCAGTGTGTGGGCATGTTAAAAAGAAAAAATAATATACATATATTTTTTAAAAAACCTTAAAATTTTTCTGATTCATTCTGCTTTATAAATAAGAAGATAGAGAGATATCACCACACTTAAAGTGCCCATCTGAATTTGTTTTCAGAGATGTGCTTTGACACAGTCTTCATTTGATGGTTAAGTGAAGTGCTATTTATAATAATGTAAATTTGAGAATGAAAACTGGAGTTTGAATCAGATCTGGACTCCAGTCTGGGCTTTGCTGCTTGGTCATTGTGGCATCTTGAGAAAGTTTTCTCTGAACCTCAGTTCCTCAAATGAAAAACAGCATAGCAGTAGCTGACTCTTGGGGCTCTAAGGGGAGAGGAGGAAAGATGATGATGTTGTCAGGGCGCCTGGGTGGCTCAGTCATTAAGTGTCTGCCTTCGACTCAGGTCATGATCCCAGGGTCCTGGGATGGAGTCCCGCATCGGGCTCCTTGCTCCACAGGAAGCCTGCTTCTCCCTCTCTTACTCCTCCTGCTTGTGCTTCCTCTCTAGCTGTGTTTCTCTCTGTCAAATGAATAAATAAAATCTTTAAAAAAAAAAAAAAGATGATGTTGTCAACATGCTTTATAATGTGTAAATAAGTATACAAATTTAAAGGTGTGGTCATTTTTAAAAATCTATTTTAGAGAGGGAGAGAGGGGGGACACATGGGGGAGGGGCAGTGGGAGAGAATCATTAAGCAGACTCCCTGCTGAGTGCGGAGCCCACCTCGGGGCTGGATCCCACAACCAATGAGATCATAATCTGACCCGAAACCAAGAGTCAGACACATAAATGAGTGAGCCGCCTAGGTGCCTCTAATGGTGTGGTATCATTATCATTACTCTACAGCCAGCAGACGGACTGATCTAATACCATCCTTCGTTCATGAAAGTGACAGGTGTCAGTTTTGGTCTCTCAAACAAAACAGATATACTGAGCTCTTAGGATGCATGAGGACTTCTCCACATAAGCAGAACTTATGTATAGACTTACAATGGTTATAATTCACATAGTGACATTTATATAGCATACAGGCATTCTCTACACATGCATTTTATAGATATTCAAAATTTCTCTTTAAGCATCCAAATCTGTTTAATGTGAATTTGTTTGATAAAAATCTTACCCTATACCATTGTTGTTCTTGTTGTTATTACTTTATTCCCACGGAGAGCATTGAGCATAAATAATGCTATCTTTTCTTCATAACTAAGGATCATTTCGATTGCTAAGGTAGTCTGTTCGAACAGAGTCCTTTAGGGCAGGACTAGTGAGGGAGGGGCATGGTGCTATTTGCCACTAATTTAAATAATCCCACATTGCTAAATTTTTGGAATTCTATATCAACATTTTAGTCCTGCCTCCTCTTTCAAATTGTTAACTTTTTTTTCCCCTTTTCACTGCTATCATGCACAATCCATTCTCCCTTTGAATTTCTATTTATAATTTATGATTTTGGGGGGGGAATTTAAATTGTCCTTAAGATTAAATAGATAATCAGGAAATACATGATAATGCATGAGGTTTGGTGCATGGGCTTTATGATTTCTTCTTTTTTCCTCAAATATTTATTTTTGCTTACTTTGTTAGTTCTAAGTACCTGGAGTCTCTCTGGATGAAATGTCTTACCCATACCAACATTCTGCATCAGTTTCATCTAATGATCATCAGTGATACTTCTATAGCTCTCTACCAATTACAAAATGCTCCCACATACATTGCCTTGCTTGATCTTCACATGATCATGAGAGATAAGCAGGACATCTATTATTTTCATATTTTATAGGTAATAAAACTAAAGCATGGTTGGAGGTCATTGAGTGGATTTTTGCCAGGGGTTCCAGCTAAATCTCCCAGGAAGGTTTGTTCGTCCATACATGCCTGGTGCGTGTACCTGGATAGCTCAGTTCCATAAGTCTGGGGCAGGACCCAGACATATATATTTTGGAAAAACATTCCAAATGATTCTAACGTGCCTAGCTTTCCCCTACTCTTTATCCATCCTCCACCTGCCCTCCTGCTCCCATTGAGGACCACTGGGTTAAGTTTTTATGACCAGTGATCTACTAGGATGCCTTTATGTGCAGGTTACAGAAAAGTCAACAAACAATGATTTTTAATGGTCCCGTAATCAACTGACGTGTGGTCAGAACAGTACCCTCCATCCATCCTCCCTCTCAGCCCCCACTGTGACTTTACTTGGTAAAAGAGACTTTGCAGATGTGGTTGAATTAAGGCTCTTGAAACAGGGAGGTTATCCTGGATTGTTTGGCTGGGCTTTGTGTAATCACAAGGGTCCTTATGAGAGGGAGGTGAGAAAGTCAAGGGCAGAACAAGCAGATGGGGTGACAGAAGCAGAGGTTGGAATGATGTGTTTTGAAGATGGAAGAAGGGGCCACGAGCCAAGGAGTGCAGGTGGCCTTTATAAGCTGGAAAAGATAGGAGACAGATTCTTCCTTGAAACCTCCAAAAGAAATGCAGCTCTGTCAACACTGCAGTTTTAGACTTCTGACCTCCAGAACTGTAAGAGAACAAATTTGAGTCACTTTAAGCCACTAAGTCTATGGTAAATTTGTAATAGCAGCAATAGGAAACCAATATAACTGAGAAGTATAAAATGCAGATTCTTAAGCCTGTCCCACAGAAATAATGTTTTAGCAGAGCTGGGTGGGGTCCAAGGATGTGGGGCTAAACTAGTCCCTAGGTGATTCATGGGCCTGTGGTCCTTGGACCTCACCTACAGCATTATAAACATGCCCCTAAGCTGTTTATTGTTTGCCTTTGAAGTTGCAGTCCTAGCATCGCTGGTTCTCTTTAGCTCTTTGGTGATGTCATCAAGGATCCAGGCTCCACCTCAACCTCTGACCCACCACTGTGAGTGTGTTGGACTTTTGTTCTTAGGCTTCTTATGTCATGCACACAGGAAGGCACTGCATCCTCACACAGCCAGGAAAGGGAGCGAGAGTTCTCTCTGCAAGCCTGTGTGTCCCTCACTTTTTAATCCGGGTGGTAACATTCTTCCCCAGGGCTCCCAGCAGACTGACTTCCCCTTACATCCCAGGAGCCAAAACTGTCACCTGGCCACCTCCAGCAGCATGGGAGGCAGCAAGAAACCTCAGGTCCTCCTCCTCCTCCTGGAAAACCTTTGCATCCCCTCAGACAAGACGCACCTCTCACCTAACTGTTACCTCTCACTTCCAAGCTGATCCTTTAATGCCAGCTCCTTAAACCTTTTAAATCACTTCAGCTAACACCCGTGGCACACTTAGCTTTGAAAAGCAAGTGCATTATCTAATTTAATCTCGGTAACACAATGGGGTTGATATTTCCCCCTTTTTACAGTTAAGAATCAGAGATTGAGAAACATGCCCAGGGTTCATTGGTGGAAAGCTCCTAGGTGGTAGATCTGCCTTAATTGTACAGCTCAAGCTCTTAACTATTACACCCACTGGGTACACAACTGGTTCTCAGTTTTTTACTGTCGGTGGCACATTCTCAAACACGAGAATTTTCGGCACATTTGAAGAGATTCAAACCTCAGAGCAACACTGAGCAAATCAATCATTACAACACAGTCACCATCATTGGAGGGTTTCAAGAGAGGAGTGACATAACCTGACTTTCGTTTTAAAAAGACCACTGGCCACTGTCTTAAGAATACATAGTTTGGGGTCAAGAGTACTGTAGTCATCACTTCCCTTTGGCCTCAAGGTAAAAGCCAAAGTCATTGTGTTGGTTTATAAGGCCTGCCACAACCTGCCCCCTCCCAGTTCTCTCTTCCCTCCCCCCACCCCAGCTACCCTCCTTTTGAATGTGGAACCCTTAGGCATGCTTGCATTTTCTTTTTTTTTTTTTTTTTAAAGATTTTATTTATTTATTGACAGAGAGAGAGAGATCACAAGCAGGCAGAGAAAGAGGAGGAAGCAGGCTCTCTACCTAGCAGAGAGCCCGATGTGGGCCCTGAGATCATGACCTGAGCCGAAAGCAGAGGCTTTAACTCACTGAGCCACCCAGGTGCCCATGCTTGCATTTTCTGTTCCCTCTGCTGGGAAAACTCCCATGCTTGGCTTTAGTTCTCACCTCCCTCATAGCTTTACTTACTGTCATCCTCTCTGTGAGGCTTTCTTAAGCACCTCTTCAAAATCACCCCCTCCACATACACACCTAGGCACACATTCCACATCCTCCTTTCCTTTTTTATTTTTCTATATAGCACTTAATTTCTCATGTGCCATATAATATACTAATTTATTCTGTTTTTTTCTCTTTCCCTTCACTAGTGTGTAGGAGCTGTGAGAACAGGGATCCTTGTGGGTTTTGTTTGCTGCCACATCCCCAACTCCCAGGACCTAGGACACAGTGGGGATTCAATAAACAGTTGTTGAATGAATCTAATTTTTATGCGCAGCTCTAATTAGTTCTGTGGAGTAAATCCTCGCAGTGGAAGGACCACGTTACAGGATATGGATGCTTTCAAAGGTTCTTAGTACAAACCCTGACCGAACCCTGTCTTCTCAAGGTTGAATCCAGTTCCACTTTCATCAGTGGTTCGGACAGCTCAGCCCTCTGTGCCCTCACATTGTTATCAGTGCTCACACGTCTGTAGCCAGCTCTGCGCGTGGCAATCCTATTTCTTTCTCATTTGTATTGCTTTGATTGGTTGAATTTATGTTTGTTGTTTCATGCATTTCCTCTTTTGGTGATTATTAGCTTGTATCCTTTGCGCATTTTTCCAATTCATTGTCAGTGTTTTTCTAATTTAGTATTGGTGTTTTTGTAATTGGCTCAAGAGACCTCATTAGATAATAAGGTTATTAACTCTTTGTTAACTGTGTTACAAATATGTTTCCTACTTTGTCCTTTTTCTTTTAATTTTGCTTATGGTGTTTCTTGGTATATAGTTTTGTAGTGTAATCCCTTTAACTTTATGGTTCTTCTTTTGCTTTATGTTTGGAAAGGTCTTGTCTACTTTTTTTTTTAAAGATTTTATTTATTTATTTGACAGAGCTATCACAGGTAGGCAGAGAGAGAGGGGGAAGCAGGCTCCCAGGACCCTCAGATCATGAGGGTCCCTGAGCCGAAGGCAGAGGCTTTAACCCACTGAGCCACCTAAGCGCCCAGTCTTGTCTACTTTTAAGATCAGTTATTCATCTGTAATTTCTTTTAGTTCTCATGTGTTTTTTAAATATATTTTATTCTTTAGTTACTCTCCAGTGTTTTATCACATTGGGGCAAAAAATCTAACATTCAGTTCTTTCTTCTTAAATAGTAAACTGCCATACACACCTTCCTCTTGCCCTAACAAAAACACCATCTCTGACAATATTAGATCTTTATACTAAGGTCAATTTTCAAGTTTTTCAATGCAGATCCATTTGTATTTTTCCTTTGCTAGAACCCAAATCTATTAATTATTACAGCTTTTTAACATCTTCAATAAAGTTTATTTTTTCTTCATTTGTTGGTTATTCTAAATAACTTTTAAGATTGTTCTCTCAAGTTCAGGTATAGATAAAGAATTACTGTCTGAAAATAAAAACCAGATCATGGGGGCACCTGGGTGGCTCAGTTGGTTAAGTGACTGCCTTTGGCTCAGGTCATGATCCCGGAGCCCCGGAATCGAGTCCCACATCGGGCTCCCTGCTCAGCGGGAAGCCTGCTCCTCCCTCTCTCACTCCCCCTGCTTGTGTTCCCTCTCTGGCTGTATTTCTCTCTGTCAAATAAATAAAAAATCTTAAAAAAAAAAAAAAAAAAAAAAAAAAGATCATGCCAGTCCCCCATGGGAAATCTTTTAATAACCCCTCACTGCCTTCAGAATATGAAGTCCAGACCCTTTAATATGACATCCAAGGCCTTCCTAGACTTGTCCTGCCAAATTCCATAGTCTTGTGTGTTGCTACTCCTTTCTTGTGATTTACACTTCAGATCTGCACCCATATACTATGCTATTTCTCAGCTCCCTGCTGCTCCATCTGCTCTTCATGACCTTGACCCATTTACCCTAAAACCATCACCATGTCTTTCACACTGGCCAGGCTCTGTGTTCACTCAGCAGTGTCCATTGTCACCCTTCTTATGTCTCTATCACCACATTACCCATGGCATTGCATTGATGAGTTAGTCTCCCCTGTGAATTTGGTGGGAGCGTCGCTTGTTCATTTTATATTTTTAGTATTTAGCATGCTACCAGTCAGTCACCCAGTAGCTGGTGTAGATGGATAAAAAGGAACTATTCAAGACTGGAAGGGGGCAGATGGATTGTTGCAGTAATCAAAATGAAAGATGATTAGGGTCTTGACTAGGGCAGTGTTGGGGAAAATGGAGAGGAGGGGGACATATTTGAAAAATATTAGAGAGAGAAAATTGACAGGACTGTGTATCTGGTTAAATGTGAGGGAACAGGAGTGGGAAGATGCTTTGAATCTTAGATTTCTCACCTAGCCACTAGAGGTGCCTTGCTGGTACCTTAACTGCTCTTATCATTCAGGAGGAGATACAAATTTAAGGAGGATACGATTAGGACAATTTTAGATGTGCTGTGAGTTAGAGGTGCCTTTATGATACCCAGTGGAGATGTCTAATAGGCAATGGGATAGAAAGAGGCTAATTATATACTTTTATTGTTCAAACCAGGACCGTTTTGATATTGAAACAGGGTGCTATTAATAATTATGCCAGGACAAGCATAAACTAGGAATGACCCTGACAAACTGGGATATATGGTCTCTCTGTACATAAAGGTCAAATATGAAGCTCAAAGAGAAAGATCTGGAATGTGGTTAATGATTTGTGAATCATTAGCATGTAGATGCCCTGAGAGTAGGTGAGGTTGCCTGGGGAGAGTTTATAGGATGAGAAGAGAGGAAGGAGCAAAAAGAAACCATAGGGAATACAAACATTTAGATAGTGATTATCAACTGGCAGAATTGTTTCAAAACACACGTGTCTCCAAATTTTCCTGAAGATTCTAACCAACCATTCCCATCCCCCATTCACCTCCTTAACCCTCTGTGGTTCCAAATTGCAACTGAAGGAGGTGATTTTTTTCTTTAAGTCAAGAACTATAGGTTTAGGTGAAGGGTGGCGGTTGGTTAGAAGAAGAGGAGCCAGTCAGGGAAATTCTAAGCGTCTAGACAGATGAGGACCAGCAGACTATTGTTTAAAGAAACTCACGGAAAGAGGTGGCTGGAGATGGTCGGTAATGTCCAATGCTACAGAGGTGCTCGGTACTATGACGAACTGGGAAGTATCCATTTGGCTTTGGCACTTAGAGGGCACTGGTGCTCTTTTTTTGAGCTGGTCAAGAGGTGGCTGATAATGTTGGCATGCAAAAGCGGGAAGGAGGAGGGACTAAAGCTGTGAAAGGTAGACAGGAGCAGCGCCTAGCCTTCCTGCAGCACTGAAGCACAGAAAGATGGTTTCTTGTTTTAAAATTAAAGATAGAGAGTGTTGAGTCTGTAATTTATTGACTTCAGGGAGGAGCCAGTAGAGAGGGCAAGGCTGAGTGTAGAGGGGAGGGAAGAAATAGCAGTTAGCAGTCGTATTCAAGCTGTTTTCCTTGGCCCAATTTTCTTGTCAGGAGTACCTGCGCCGTCCCACAGTTGAATGCCACCAGCCCGGTCCAGCAAGAGTCATCCTGACTTTGAAAGCTATCATTCAGATGTCTTTTTATTTGGTTCGCTTGGGATCTGATTTTTCTCCCAGTTTTTCATAAAAGACTCAAGATGGGAACCTTTGACTGAAATATAAATTTATCTTCCCATTGCACTGATTTGCTGAAATGTCACTAATGTGTTCATAGCCCATCAACCTAGACTTATGAGTTAATACGATATACCCTTGTCACTATATCCTGTCAGCCCATAGGCACATAGAAATGTGTACTGCAGGTGAACATGTTCCTTTAGAACATACATGTGTGTTTATGTGGCACTGTACGTCTTGGAAGGGAAAAGGATTTTTAAATTGACAGTTGATTTTTTTGTTTTTTGATGAGAAACTCCATTAAGAAAACACACACAACAACAACTTTAAGCTTCAGAACAGAAACTGTTCCGTTTTCTGATCTGCTACCCTACAGTAAGAAGTTAGTTGCAAGGTTAACTTCCTTGGAGAGAAGAAGGCAAGGATACCAGCGAAAGGAAAAGAAGGGTTTAATTGCTCTGCAAAGGCCCAGACATGCTCTGAAAAGTAAAGATTTCAGGCTCACTGTGCATGGAACAAAAGGCCGTTGTGAGCTGTGTACAAGAGTTGGTGAGAGTTTGTATTCTGCCCCTTTTTTCTGTGGGAGTTATTTCCTGTTGTTGACTAGAGTTCTTTATTTAGAACCACCTAGCTTCAGAATGCCTGCTAGCACACAAAAAAGTGTGTATTTAAAACATAGGCTTATTTCAAGACAATCTCTGAAAAAAAAAAAGTCACATTACCCATGCACTGAGACAACATCATGTTCCCAGAGGTCGAGAGAGCATATGG
The DNA here is from genome assembly GCA_004023965.1 of Spilogale gracilis. Classification (NCBI taxonomy): domain Eukaryota; kingdom Metazoa; phylum Chordata; class Mammalia; order Carnivora; family Mephitidae; genus Spilogale; species Spilogale gracilis. Next base: position 112,580 of record PITA01000323.1, on the reverse strand, counting down.
GCTTTATTTCTGTCCCTATATCAAGAGACACAAAATCAGAAAGGATCTAAATGCATTTGGTGTAGCAACCAGTGGTCACCTCAACACCAAGTGAAAGAAATGTATTTTATGGCTAAATGTGTTTCTGTTGTTTTAAAACACACGCACATATAATTTCACTTTTTAGTACTAAATGCATTGTTTGGCATGTATTAAGAAGTCACAAGCCTTCCATATTTTGTGAGGAAGCTTTTATCCTTTCTAGCATGGCACAAGTTAGCCTTGCAGGTGAGAAATACACCCCAAACATGGACTTTATACCAGTTTTTATGTTATACCTGACCTGTCAGCTGGGCTTCCTATTAAGAACTTTAGGTTACCGTAGTGTTGTCATTGGATTTTACAGTCTGTGATTAAGAGAGAAAGAAGAACAATGTATCAAAATGAGTGAAAAGACTGGTGGGGGATAAATAAATACATCAAATATGAATGCTGTCCAGTGTTTTAAATATCAGATAGATATTAGATATTTGGATTTTTTTAGATATTAGATAATAGATTCTAGATATTAGATAATAGATATTGGAAATTGCAGGCAAAATCTTGGGAAATTCTATTTCACGGGAACCATAAGGGAGAAAGAAAAGAAGGTGTATTTTTTTAACCTGATGAAATCTAAAGCAATAAATTCAAATTGTTTATTCCAACATATTTATTTGCTTTTCATGTTTTTTTTTTAAAGGTTTTATTTACTTATTTGACAGAAACACAGCCAGAGAGGAAACACAAGCAGGGGGAGTGAGAGAGAGAGAAGCAGGCTTCCCACCGAGCAGGGAGCCCGATGTGGGGCTCGATCCCGGGTCTCTGGGATTATGACCTGAGCCAAAGGCTGTAGCTTAACCAACTGAGCCACCCAGGCTTTTTTTAAAAAGAAATTAAACATTATGGATAAAAGAGAAGCCACCTGTGTGCCTCTCCCTGATTCCATTACCTTTCTCTGTTTTCCAGAGGTAACCACTTTCCTAAATATTTTTTATCTCTAATGTTTTTATTCTGTAATAGCGTACCTATGTATTTATAAACAACATATAGCAGTATTTTGCATGTTTTAAAAGATTTTATGTAACAATATTATATCATACATATTTAACAGCTTGCTTTGTTTTATTCAACATTTGTGTTTTAAGATTTAACCATGTCAGGCACCTGGGTGGCTCAGTTGGTTGGGCACCTTCCTTCAGCTTAGGTCATGATCCTGGAGTCTGGAAATTGAGTCCCACATGGGGCTCCCCACTTGGCGGGGGGGGGGGGTCTTCTTCTCCCTGTGACCTTCCTTTTCTCATGCTTTCTCCCATTCTCTCTCTCTCTCTCTCTCTCAAATAAATAAATAAATAAATAAATAAATAAATAAATAAAATCTGGGGGGAAAAAAGGATTTAGCCATGTAGATATATGGTACCTTTAGTACTTGTTAACCACTATAGTTTCCAAGTGTATCAATATACTCACATCTTGATGAAGGTTAAGATTGTTTCCAATTGAGGCGCCTGGGTGGTTCGGGCTGCCTGCTCAGCGGGAAGCCTGCTTCTCCCTCTCTCACTCCCCCTCTCTGACTGTGTTTCTCTGTCAAATAAATAAAATCTTAAAAAAAAAAAAAAAGATTGTTTCCAGTGTTTCAGCTATTACAAGCAAAGCTGCTACAGACATTTTTCTATGTCTCCCTGGGGGATAAAAGCAAGAGGTTCCCTAGATTCTAGGTTTAGCTCTTCTCATCCAGAATGCCTCCAGAGAATTAAGCCTCAGTACCCTAAGGCAGCCATTATATGTAATGAATTAACTTCAGTCCTATAGGTCGAGAATGGTTTCTGTGTGGGGCTGGAGCTAGAGACTGATACCTGCTTCTGAGAGTGATTGTATGGATTAATTTATTTCTCTTTCTTTCTTTCTTTCTTTCTTTCTTTCTTTCTTTCTTTCTTTTTATTTATTTAAAGATTTTTTGTATTTATTTGACAGAAACACAGCTAGAGAGGGAACACAAGCAATGGGAATGAGAGAGGGAGAAGCAGGCTTCTCGCAAGCAGGGAGCCTGATACGGGGCTTGATCCCAGGACTCTGGGATCATGACCTGAGCTGAAGGCAGACGCTTAATGACTGAGCCACACAGGTGCCCCTGTGTGAATCTCTTTCTACTTGAGTTTATTTGGGAGGCTTGAAATCAGCCGTGCTGGGGATATTTACACCACAGAAATCAGCAAATGCCATAAACAAAGGCTTTTTTCCTCATCTATCTAGCCAGTTGTTAACCATTGACCAGCACACTACTGGTTTTCTAACTTCATACCATCCATTGGAGAATTGAGGAAGTAGTCACCTGAATCATTTTCTATAGTGTTTATTTTTTTCTTTTTCTTCTTTTAAGATTTTATTTATTTGTTTATTATTTATTTATTTATTTATTTATTTATGTATGTATGTAACAGAGAGAGAGAGAGAGAGACAGTGAGAGAGGGAACACAATCTGGGGGATGGGGGAGGGAGAAGCAGGCTTCCCATGGAACAGGGAGCCTGATGCAGGGCTGGATTCATGACCTGACCCAAAGGCAGACACTTAATGACTGAGCCACCCTGGCGCTGAGTAGGGCTTATTTTTTTCATGGAAGCCCAGTAAGAAATACTGCATGTCTATGGGCAGGGTGGATGTGTCTCCCGTGTTACCAGATAATGCCAAATTATCTCCAAAATGGTCAATCTGATAGCTGTGAACTATCTTTTATAATTTGCATTTTTCTTATTACTGATGAGGTTGAGTGTCTTTTCATATGTTTATTGGACATGTAAGTTTCCTATTTAATCCATTTTTCTATTGGGTTTATAGGACTTTTACAAAATTTATTCTGATAATTATATTGATTATAATCAATATAATCTGTTGAGTATATGAATCACATATATCATTCCACAGTCTTTAGCTTGCCTTTTTTTGTTTAGTAGATGTTTAATTTTAATGTAATCAAATTATCCATCTTTTTCTTTATGGTTTCTGCATTGGGTGTCTTGTTTCTGAATAGTCAAAAATCTCAGCAGGAAGCAGAATTCCATTCAAATGATATAACTCATGAGACTTTAATAAAGGGACTTTTTACAGAGATGTGACAAAATTGAGGCATGGAAGACCAGCAACAGTAGGAAGCTGTTTCTATCCTTAGGTCTAAAGGGGAAAGGGGAGGAAACGGTCTTGCTTGAATTCGTGAGAGTTGACAGACACCCTGGAGAAGGGCCACCGGCAGAAGCTGTGAGTGTGGAGGGATGGATACTGCCATGACAGGAGCTCAAAGCAGGAAGGATAGGGAAAAAAATACCCCACCCTCTTGCCCCTCTGACCCACTGATCTCCTTCTGGTGCCTTACTTTCATTGAATCCAGCTGGCAACTAGTTAGAAAGCTTACTTCCCAGGGGGTCTACATTGCAAGGCACAGAGCAAAGCAGAGGCAAGTAGAGAGTGAATCTTAGGAATCAAACAATAATTTCACAGTCCCTATCCTGAAGTCATAAACATATTCTCCTGTATTCTCTCCTTAAAACTCTTATTATTTATTTATTTATTTTTAAGATTTTATTTATTTGACAGAGAGAAACACAGCTAGAGAGGGAACACAAGCAGGGTGAGTGAGAGACGGAGAAGCAGGCTTCTTGCCGAGCAGGAAGGCCGATGAGGGGCTCAATTCCCGAACCCTGGGATCATGACCTGAGCCAAAGGCAGATGCTTAAAGACTGAACCACCTAGGCACCCCTAGGTGATTTATTTGTACAAGATCTTCATACTCTTACTCCCGGAATCATCATTTCATCAGGCTGGTTCCCCAGGACAAGGAAGGCCTGGAGGCCATGTGATTTCTAACATTCATTGATGTTTTCCTCAAAAATTTTAAAATTGAAATTTAGTCCAAATGAAACTTTTGGGAGAAATATTAGATATCTAATTTTATTTTATTTTTCATGAAGTAATCCAGGGGACCCTTAGCCATTTATTGAATGATCTGTTCTTTCGCACTGGTTGGTAATACCACCTCTTCATATTTTACATTTCCTTACATGTGTGGGTCTTTTTGTGTACTGTCAGTTCTGTTCTGTTGATTTATTTATCTATGCCTGTGGCACAACATTCTCTTTTAATTACTGGAAATTTATAATAAGCCTTTATATCTGACAGGACATATCCTCCATTTTGTCCTTTAAACATATTACAGCTGTCTTTCACCCTTTGCTATTCCGGATGACTTCTGGGTTTGCTCACCAAGTTCTGTGAAAAAAAAAATTGGGATTTGAATTGGAATTGTATTCAATTTATTGATGAGTTGAGGAGTGAGCGAAGTGATCTATATTTTGTTTTAATATTTTTAAAATTTATTTATTAGAATGAGAGTGAGCATGAGCATGGGGGAAGGCTGGGAGAGAGAGGAGAAGAAGACTCCCCACTGAGCCGAGAGCAGACATGGGGGGCTGGATCCCAGGACTCTGAGATCTCTCCCTGAGCCCAAGGCAGACACCAAACCAACTGAGCCACCCAAGCATCCTGAGAAATAGTATCTTTAAAGTATTAAGTATTCTTGTGCATAAATGGTATAGTTCCCCCCATTAACTCCATTCTTTTCATCTGATGAACTTCTGGAAAAATTTCTATTTTCTCACTTTTCATTTTTGGCCATATGAGAAAATAGTAATTCTGGAGTCTTTATCTTTACAGCTGTTATCACTGAAACTAAAAGTATGATGTCTAACAGTTCTAAAGCAGTAACAAATAAGAGTGGATTAATAATGAATGTCTGATTCATCACAGATTTTGTCAAACTTTTTGTAATTTGGGCCTTAATTTCTTAAATAATGTTAAAAGGAAGTATAAAAGCTGTTGAAATCACCTATAGTATTCCCACAAAAGCTAGTTATCTGCATCCCCAGTGCAGACTGTGCCACTCTGTATATAATAAGGCCAAAGGAATCACTACTGTCAATGTCAGGGAACCTGGCCCTTTTTAAGTGAGTTTTTGAATATGATGTGACTCTTTCACATTTATGTTTTCTTTTAAAAGAATCATTATTAGGAATGATTAACTCTGTGTATTGTGTGAGCAAGCTCAAATCCATAGCGTGTGCATTGATTTGTGACAGAACAGCTCAGCAGTGGGCGTCTCTAATATGGATGATATTCTCCCGCTCTCCTTTCTAAATTTGGTGTCACAGATTCAACTTCTGTTTTTAAAAAGGGAAGTTACGTATAGCTCATTCACACTATTGTTTTCTCCTTAAAAGCCAGTTTCTCTGATAATTGCCCATTTAAGGAGTTTCATGTAACTCAAATAAGACTTCTCTAAGAAAACAGTTTGAAACAAGTGTTACTTAGCAAGATTGAATTTTTCATTCAATATTTAAAGCACGTATCCATGTGCTAGTGTTTATCTGGATGCTTGCTTTAGTTCTTCCTACTCAACCTCGCTCTGTGCATTTTTGAAATTTTAAATATTAACTTTTCATTTAAAAATTTAACCTTTTATCAACTTAAAGCAAGGGACCTATATGATTGGACAGTTGAATAATTTTGAAAAAAAAAATGTTTATTCTGCCAACAGGTCTTTTTAAAAAAACAGTTCTACATTGGTGACCAAAAGAAAATTCTACCCTTTAACTGTTACCTGTCTTCCAGAAGACCCAATAAAAATTCAAAGTGGGGCACCTGGGTGGCTCAGTGGGTTAAAACCTCTGCCTCCGGCTCAGGTCATGACCTCAGGGTCCTGGGATCGAGGCCTGCATCGGGCTCTCTGCTCAGCGGGAAGCCCGCTTCCTCCTCTCTCTCTGCCTGCCTCTCTGCCTACTTGTGATCTTTCTCTGTGTCAAATAAATAAATAAAATCTTTAAAAAAAAATTCAGATTGGCCAACAAGCTGATGCATTTTTAGTTGTGTGCTATGTTTACATTTAAACTGGGTTCTCTGGCCATATATTTATTTTTTAATGATATCCCTTAGCCTGAACTTAGAGGCCTTTCCTGGGCATCAATACATCTATCTATCTATCTATCTATCTATCTATCTATCTATCTATCTATCTATCTATCTATCTATCTTAACTTCTTAGAGTAGAATTTTTACAGCTGGGACTTTAAAAATGTCTTAAATATAATATTTACATTTCCCAAATTACCATAGTTCTCTTAAGTGACTACTCCTATGTGATTTAAAGGTACACAATCCTAGATAGTTTCTACAAGAAATATGAGACTGTTATAGCAGATAATATAATTTAGATTAGCCAGTCATGTAAATGTTTGATTTTGAAACATAAAAATACAGCTGGCATTAAAGAAATACTTTTGAAAAAAATTATTTTTCCTGTCATCATTTGCCAAGTTTTCCTAGGAGTTAATGTTGGTTGATGATATTCATAGCATATTTGATTAATGGCATATTTTTAAATTCCATGACCAGGAGAACATGGTGGCAGTAATAAGTGGTCATTTAAACCATTTAGGTAAATCACTTGAAGATTTGAAAAGGCGAGTCTTCACCACCACCCCCCTGCATAATTATCAAATGCTGCTGTGGCTTTAATCCGTTTTTTTAGTCTTTTTTTCATTTAAGATTTTATTTATTTATTTGACAGAGAGATAGATCACAGGTAGGCCGAGACACAGACAGAGAGGGGGAAGCAGGCTCCCTGCTGAGCAGAGAACCCCATGGGTGGCTCGATCAGGACCCTGAGATCAAGACCTGAGCTGAAGGTAGAGGCTTTAACCCACCCAGGTGCCCCAAGACTTTTAATTCTCTCTCTTTTTTTTTTTTTTTGTATTTTTATTTATTTATTTGACAGAGAGAGAGATCATAAGTAGGCAGAGAGAGGAGGAAGCAGACTCCCTGCTGAGCAGAGAGCCCGATGCGGGCCTCGATCCCAGGACCCTGGGACCATGACCTGAGCCGAAGGCAGAGGCTTTAACCCACTGAGCCACCCAGGCGCCCAAGACTTTTAATTCTTTTTTTTTTTTTAAGATTTTTTTTATTTATTTGACAGAGAGAGAGATCACAAATAGGCAGAGAGGCAGGCAGAGAAAGAGAGGGAAGCTCCCTGCTGAGAAGAGAGCACAATGCGGGGCTTGATCCCAGGACCCTGAGATCATGATCTGAGCCAAAGGCAGAGGCTTAACCCTCTGAGCCACCCAGGCACTCCTAGACTTTTAATTCTTAAGGTAGGAAGAGAAAATCTTTATAAAGAAGTACAGAATATGGCAATAATTTATCTGCAAGTTTATTCCCCCAGTAGTGAGACTGCAGAGATCAAGAATACTATGTGAGTGCCCATTAGTCCTTGTAACTATGTGAGACCCAACTGGTGTGTTTTAGAATTGCTAAAAAGCAGTTCTGTTGCTCACAGTGATCCCTCTAATTATGAAGGTTCCCGAATACTGCTTAGAAACACATGTGTATGGTTATCTATGTGTGTATACACATACACACATAGCTCAGCGAAAAGGTAGTGAGAGGAAAATATTAGCAGGAAAAATTAACCCCTTGAGTTTGTGAAGCTGGTGTAAAATCTTCAGCATTCTTTCAGTTATTCATTCAGTGAAAACTTAGAAATGCTTAACCTGTCAAGTGCTGTTCTAGAGGCTAATGACAAAGTGATAAGAACGCCAGTTTTGGGTGCCTGGTGGCTCAGTGGGTAAAAGCCTCTACCTTCAGCTCAGGTCATGATCTCAGGGTCCTGGGATGGAGGCCCATGTCTGGCTCTCTGCTCGGCGGGGAGCCTGCTTCCTCCTCTCTCTCTGCCTGCCTCTCTGCCTACTTGTGATCTCTCTCTCTCTGTCAAATAAATAAATAAAATCTTTAAAAAAGGAAGAAAGAAGAAACAAAGAAAGAAAGAAAGAAAGAAAGAAAGAGAAATTGTTGTTATTTCATGACTGTAGTGTAAGGTCAAAGCAAAATAGTATCCAGGTCCTGGCACAGCGTTACACTCCTGGTGGTCTCTGCATGTCAGCTTTGTACCTCCTGCCTGTAAACAACCCACCCTCCTTGAGGAGTACATACTCTTCTCAAGACCCTCAGCTTGCTCTTTCCTGGCTTCCACAAACAATTTCCCTGAATGTTAGAAAGCTCACAGCCTTTAGACCTTCTCTGCCCCTGAGAGTCAGCTTGATAAAGGAGTTCAGTTGGCAGGGCCATCTCCTATGGCACAGGAAAGGTGCTATAAAGAGTGAACATGTAAATCCACATGAAAATGCCTTATAGGGGCGCCTGGGTGGCTCAGTCTTTGGGCATTTGCCTTCGGCTTGGGTCATGATCCTTGAGTCCCAGGATAGAGCCCCGAGTTGGGCTTCCTGCTCAGTGGGAAGCCTATTTCTCCCTCTCTCACTCCCCCTGCTTGTGTTCACTCTGTCAAATAAATAAATAAAAATCTTTAAAAAGAAAAAAAAAAAGAAAATGCCTTGTAAACCATCCTGCTTCTATCCAAACACTGGGTGAGGGTTGGGGTGGGCTACGGATTTCCCACTTGGGTGACTTGAACCATAATGGTAACAGATCCAGGGGACTATGGATAGATTGCTCAAATCTGTCTTCCAGATATGGAAATAATTCCAAGAACATATCCTATTGCATAGAGTATATTATCGTTATTTGTATTTCTCTTTTCTCTTAGAAATGTGTGAATGTGAAGTTGGTTTTATATATTCTTCCAGTTTGAGTAGATTATCTCATTTGAACCCAAAACTCCCCCAGGGGATTAGTCTACATTATAATCACTTTTTCCTAGACTCCTAGCTCTGGGAAGGGGCTACAGAAATCTCTGAGCCTGAGCACCTCCTTTTGAAGGGTGTGAAAGCAGGCCCCATGATGCCAAGGACCTGATTCAGCCTCCTCGCTGGCTCTGGCTGAGGAATTAGGACTGACATCTCCTGACCACCCTGCTCTTTTCCTCAGAACCGGAGCTGACCCTAAATCTGTGACACAGTGAATTAAAAAACCAAAAAGTCAATGATTTATCATAGTTAAGTGATTTTTTAAAAAAGATTTATTTATTTGACAAACACAGAGAGAGAGGGAACACAAGCAGGGGAAGTGGGAGAGGGAGAAGCAGGCTTCCCACCGAGCAGGGAGCCCGGTGTGGGACTCGATCCCGGGTCTCCAGGATCATGACCTGAGCCGAAGGCAGACGCTTAATGACTGAGCCACCCAGGCACCCCTAACTGATTTATTTGTACAAGATCTTCATACTCCTACTCTGGGAATCCTCATCGCATCAGGCTGGTTCCCCAGGACAAGGAAGGCCTGGAGGCCGTGCGATTTCTAATATTTATTGATGTTGTCCGTGGATGTGAGTAGTGCTAAGTACCTGGAGAAGAGTAGGAACTCCGCAAGAAGAGAGGTTGGTTTATATGCAGGTGGTACGGAGGGAATGTGCAGGGGCGCCTGGGAAGGCCGCGCTGTGAGGGGAACTGGGGACAAGGAGAGAGGCTTGCGACAAGCCACCACCCATCTTGGCAGAGCAGCAGCCAGCAGGAAGGGAACACTGAGGCTGTTACCAGGAAGGGCCTTCGCTTTCCAGCGGGGGAAAAGGGTGAGAGCAAAATCTGGAGTCTCTTGGAAGGCAGCTCCAAGTTGGACCTCACAGTTTATCTGAAGATTTTAAGGGAAAATAGTGGCAAATGGAATAGGGAGGACACTGACAGCCAACAGAAGCTATCTTTTCTAGTCGTGGTTAAAAGGGACTAATCAATGTTAGAGGGGAAAATGGTTTTAAAAGCGTTTTCTTCAAATATTACACTTAAGATTTTGTCCCAAATTAGGATTTAAATATCATCAGATTTTTTAAAAGAGCGGAAGGCTTATCTCTCACAGAATAGCCCTCTCTCAGAATATAAGGGGCTGTCAAGGCAAAGCCGGCCAATAATAATTAGGGAAGCTGTACAAAAGCAGCCCTTGCCTGGAGTTGTGCTGCTTGTGTGGACCATGACCTCAGGGAGAAAGAGGGGGAAAACCTGACAAAAGGAGATGGAGGAAGAGCTGGAGAGGAGTCTGCAGAAGGAGATGTGTTAACATGCTCCTCCATTGCTACAAGGAAGTTTTCAGTGGCCAGTTGCCGCAAATACTGAACCTGTCTGTGCCATCTTCGTGAGAGAATTGCCACCGTGTCCAGTATCCACCCCTTGGTAATCAGTTGGGTGATGTGACTTGCAGAACTTTTTTTGAAGTCAATGGTTTTAAGTTATCAGTGAATAGGAAGTCTAGGTTCAGTAAGGATGTCTGTATTTTCCGTGAAAGGATGATTTAGCCCAGCTGGCTGCATACAATGTGTTTCAAGAACTGAAATGTTTATTTTATCTGATTTTAATTTTTTGCCGTTAAGGCCAATATTTCCAGCATACAGAGGTGGATGATTACTACTGGTATTTCAAAGGTAACTTGAGAGAGAAAATATAGTAAAAGAGAAAGAAAAAGTGAAATTTAAAACTGTTTTAAAGTCTTTCTCAGGGTGCCTGGGTGGCTCAGTAGGTTAAAGCCTCTGCCTTCGGCTCTGGTCATGATCTCAGGGTCCTGGGATCAAGGCCCGCATCTGGCTCTCTGCTCAGCAGAGAGCCTGCTTCCTCCTCTCTCTCTGCCTACCTCTCTCCCTACTTGTGATCTCTCTGTCAAATAAATAAATAAAATCTTAAAAAAAAAAAAAAGTCTTTCTCAGTTTATATGGCCAGGTTGTCCTGGTGTCATTTCTTGAGTGCACACTAATTAAATGTGTAAAAGTGGCCTTCAGTTAGGAAGTCTTCTTGTAGTTTGCAAGATGTGAAGGCCCAGAAACTTTCAAAGAGAAGCAGTGAAGTGCAAACTAGTACCCAGAATACAAAGCAATGTTGAGAAGTACCTCTCTGAAACTAAACGAATGAGTATTTTTGCAAATTACCTATACTTACAAAAGCCATGTTTGTTTTCTCCCTAAACAGATATGTTCCTGATAGTTAATTGTGGATGTCTGACCTGATTTCTTATGTGTGAAAGTGAGAAGGAGAAACCCTAAACTCTAAATCCTGAGGGTAGGATTTTATTTTAAATGGACCTTTTTAAATGTCCCAAGGAGTGAGAGTGAAAACCACACTTATATTTTCATGAAACATTTCTTGTTCATTTGCTAGGAATGAGCAATGATTTAAAAAAAAAAAAAAAAAAAGTCATGCCACTGCATACAGAAGGGAGTTGACTTCAAAAGCTCAGGGAGGGCTTTTCCTTATCTTTGTGGAGTTGGATTCCCAGGGCCAGGCAGGGATTGCTGGGCGGCTTTGGGGGCTCAGACCCGGGGTGGGGGGTGGGGGGAGGGTTAACCGCCTTGTGTAGGACTGCATCAGCAGCTGTTGAAGCTGCCACTTCATGCTTTGATGAAGTTACCAGAGTCTAAAAGTGGGGGAAGTGGAACCTCGGGTATTCTGTGTACACTGTTAAGAGGTTACTACCTTCAAAAGTGTGAAAAGGTGAAAAGCTTTTCATTTGAGAACTCAAGTTGCTCTCCTAAGTCCGACCTTTCCTGAACACTGTGCCTAAGCAGAATCTCAGGTCTACTCTGGAGACACAAAACTCATCACTTTGATCTTGGTTCTTTTGTACAGAACACTGCATTTGGTAATACATTTGCTAGAAAATATACAAGTGTCACAAAAATTCTACAAGTCTAACTCGCTGCTAACTTCAATTCATGAACAACAGTTTAAAATTCACTTTAAATTCAACAGAGCCTCTGGCCTCTGCTACCAAGATATCACAGGAAGAGATTATTGCAGCTTCTGTTTCAATGGCTTTTCCTTAAAGTGAGTGCTGGAAGTATAAGTGGGTGGTTAGGAAACTGTTAGTAGTTAGTGTTGTCTCTAAAGGGCAGAACTCTGGAAATGAAAAATATCTTGGCTTCTCAGCAAAATGTTTGAATGCTGTGCTACCCAGGCACAGGCTGAGCAGGACCTGCAGAGGGCCCTGAGCACTGCTTGCATGGTGTTTAATTTGGAGCGCCACTATAATGAAACTTTCCAGAGATATCCACAAATAATTAGCTTTTGGCATCGGTTATACTTAAAGAAAAATCTGTATGATTTTAATTATAGTGAGGGCGAACCACAAACCTTTTTTATTCTCCTTCAAGATAAAACAAGAAACACTGTCTTCTCTAGCAACATTTTAGCCCAGGTTTAATTTCAATAAGATCATCAATTTGATTGATAACAAATCATTACAGAAGAGTTGAATAGGTCTAAACTTGTCTTGATGTTAACGACTTATAATCACCTTTATGTTAGGTCTTAAAGCTTTATTATCCTTAAATATAACAAGTACAGTGAATCATTAAACGCCACATATCTGAGATAATGATTGGGGTGGCAGCCAAAATTTTAAGGTGCCTGAATTACTTTTTGTAACATCTTTACAGTGAACGCGCATGTAATTTTTAAAATAATCATTAATTTTCCAGGGGAGCTGTCTCTCTTTTCCTGATGTTTTAAACTGGCACCACTTGGGCATACACACCTCTCCCAATTAGTATAAATTTCCCTGCTACCTGTAAGTAGTTCAAAGCGGATGTCTTCCTAAGGACAGTGGAAAACTGATCCGCAGGAAGCTTCTGGGCAGAGGACCGGGCCTCTGACCCCGCCGCGTCTCCAAGCCTGGCTTCCCTACCTGCGTGGGCTCTGCCAGCGCGGGCAGCCGGCTGCCGGCTCTGCACCGCATCACGGCGGGCCGCGAAGAATACAAGTCGGCTCGGTCCTACTCCGAAAGTACTGTGGACTTGGTGACCCATTTCGAGTGTTGGGCCGAGGCCGCCGTGCGCGCAAGAGGCATCTTCTGACCCTGGCTCCAGCTGGAGCCCGCGTCCTGCCATTCGGACATCTCTGCAGGCCACTGGTGCGTCCGGAGACGGGGGTGTCTGGGAGTGTCCCAGCTGCGGACGCTGCTGCCCCCAGCTCTCCAGGGACGCCTGTCTCTAAAGCCGCCCAGGCAGCGTGGACGCCGTGCCTCGGGGTCGAATTTTTGCCCCTCACCTCCTATCCCCCCAACCCCCGCGGGACCCTGCCCGCCCTGCTGACCGGCCCCAAGTTGCCGAATAGCTTAGATGCTTGTCATATTTGCGGTCGCGCGACTCAGCGGGCTGTGAGCGCGCTGCACTCGCTGCCGCCTTTGTCACTAGCCGCTCGGTCATTTGCATGAGTATTTTCTGGAGTGTGAGGGGATTACTGGTGGTTAGTTGTGGTCCCCTGGCCGGAGGATCTCTTCTCCTCTCGCCGTCTCCTTAAGGCTTTCCTTAAGAGAAAAGAAAGGGCGCGCCGGCCGGAGAGGGAGCCGTGGGCGGCGCTGCCACCCGACGTCTCCCTGCTCTGCCTGCCCCTTCCTGCTCCTGCGGCGGCCGGGGCCCGGCTCGGCATTTATCGCGCCTCCCGGGACCGCCGGGGGAGGGGGCGGGGCTGGGGAAGGGGCGGGGCCTGCTGAGCCCTGGGCCCGGAGCTCGCGGGAGGCTCGCTGGCCGCACGTCACTCCTGCACAGCGAGTGCTGGAGCACGAGCTGCCGCTCGCTCGGTCAGGGCGCCCCCTCCGTCCGCCTCCCGCTTCCTCCTCCGCTGCCTGCCTGCCGCCGCCTCCACCATTGTATAATGCTCCGAGCGCGCCGGCGGAGGACTGCGGAGTCTTAGGTTCTGTCTCGCCTCGTGCCCGCTCCCCGGCGCCACCCTCGGGCCCCCGGAGCGGGGACTCCGCATGGAGAGGGAGTAGCTTGAGGAGTGGGCAGAAACCCCTCCTGATGCGTTAGTTCCCAGGCGGAGCTGCATGTGGTAAGTTCTCCCGGCGCCAGGCTGGAGGGGACCCTCGGATGCGCCGGGCTCCCGGGACCGCCGGGTGGGGGGCGGCGTCGTTGGGACCCGGCCAGGGCCGCGAGAGCCTGGAGGGCGGAGGAGGGGCCCCGGCGGCCGGGAGAGTCGCGGGCGCCTCAGCTAGAGGGACCTGGCCTGGTGCAGGTACCCGGAGGAGCGCTCCCTCCCACTGCTTCCCGGCCCTCCACCCGTAGATCCCCGGGGCGAGGGCCGGGGACCCCCCAGCCTACGCGGGCAGATCTGCTGGGGGAAGGGCAGGGGACAGGCAGTCATGGACCCGGGTCAGGAGGGGGTCGGGAGCTAACCGGAGCGCAGCAATAGGGCGGAGGGAGCTTGGAGCTGTCGCTTTTACAACTGGGATGTGTGTGCGTGTTGTGGCCGTTGTGTTGTGAACGTAGGAGACTTTTTTTTTTTTTTTTTTTAAAGGCTCGGATTGCTGGAGTGAAGCCTGCTTCACTTTTGGGTTCCGTAACCGGGTCTGCATCCAACTTGCTGTAGTGTGTTTCTGTGAGTTTCTGTGTGTTTTTAGCTTGAAAACATCGCTCTCTACCCTCCTTTCGCTCGTGACAAGTGAATTGATTTTGAATATATGTGTGTGTTAAACTTAATGTCTCACCGGCTTTTAAGTTAGAAATCTACAAGTCATCTTGGTGGTAACCGCCTATGACTGAAAGGGAGGGGGTTGAGGGGTGCCAGCTGTCCCTGGCCCTGGACTTTGTACCATTAAGACAGAGGGTGCCATCGGAGGGCCACTGCATCTAGAGAAAAATCTTAAGTTCTAATTTTTATTCTTGGCCATGAGTTAGCTTCCCTTTAGCAGAAGTTGTGGTAATAGATTGAGATGGGAGGAGTGTTTTGGGTTTAGTCTTAAATTTCACAAAAAGATTAGGTATAGTTTGTCTTAGAATAACTTTCTGCTTTCAAACTGGGTAGTTTCAGGGTGTTCTCAGTGGTAGAAAGTAAGTTTTTACAGGCACTAAATGGGGAAGGGCAATCAGCAGGGTGAGACATACAGCTTCAGATGATAGCAGTTTTTATTTGAATTGAATCGGGCAGCCCCAGTTATTCTTAAGGAAGACAGTAAGTGTTTTCAAGCTTTGCTCTTGAAATATGCTTTTTGATTTCCCAATATATGTTAAGAAATGTCCATAATGTATGTAAAGAACCTAGAAGTTGTAGCAGCCAATAGGATCCCTGTGGCCTTAAGTGTTCAAAGTAGCATTTTATAATTAGGGTCTAGTCTCTGACAAGATTGAAGTGGGCTCTCAGCTCCACTCAAGCCCTGAAGGACAGTCCACCTGAGAGTCTCTTCATTGTTTTGCTGAGGGGGTGAAGGGGCTAGATGCTCAGCTAACCAGACAGCGTGCCTCACTCTAGGAGCTCCTCCCATTGCTCCCACTTTTTATAGCAGTCTATTCTGATTTGAGCAGCGGAGAGTGTGCTGTGAGGGTGAAAATACCCGTCGCAAGACCCAGCTTCTGGCCCGAGCAAGAATAGCTTGTTCATGGATCTCTGCTTTCCTGTTAATTGTATCAGTTTCTTTGTAGGAAAAAAAGAGACATGTGTTAGAAAGTTTTAACTTTAGCCTCATTGATTTACTTAGAGGAATTATATGTTAATGTAAAGGTGTTTATGTTGTTCATCAAGTTTGGAAGCGGTGAAAATAATTTTTACTCCCCCCCCATTAGAATGTACATAACCATATTGCTGTCATGTGAGAAATCCAGTGAAATGGATTTGACATTTTTTTTTGACACTCAGTCTGTTCCTTGCTTTATTACAACAGCTAGGAGAGAGGACTCATATTTTATAATACCAGCTAAGTGGTACAACAAGAGGTATCCTAAGGAACAGTGTTATTGTCAGGCAAGTGCCATAGCTTCTTAGGTAACAGCTGCTCAGGCTTATTTCCCTTTAGGAACTACGAGAAGGATAGTCAGATTTTGAAATTCTTTAAGTTCCTGTTTACTGAATTGTCCCCCTTGGAAGCTTTTTTTGTGAGATACTGAAATATAAATTTACCCAGTTGCCACACAGTGAATTATTGATAATGAGCATAGAAAATAGTAAAAATCTTGCTATTTTAAAATTCACTCAAATTTATGTAACAATTGTTACTTTTGACATCCCCTACTTTAAATAATGCTCCAGCATTAGAATAAAAGTACAACAGTACTTTAGAAAGACACATACACAAAACATAAAGATAGGGGGGAGGTAAGAAACACAGACAGATGCATAGAGGGGTTTTTTTGTTGTTGTTGTTGTTGTCAAATAAAGTAGCATACTACAAATTATCAGTATCAAATTTTACAAGGCTACCCTCTGTCAAAATATTTTACATTTTAACCCAGAAAGGTAAAAGCTGCAACAGAAACTTTTTGAGTTTTTTGGTTTTTTTTTTTTTTTTGCTGTGGTTTCTTGTTAAAGAACACTAGTAAAAACATGAAGCTTTATTTTATATTTCATTTACATCAGAAAAATCAAGATCACTGTTTTATGTAGATTAAAAACATGTAGAGATAACTATGGTATTTAGGAGCATGAACTTTAATTCACTTGTAGAATTGTTTTAAAACTTTGTTGCTACAGAAATTTCGTATTTATTGTTATACCATATCCTGTAGGAGATGGCTATAGGTGCAGTAGTTTCTTGGCCAAGGATAGAAAGAGAAAGAGGTCTCTTTGATTGCTGAGTCCAAAGATTACATATGCTAAAGTCATCAGAGGGCAAACTTCAGTTTTAAGTGAAAAGCGGCCTTGCAGGAAGGGTAATGCCTACCTTCATAGGTCTTTCCATTAATTAATACTGACCAACAGAGCATATAAAATTCTGTGGCCACTCGCATATGCATAAACCATAATTTTCTACCTACTGTTGATATCATCACTTAAACCAATGATAGAAACCCATAAGCTAGGACTCCTGCTTAAAAAATACGTGGATATTTAATTTAGTTTTAATATTCTCAAAGGAAACCGCTACTAACCAAAGTTGGTGTGTCTTTAAAAAAAAAAATGTCTCCAGTGGCCAGTGCAATTGGTATGAAAAGCAAACTTCTGCCCTCTGTGCAGATGCTGGGAAACCCTGTGAACAGAACTGTCCCCTGGAGCGCCCATCACTCATTGTGTGCAGCAGTGTCTTTCTCCATGAGCACTGTGTGGCAGTTCATTCTTTGTATGAATCTGTGAATGGCATATGTCAGGCCAATAAGACGACATTCCTATTCTGGGTAATAAATAGATGCCTTGTGGGTTGTTGTTTTTTTTTTTTCTTTACTCTTTCTTTCTTTCTTTCTTTCTTTCTTTCTTTCTTTCTTTCTTTTTCTTGAAGATCATGAGACAAACAAAACATGCTTGGCTCTCTAAAAATTTTCATGGAAATACAAATAAAAATTTCCAAATGAAGACATCCCAATATCTTTGAAAACATATGACTTTTAACAGGGCAAAACAAATGCTTCTCATCTAAAGGGAGCACTTCATATAGACAATGCAAACTCCCTTTTGGAAATTCTGCTCCCTTTGTGGTCTGAGGACTCCAAAAGCTGGAAAGGCTCATTTGTCTCCTCTCAAGGTCTTCTGTCCCTCATCTTGAACTTCATTGGAAATACCTGTTGGGATTCACCAACACAAATATCACAATTTGATTTATGTATTTTAGAAACCCAGGCTCACAGAAGCCGTGCTCTGTACCCATGGCTGCTCTCAGTTCAGAATGGAGTCAGCATCTGCTGGCCTGGCTGGTGTGCCCTTGACTCGCATGCTGCGTGTGCAGCGCCGGCCCTGCGTCGGAGTGGGGACAGCAGAATGAGGGGTGAGTGTGCCCGGCCCGGCACCGCCCTGAGTGGGGTGAGCTCTGCGGATGCGCGGCGTGGGGGCTGGCGGGAGGAGAGTGGAGGGCAGAGCTGGAGCCTCCCTGCAACTGCTATAGCAGGTCTGACTAGTTTTAGGTGCCCAAAGGCAGCTTTGTTTCTCTAGTGACTCCAGCTAGCACCAAACCTAACTTCTTAGAACTAATTCATGTCTGAAGTACTATCTTTTTGTCTCTCTGCAGAAACCTGTAGCTTTGCAGAGTTACCAAGTGGTTCTAAGGCTTTTGCTTTAACAGTCTTCACAGGCGGTTAACTAACAAGAAGTCCCTAAGCCAAGCATTTTTTGTGGTTCTAGGGAGTTTCATGTAGAATAGTGAAGGGGCAGGGATTCTGGCTCTTTGTTGGCATCTTACGGGTGAACCCTCATGTTTGTAGTGGGCTGTGTGAATCTGTGGAACAGAAGTAAAAAGAATGACCTGAATGTGCCATGATTAGAAAGTTGCATGCAGCTGTGCCACTTGCTGCTGACCAACCTTGAACTCCTTGCTCTCCTCTCCTGGCTGGCTGCTTATCATTTCACGGCACACCGCAGCTCCTGGGGCTTCGAGCAGGGCTGAGGGAGTGCCCCACCCTGGTGCTTACAAGTGTTGCCTGAGTTAAACTCAGGGAATCTGAAAGTTCCAAGGTCATCTCTACCCCAGAACAGGTTTGCATAAAATTCTAGCCACACGAACAAGATAATGACGTGGCAACTGTTTTAAACTGATCATCCCTGAGTGGTTATCTCATTTTATAATAACACGTGATACAGATTTGCTTTTCGGATTTGTCTCCGTTTTGGAGGAGGGAACCTCCACGTGCGTGTATGTATACTTCTGTCTCTTCCCTGCTGTCAGGCAAGCCAGCAGAAGAATTTGAGTTCTGTGGTCTGCAGCTGAAGAAGAAATTTTCGGTTGCCTCTCTGTTTGTCATGAACTTGGTGATGGTCTCTTCTGAGTACTTTTTAAAACAGGCTGATTAAAAAATATATATTTTTTACCACACCCAGAAATGGAAAAAAAAGTAGAGTTCACCTGATGATGATGGTTAGCGGTCTAGTGGTAGCTGGTTTACAGTGTGGGTTCTTCAAGTGGCACCTGCCTTCTTGCTTCTGAAACTCCTGAAGACAGGCGGGATGAACGGAATGTTAGGGGTAGTGAGTGTGGTAAGCAGGAGGCAGGCTCTCCTTAGGGATCATCGAAGAGCTTTGAAGTGTTGAGAGGTTGGTTCCTTAGAAAATAAATATTTATCACATTCAGTGTGGTACTCTGATTATTTTTATTGTCTTTGACTAAGTGACTTTATGTTCCATGGCTCATTAATTATCAGTATGCAGAAGTCCTCAGAAAGAAGCACATTTTATCTCAAAGTAGCCCCAAAATAATTATTTTAAAATATGAATGGCTGGCATATTTACAAAGTATCATTCACTGCTCTCAGGTTTAGTTTGTTTCCTCATTTTCTTTTTTCTACTTTGTGAATTATTTAAGTATATGATATGAAGTTTAAATTGTCTTTGTAAAACCTTATCACTAGCCTCCCTAATTCTTAGGAGTAACTAAAATACACATACTGAGTCTGAGTATGGATGTCACATATATGGGACTGTGATGCACAGTTGAATAGTTTCCTCCCTCTTTTGTGTCTCTTAAGTCTGTTTCTATTATCCGGTACCTTCAGTTTTTATCTTCATGGTATGTCATGTTGTAGAAATTTCTTTTGAAGAATTTCCAGATTCGGACCATACAGTACAATGTTTAGTTTTACTCGTTAAGTAAATAAAAAAATAATAACTGGATTGCATGTGGAGGCTAAAAGATGAAATGTTTGATATTTTATAGCATGTCTTCTTTAAAGTGATTTTTTTCACAGTAATATAAAGTATTCTGAATTTGAAAACAAGATGAAAAACTCATTGTCTATAAGAAACACTTCCGTAAAAACACTTTCTGATGTAGTATACATACTTAGTTTCTGTTAGTTTCATTCAGTGGCAGGTGGTTGGCTAACAAAACCTGGAAGGCAACCTTTTGTTTAACTAAAGATACAATTTTATTTTATACAGAATCCTAACAAATTATATTTGCCTGTTTTAGTGTGACTATTTTATAGATCTGATGACCCTCTTTTAAAAAAAAATACAAAAAACTGTCACATACTTTTGGCAAAGCATTTGGTTTCTACCCTAGGCCTTTTATTCCCCCTGACATTGTTTATTACGGGTCTCTCTAATGTGAGGGGAAAAACAAGGTATCTTTGGGGAAAAGACGCTACAGGAGGGTTGAAACCAGAGTCCCATCCAGGCAATTATAAAAACAGGAGAAAAAAATATTTTCATTATGCACGGGAATGGGGGTGGGGTAAGACTGGCTAGCCTTCACAGGCACATTCTCTGAAGGAAAGAAAGAAATTAAAATCTAAGAATGTTTTTCCTTAATTGATTGAGTCTTTACATTGAGCATGTTAGAAATGTTCCTGACACCAAATGAGTATGAATTATCATCATAACTGAAATGATTATAATAAATTATTATAAGTAATATGTTTATGTTTACAAAGTTTCAAATGGAAAGATTGGTGATAATAGTCAGTTGCTTATGGACATTATTATGGAACATACAGCAACATAGAACCTCAATTTATAATTCGGGTAGAAAAAAATTTCAGCAAGTAGTTACACAATAACTGGTTCCATTATCTCTTGAAGGTTAACTTTGTTACATTTTACAATTAAATGACTCCTCCCTGGTATCCTTTATGAAGTTTTCCCAAATAACTGCCTGAAGCCATATCTGTTCAGTGTGGAAGTAGTTTCTTGTTCTTAAGAGGCAATTATTGAGGGCTTTTCAGTACTGGTGAAATGCTTAATGCTAACATTGAGACTAACTCACTGTGTGGCTAGGAGTCTACTTTAGGACCCCTGCTGGCAATTTTGAACTGTTGGCTTTTCCAAGTCCTCACCTTATGACTTGGGTTTGTGTGTTTGTTGTTGTTGTTATATGTTCTCACTTCAGGAATCCTTCGGGGGGTTTTAACCATGGATTTGGAAACATCATTGTCACCTATATAAAGACAGAGAAATCTTTTCTACGTACAGTATTTTCAGAATCTGCAGCATAGCATAACGTAATTTAATTTGGTCTTGGCAAGGCTCTTGACCTGCTTATCACTGTACTGTGTAGACTGGAATTTGGGAACAGTCTGGGAGGTATGTTACTTTGGGAGATCTATAGTTAGAATTTCAGTAATAATCCGACTTCAGGCGTGCCTTATTGCTCTGCTGCGCCCCCTTGTGGCTGGACGTGTTATGCTGTCTTTCAGAGTTTGAAAGGAGTTGACTTGTACAGGACATGCTTGTTTACATGGAGCATTAGCTCTCTTCTGTGTAAACTAACCTATCAAGTTAATAGAATAGTTCTCGCTGAGGGTGTAAATAATTTATTGTGCCTATTTGATTTTTTGAATTCGTACCATTTTAAACATACGTATTGACCTGTTGTGTGTTTTTAACTTTTTATTATGGAAAATTCCAAACACTTAAAAGTAAAGGAAGAGTGTAATGTATCGCCTCAAACTTATTACCCAATTTCAGTGATTGTCCACATTTTGTCAATTTTGTTTTAGCTACATGGCCAGTTTGTTCCTAAAGGGTTTAAACAGAAATCCAGGCATCATATATTGATTCTGTTTTTGTTAAACTTAAGTTCAAAGTCGGTGCATTTCTGTTCCATCTTTTACTTTGAGGGGGTGGTGCTTTTAGCCAGGATCCTTAGGTAAGATAAAATAATGGTTAGCATTTCCACTGTCTTTGGAAAAAAGGCAACTGGTGTCCCCGGCTTCTTAAGAGTTAGCCTTAAAGCCTAAAGTTCCCATTTGGTAGAGGAACCAACCAGACAGGATATATTGGAAACATTTTATACTACTTAACAGTTACATTCTAAAAAGCCCCTTTTTCTTTCCAGGTGTTTATTAACAAGGCCATAGTATAGTCCAAAGAAATATTCACTTGAAATATTCTCCCCTAGAATTTAAGTCTGGTTTGCCTACTCAATGCATTTAGTTGTCAACGTTTACATTTTCACTTTTCTTTTTCCAAGAGAAAAGACAGTGTCTGAAAGGGTCTTCAGTTTAAGGAAAGCATGGAGGTACAAATCCTGAGAGGGAAAGCTAGAGTTTCTTGAAACGTGGACTTTAGAAGACATTCCCAAACAGTAAACGGTTTATGTTTTTATTTATTTATTTATTTTAGTTGAGTGAGAGGTGGACTTCCTGGCCGAATTTCGGTTTTGTCTCTAGGCTTTGAGGCGCCGCCAGGAAGGCAGGCAGGATTGTTCCCCGGGTCTCCGTGGAAATGCGGCGTGTGAGCAGCCGCGAGCAGCCGCGAGCAGCCGGCGCGGTGCCCCGCGGCTCCGAAGAACCCCCCGCGCAGCGGGGACAGCCGGGAGGAGGCGCCGCCACGAACTGGGGTGTCGGGTTACAGCTGCAGACTCGCGCCTGAGCGCGCCTAACTGGCTTCATCTAGTGACTGGCTTCATAATTACATTGCTGATTTGTTAGGGAAGGCTTTGTCTTACTTACCAATTAACATATGGATGTTCCTGCCGGGACCTCTTCCTGGATCAGCTTTGCTTGGGGTTTTTTGTTTTGTTTTCTTTTGCTCTGTTTGTTGTTTGTTTTTTTTTTTAAACCTTTCCCGAGGCAAACAGCTTTAGGGGTTCTATTACTAACACAGCCGCCCCCCCCCCACTGTCTTCTGGGAGTCCTTACCCTGTCTGTAAGTAAGCAGAGAGGCTTTAACCCCGTTGGAATTTTGCCCCCGTTTCTGCCATTCCCCGAGGCCAGAGGCAGTCACTTTGGAGTCTGAAGGCAGCCTTTGGGAGGGCTGATTCCACAGTCCCCCCACTTCTGTACCCTCCTGATCTCCCCCACGCATGCCACCACCCACCCCTGCACTTGGTGTTCTGTCCCCACTGCGAGGAGCAGCAAGGCACATGGCACAGGGGTGGATCGTGAGCCCTTGGAGGACTGGGCCTGTTTCTCTTTGCTGTGTCTATGATCCTGCTCCCCCTACCCCCACTCCCCCCACCTACCAGCTCCTTTTCAAGGTGGCCTTTTTGTTCTCCGTCTGTGTTTTGTTGTTACTTGCCGGAGGGAGGGTGTTAGAAGCCTAGACTTTATCAGAGTTCTGAGTCCTGTGTGTTTTTTAAGGTGTAACATTTTAACAGTGTAGAAAGTTGTCTAAGCAAATGTGGCTTCCCCCCACTGAAGTTGGATCAGGCTTTTCCTTCCTGCCTGGGAGTTGCTGTGTGACAGTCTGACAGCGGAAGAACCATTTCTCAGAGTTGTGCCCTGTGGCTGGTAGGAGGTGTCCTCTCGTATTCTAGAAGCTCTCTGTTTGGAACACCTCAAAAACAGGTTTCAGAATGAATCTTAAGGCACGTATATGGGGTGCGGAGAAGAGAAATGAGCATATTCCGTGTCTCAGAAGTTGTCGCAGAGCCAGTTCTCCAGCGGCCTCTCTCTGGGTCTTGGAAGTCTGTCACACACACCATAATTTTGCCAGGGGCACTCCTTCTTTCTACCGTTACCCCCAAAAGAAACTGAAAGAGTTTCCACTTAAAGAGCTGTGGGTTTGGGCAGCACAGGATGTCTGATGAGGAAATAGCCCCTGCTAGCCTTTTTGAAGACACTTGTCACACATTTTCTCTTAGCTTCTTTTTTCTTCATATGACGTTGATCCATGAGGACAAACCATTGTTCTGAATTGTTGGCATCACTGTAAATGTCTTGTTTTTATGATTTTTCGTGTCAGCTTGGGTACTTCTGTGCCCTTCAGCAGCCAGTCATATTGGAGGTCACATTGGAGGATGTAGTTGAAGAGATTAGGGATATGGCTTCTCAAAGCCCCACTTTGAACTGGGAGCTTTTTTTCTTGAGAGCTATTAACTAGTGTTTTAAAAACGGTTTCATTAAAGCACAGCGTGCATACACAAATGTGCGTAGATCCTAAGTTCCCCAGAAGCCTTGCCCCTCGCAGCTACCCTTCCCTGACTGCAGGTACCGGGGCCTAGCTCTGCCTCGTTAACTGACCTTTTTTTTTTTTTAAACAGACTCTTTTTTTTTTTTTTTTTTTAAGATTTTATTTATTTATTTGACAGAGAGAGAGATCACAAGTAGTCAGAGAGGCAGGCAGAGAGAGCAGAGGAAACAGGCTCCCCGCTGAGCAGAGAGCCCTATGTGGGCCTCAGACCCAGGACCCTGAGATCATGACCTGAGCTGAAGGCAGAGGCTTTAACCCACTGAGCCACCCAGGTGCCCTTGTTAACTGACTTTTTTTTTTTTACTTTTTTTTTTTAAGATTCTATTTATTTATTTGATACAGAGAGAGATCACAAATAGGCAGAGAGGCAGGCAGAGAAAGAGGGGGAAGCAGGCTCCCTGCTTGGCGAGAAGCCTGCTTCTCCCTCTCTCACTCCCTCTGCTTGTGTTCCCTCCCTGGCTGTGTTTCTCTCTGTCAAATAAATAAAACCTTAAGAAAATAATAATAATAAAAAAATAAAATAAAACATGTCACTTAATCTTGAAGCCTACTATTCTCCCAAGAAGGGAAAACAGTGGCTTTCTAGTTTTTATTTACTTGTACTAAAGGAAACTGGAACAGGCTCTTAAAAATGTACACAAGGTATGAACCAGTTGGGCCTTGAGGCGTTTTGATTTACACCTTTTTTGACCTGCATTTAGAGACCCAGAAAGCCCTGGGCGCCTGGGTGGCTCAGTGAGTTGAAGCCTCTGCTTTCAGCTCCGGTCATGATCTCAGGGTCCTGGGATCGAGGCCCGCATCAGACTCTCTGCTCAGCAAGGAGCCTGCTTCCTCTTCTCTCTCTGCCTGCCTGTGTGCCTATTTGTGATCTCTCTCTCTGTCAAATAAATAAATAAAATCTAAAAAAATAAAATAAAATCGTGAAAAGAAAGAAAGAAAGAAAGCCAAGAACGCCCTCATGGTGGACTGAGGTGGCTTCCCATTCATGCCCCCATAGGACCCAGCAGAGATGCTGCCCACAGGAACAGCACTGCCCCTCCCCCACCCCATAGGCCTGTCTGGGGGAGGGCTGTGGAAAAGCCTGCAGGTTAAAGCAGTGGGTTGTGGGGGGAGGGGGAGAATGACAGAAGTAGTAGTTTGCAAAAGCAGATTTAATATTCATAATATAAATGTAACTCTTATTTTTGACAGTTCAAATAGCATCAAAAGAGAGGGCTTTTTTAAAATTTTAAGGCATAGCTTTTAAAAAGTTGAAAAACATTGAGTTAAAGAGAACTTTTGATTTTTTTAAGTTTGCATTTTTCCCTTAATACCTTAACAATATAAAAGCTATGAAATGTTAGCCTTTTTTTTTTTTTTTAAAGATTTTATTTATTTATTTGACAGAGAGAAACACAGCCAGAGAGGGAACACAAGCAGTGGTACTGAGAGAGAGAGAAGCAGGCTTCCCGCTGAGCAGGAAGCCCAATGTGGGACTCAATCCTTGGTCTCTAGGATCATGACCTGAGCCGAAAGCAGTCGCTTAACCAACTGAGCCACCCAGGCATCCCGAAATGTTAGCCTTTTTACACATGGGTAACACATAGGTACTGTTTCAATTCCCTTTTGGACGCTGGGTTTAAGGCCTCATTGCCTTGCACTGTAAGATCACAGCAAGAAGAATCTGGGTCCCCCTGAGCCAGTGGGATCCATAGCAGGCCAAGAAGCTGGACTTTACCATTAAAATTGAGCTGAAGACACCTTAATTCTGCATGGAGTTTTGTTTTGTTTTGTTTTTAAATGTCAGTTGTCAGTTGCCATTTCAAAAACTCTGTTCATTTCTTTTTTGTTCCTTACTTGCTTAGACACAAATGGGGAAGACCTTTGGACTCAGGAGTAATTGGGTAAAAATATCAACAGGCTTAAATATGAAATGGCTGGGTGCGGAAAAGAGGAAGTTGTGGTTGGTGAAATAGGGTCCCCAGACCACCATTACCTGGAAACCTGGAAATAACCTTCTTGGGTCCCACACTAGACCTGCTGAATGAGAATCTTGTGAGTAGGGGCTCAGCACTCTGTGTTACAAGCCCTTGAGGTGAGTCAGGTACTCACCCAAGTTTGAGAAATGTGACAAGCATTCACAAGACAGCCTTCCTGCCCACGGGACGTGCCTCTGTCCCACCGCTTTGCCTTCCCGATGTCCCACCCTGTACAGCTGCCATCTTTGAGGTCTGTTCAGTTCTTCTCTTTCTCAGAACCTCCCTCCCATACACAGTTCACACTTGGGGACAAAGATACACACATCTCTATTCTTACAGTTCCCTGGCTGTCCCTCAGACTCTTTCCTCATTCTTTCCATTTACCGTTCCTTTAGTCACTGGCGGTTTATGGGGGCATCTTCTGTGTGTCTGGGACTTCCCTGTCCTGAGGATACAGAGATAAATGAGACAGAGTCTGTACCCTCATGGGGTTTACCATCCACAGTAGGCAACAGGCCTCAAGAGACAATGCCACCTTAAATCTAAATCTCAAATCCTATCTTCGAAAGTCTCTCCTGATCACCCCAGCCCATAATAACCTCTCAGAAGTCTTGCTGTGGGGAGTCACTCAGAATATGGTAGTTCAGGGGCGCCTGGGTGGCTCAGTTGGTTAAGTGACTGCCTTCGGCTCAGGTCATGATCCCGGAGACCCCGGATCAAGTCCCACATCGGGCTCCCTGCTCGGCAGGAGGCCTGCTTCTCCCTCTCTCACTCCCCCTGCTTATGTTCCCTCTCTGGCTGTTTCTTTCTGTCAAATAAATAAAATCTTTAAAAAAAAAAAAAAAAAAAAAAGAATGTGGTAGTTCAG
The DNA here is from genome assembly GCA_004023965.1 of Spilogale gracilis. Lineage (NCBI taxonomy): Eukaryota > Metazoa > Chordata > Mammalia > Carnivora > Mephitidae > Spilogale > Spilogale gracilis. Next base: position 86,006 of record PITA01000323.1, on the reverse strand, counting down.
GGGCACCTGGGTGGCTCAGTTAGGTAAGCAACCGACTCTTGATTTTGGCTCAGGTCCTGATCTCAGGGTCCTCAGCCCACATCTAGCTCCAGGCTCAGCAGGGATTCTGCCTGAAGATTCTCTCTCCTTCTCTGCTATACCCCCAACCCCCCCCCACATGCTCTCTCTAATAAATAAATAAATCCGAGGAAAAAAACAGGAAATCTGGAAGTGCAAACCTCCTGATAGTGAGGTAATACAGGCTCCTGTGTTTCTGGCCCTTTTCTTCTGAGGAATGTTCTAGTGACCCTTTGTTACTTTTGATCATTTGCCCAAGCAGATTGTAGCTTTTGAGGGCAGGGTCCTTTCTGATGAAAGTTGTACAAGTGAAAGCTGGGTTTGGTATATAAAGTTGTATTCAGTATTAAACTTAATAGAAAACTCTAGAAGAGAAGTTTTCATTTACATTGCTACCCATGAGTTTTGCTCTTTATCTTCAAAGCTCAGTTTGCTGTAGTAAATACTTGCTAAGATTTATGTTAAGAAAATCAGGGGGCAGGTACCTGGGTGGCTCAGTGGGTTAAAGCCTCTGCTTTCAGCTTGGGTCATGACCTCATGGTCCTGGGATCGAGGCCCGCATCGGGCTCTCTGCTGGGCAGGGAGCCTGCCTCCTCCTCTCTCTCTGCCTGCCTCTCTGCCTACTTGTGATCTCTGTGTCAAATAAATAAATAAAATCTTAAAAAAAAAAAAAAACAACAAAAACAGGGGGTTCCTGGGTGGCTCAGTCATTAGGTGTCTGCCTTTGGCTCAGGTCATGATCCCGGAGTCCTGGGATCAAGCCCCACATCGGGCTCCCTGCTCAGCGGGAAGCCTGCTTCTCCCTCTCTCACTCCCCCTGCTTGTGTTCCCTCTCTAGCTGTGCTTCTCTCTGTCAAATAAATAAATCAAATCTTAAAAAAAAAAAAAAGAAATCAGGGTGCTAGGCGTTTGTTTCTAACAGGTTTATTGGAAAGAAGGGATTTTATCATGAACCTTATGTTAAAAACCACCGAATATCCAGGAGAAGTGCCTGTGGTTGGCTTCAGGATTCTTTTTGGAGGGGCAGAAAAGGGTTGGAAGTAACTTCCTTCCTCCATGATGTGTGTGTGGGGTCTCTAACCAGCCCTGAAGGTCAAGGTCCGTTTTGGGTCTTTGAAAAATGGGGGGTAGAAGACCTGTGCTTTGGGTTGAAGTCTTCCCCAGCCAAGAGAGGAGACAAAGAGGGGTGTCAGGTCCCTGGATGGCCTAGAAGCCACACTTGTCACAAGCCCCTCCTTTCTGTGAACTTCAGGTCCATTGTCCCGGTGTAGGTGTCAGCGCTCCATGGCCTGAGCCTCTGAGTTAGGAACAGCAGAACACCTCTTCTCCAGTGTTAACCTTGAAGCCCTAAATGAGCCCAGCCGGGAGGCGTTTTCAAAGGTCACAAGCTTCTCCAGCCTCCCGCTTTAAAGAGCTATTGCTATTTTCTTAACTTGCCTGAGGAAAGAGGCTTCTGAGGAGCTGCTGACCCTGGCTTTGGCCCAAGGAGCTCCAGGCCCAGAGGCACCCTTCGGCTTTTTGCCTTCAGGTTCTTGAGTGGCTCATCTTTTCTTTTCTTTTTTTTTTTTTTAAAGATTTTATTTATTTGACAGAGAGAAACACAGCCAGAGAGGGAACACAAGCAGGGGGAGTGCGAGAGGGAGAAGCAGGCTTCCGCCGAGCAGGGAGCCCGATGTGGGACTTGATCAGGGGTCTCCAGGATCATGACCTTTTGGCAGTTGCTCAACCAACTGAGCCACGGCTGTCTCTGCTCAGGCGCCCAACTCATCTTTTCTTTGAGCCTCGCCCTGCTCCAGGAGGTGGCCATTAACACCCGCCCTTCAGAGGGAGAGTTCTCGAAACCTCCCACTCCTAGAGTTGGAAGCCTCCTCTGAACCTCTGAACATGGTCAGTGGCAACACTTGACTCAGACAATGTGTTAAGCAAACTCAGGAAAACTTTAACCTTTAAAAAATTTTTAAATCAAAGTCTTTAATTTAAATGCAAAGGTGGACTTGATTTTATGAGGTTGCATTTTATTCCTTTCTATAAAAATTTAGATAGAATCAGGATTACAAATCAGGATTGTGTGTGTTTTGCAATCTCCCTGGGTGTGTGGAGCCCCCTTCGCCTCTTAAAATGCTATAGAGAAGTGAAGGCAAACCTGCTTTGAGACACTCTATCATGGCTTCTTATTGACACATTTGAAAAGCATCCAAGCTTAGATGTATCTGTCCTGCTCACAGATTTTGCTTACAAGGGTCCGCCTCCTTCCCCTTCTAGCATTACAACATCTTATCAGACTGTTCCTAAATCATTAGGATTATCACACAGCTATGACCAGCTGAATCATTCTAATTGGAAATTAAGTGCTTCTCACATTGAAATCTCGAAAACAGTGTCACCGATCTCCTTCAGCTGTGGGAATTCTAAATGCCTAGTACTGCGTGCTTTGTAAATGGTCGAGTTTTATCGATTCAGTGATAATTTCTAGAGAAGTAATCCTTATTGAGAAAGTTATTGAGAAAGCCCTATTGTTTATTCTGGCCACCACCCTTTAGAAAACATTCCTATATCGATGACTAAAAGAAAAACAGTCTACACCGTCTTAGCTATTCCCTCTCCTCCAGAAAACCAAGAAAAATTCCAAGTGGCAGTGAGCTTACTAATTTGTTTTTAGTTGTTTGTATTCATTTTTGGTTTACATTTGGGGATAGTGCTTCTCAAACTTTTTGTGATGAAGAAGCATCTTGGGGTTTTTTTTTTCCCTTCTTCATAGATGAGTACTTTGGTAAAATATAAAAATACTAGAGAAATGAAATTAAAGTACAAAGACAAAAATAGAAGCCTTGTTTTAGAAATTAGATTTACAGACGTACAATTACTCTGTAAATTTGCTGTCACTGTTTCTAAATAATCCAGTATCTTTGTTTAACTCATCATGGGTCAGTAACAGTGCACAGACTGGCACCTTCTGCAGACCACACTTTGAGCAACACCATTTGAGGGTGGATTTGTCTGCATTTGTGTCCTCTCACACAGATTTACATGTACTGGGTGCCATTACATTATTAACCTATAACAGACCATCTTCCAGCTTAAGAATGAGAATTGAATGCACTCAGTAAGCTCTTGGGCAAAAATGAAATTTTCCTAGAAATGAATATTTAAATGCTTAAATTTTAGACAGATACAAACAGTATAACTGTTTCAAAACACAGTCGTCCAGTAACACTTCTAAGGCATAAAGGAGAAAGTGTTTTATAATGTAAAACGAAATCACCTCCTCTCTGATTCACACTCAAGTTTAAATGAGCACAGCTACTTTAGATAGGAAATGTTCTACACAAAGCATATAGACAAATGAGACTTTTTAACACTAAACTGTAGGAAATGTTTTTGTCATGCAGACTAGCAGATACAGAAGTTACCACCACATCTTCCTTGCCTCAGAGAACATTATGGGACCAAAGACCAGTCCTTGGGTCCTTGTGATTGACATCCATTTTCTTATGTTTCCATGCGGGAGGAAAGTGTTCCATACAAGTAATTGTACATTCTTTATGTAGTAAATCCTCAAGCTGACTCTGACATTGCTGGGTTGTGGCTGTCCCCTCCCAGGGACTGAGGCATGTGAAGGCAGTCACTGCAGGTGGCCAGCTGCATGTTTGTCTCCTTGAGGGGAGCGGGGACAGCATGGCCTTCCTTAACAAAGTGTCGCAAGGAAGTTCTGCGAAGTTTTATTATGGTTAGCCTTATTCCTTTAGGATGAGACTCATCTCAAAATGAGAATGAGGTGTAGATGATTTTCAGCCCCTCGAAGACCAGGCTTTATTCATCCCTGCGACTATCCTCTTTCTGGCAGAGTGCCCAGGACAGCATAGATGCAGAATGAGTAAAATATAAAGGATTCAGTGAGGCTTCATGAGAAGCAGCTGAAGCAATTCAGTAAAAGGCAAGTCGCTTTTAGAAGAAACATTGGATAAGTGCAAACTGCTTATATATGAAGATATCAATGAGTGAGTGGCACTGAGGAGAGGATTAACACTTGTCTGTGGGTAAGTGCTGCGGGGAGGGGGGGAGGTGCAGGTAGTTAGCACAGGCCTGGCCTAATGAGAACCACGTCTCCTGCTCTTGGACAGCATAAGAACATTCTTGATTAAATGGTTGGCAAGTGAGGTCTGTGTGGCGAAGGACAGTGGGCTTGCAGTTGCTCTGTTTAGATGGTAGAAGTTCGGAAAGAAAGGACCCCTCTCCAGAAAGTGCAGCCCCCTGAGGAGGCCTTCACTGAGGCCAGAGCAGGCAAGGAGGTGGCCTAAGTCTGGAGCAGCAGGTGAGGTGGCGCAGGAGTTAAAATTCAAGCCATTCCCAAATAGTCAAGGAGGTGGTTGGGTTTTTTTGAGATCCGTATGTCTCTCTGGAATCACATCACAAATCATTTTGTTATGAAATGCCTCCGGTATTCAAACAGCAGTGCTTATAATCAGAACAGATTACTTTTAAGTTCGTCCAGTTGCGTTCAGACGTAACTGTATGCAATCAAATTGAGCCACTGGAACTTGGGCTGGGAAAGCCACATTCCTCCGCTTTATTCTGGGCCGAAAAGTGGTGGCAGCTCCATCACTGTGGTCATTTGACACAAGGCGAGTGCTTCACCACATGTCACCAAACAGGCAGAAAAGCTCTGTGCATAATGAGGAAGGAAAAGGCATTTTGAAAGCACACAGGGTTCTATAAAAATTGTCGGGGCCCTCCTCCCCCACTTCTCCACTTTGGTTCTTGTGATCGTTCAATATGTGTTCAAGCTACAGTCAGTGACACCTTTATCTGTTAGGTCATAGCATTGCAAGTGTTTTCTTGGGCGTTAAAAATAAATGTGTTTGGGGGAGGGAAATCGAACCTGCATGGTAATGTTAGGCAAGCGAACGCAAGCGCAGGAGTGGAGAAAGTCAAAATCGAGGGTTTCCATGGTAACGTTGAACTTGTATGTGTCGTACACATTTCTCAAGAAATACAGTCACCAGACTACCTAGGGATAAAAATTCACCAGCATACGAGGGTAGATTGCCCAGTGCTCTCGCATTCTAAAAGATCTTCCCCCAATTAATTCATCTCTTCTAACCAACCTTGGGCAAGGAACTCAAGTCCCAACTCCTGACTGCCGAATCAGCGCCTTTTTAAGGGGAGAAATTCGTTTTCATGTGATTAATTCCACTTCCTTCCTTTCCCCTTTGCAGATATATGTTGGGTAAAGGAGAAAAACGGAAGTTTGATGAGCATGAAGATGGGCTGGAAGGCAAAATCATGTCTCCCTCCGATGGTCCATCCAAGGTGTCTTACACCTTACAGCGCCAGACTATCTTCAACATTTCCCTTATGAAACTCTATAACCACAGGCCCCTCACCGAGCCCAGCTTGCAAAAGACCGTTCTGATCAACAACATGTTGCGACGGATCCAGGAGGAGCTCAAGCAGGAAGGCAGCCTGAGGCCGGTGTTGGCGGCCGCCGCCTCGCCCCCGCCCGACTCGCTGAGCGCCAGCTACCGGGAGGCGCCGGCTGCGCTCAGCGCCCTCAGCGCCCCTAGCGCCCCCGCGCCGCCCGCCGCGCTGGCAGGCGACCTGGGAAGCACTACGCCCCTGGAGGCCTGTCTCACGCCTGCCTCGCTGCTGGAGGACGACGCCGACGCCACGTTTTGCACTTCCCCAGCCGTGCCGCCCGCGGCTCCCGCCAGACGCCCGGCTCCAGTGCCCCCGCCGGAGAAGGACAGCTTCTCCTCCGCCCTGGACGACATCGAGGAGCTTTGTCCCACATCTACCTCCCCGGGGGCCGCCGCGGCAGCGCCCGACAGCTCCCGAGGGGGCTCCGGCGCGCCTGGCGGCCCGCGGCCCGAAGACCCGAAGCTGATGGACTCTCTGCCCGGGAACTTTGAAATCACGACGTCCACGGGCTTCCTGACGGACTTGACCCTGGACGACATCCTGTTTGCCGACATCGACACGTCCATGTATGATTTCGACCCCTGCACGTCCGCGGCAGGGACGGCCTCCAAGATGGCCCCGGTATCCGCCGACGACCTCCTCAAGACTCTGGCCCCGTACAGCAGCCAGCCGGTGGCCCCGAGTCAGCCTTTCAAAATGGACCTCACGGAGCTGGACCACATCATGGAGGTGCTGGTCGGCTCCTAAGAGCCCCGGACCGGTGCCTGCACCGCCCAGACCCTGCGAGTGTCCCCGCACCCCACAGCTCTCCGCACTGTGCATGCACCCTTGCTTGCCTTTTTCAGAGAAAAAGATCGTTTTACACAAGGATCACACTAGTTTTTGCTTTGAGCAGAGTTGGAGTGCCTTCATCCACGTATGACCACTTTTAATATGCTTTTTCGAGTGGTCCTCAGAGACCTACTGCCCTGGAATAGGAAAGACTACTTTGGAAGACAATGTTGCTATGCTGAATGACAAAAATAAACAGTTCACGTGAAGCACAAGGAATAAGTTGGAAAAGCTGTAAATTGCATGTGCATATTTGTCTATTTTTTCTATAAGTTTTATTGCAAGAGGTAAAAAGAGAAAATATATATATATATTATTTAGATAATCTCAGTACCTTTTCTGGCATTTTCGCCCTATATAGGTTGACTTGGCAATTCAGCCTTTTTAGAGGCATTAAGTACTCCTCCTAAGTGTTGCATTTACATGGCTGTTTAGAAATTGCTGCCCAAATTTATTTTATATTTTTGTACAGATTCTGCAGTTTATGATATTGTTTTTCTAAAAACAAATGCTGTTTATACATATGAGATAGCTATTTTGATAGGATTTGCTCACATAGTTCCTGCAAACTTCAGATGTACAAGTTGCACTTGTACTTTTATAGAGTTGTAATGTTTTATATGTGTTTGGTGCAAAGAGAAAATTGGATCAAATTAATCCACAGTTGATGTCCCCAAATGCAAACACACACACACACACACACACACACACACACACACACAGCTTTAAGAAAGGGCCAGGCGATATCACACCCAGATTTCACAGGCACCAACCCCCTGGCAGGAACCCCCGCCAGCACTGTGACTTCCAAAGCCAGAGCCATGTCTGCTCATCAAACTTGCATTAAGCAGTTGGCGGGAGATGGCCCACGGAGCTGGGGTGGGGGGAGGTTTGAAATGCTGGTTCTCTTTAGCTCCCTCTCTTGAGGGGAAGGCTATCAAATACTCAGAGTACTCACTGTATTTATGCCAAGTTTGTGCTTTTAATTGTTCTTATTTTTTTTAAAACAGAAACCCAGATCTTTCCCTTTTGGCATAATTTTTACAATGACCTGAAATTTTACATGACAAAATTTTCTGAAAAGTCACCGACCTCTTCTTCAACTAAACCCTATTTGCAATGCAAGGAAGAAACTATCCCAGAAGGCATCCACTGTGTTGCTCAGTTGTCTTTTCCAGCTTCCCTTCCCTAGAGCTTTTGTTCCTTCTGTTGCTAAGTGCTGAAAATGGCATCTTCGTGATCACCACAGTGAGCACAGCTCACCTCGGTCCAGCTTTGGGTGCTGCCTTGTAACATCCATTGGCTCTTGAACCTGGAGTTGGTATCATTATGTCACAGCTTCCAATCTGGTTGCTTCCTTGAAGCAACTGCTTTAACTACACTTTGCAAGGCTGTTTTACCCAAATACACAGACAGGACTTTCTATGCATGTTCCTCTTCTTTCCCCCTCCTTCCCCCCTCCTTCCCCTCCACCCCACCCCCACCCCAGGACACTTGAGAAGTAGCTTTTTATTCCTAGTGGTGTACATTTAATTTTAAAACATTTACAATGTATCATGCTTGTTGCTGAAATTGTTGATGGCCTTTTCGTTTCGGTTTCTTTCTTCCAATGGTACTTTAGCTGATTACAACCTATATTGTTGAAATGCAGGTGGCTTCTTTAGGAATAACTTTTATATTTATTTAAGAATTTTTAAATTATGGGATTTGTGTTATTGTTGTTGTCTTTGTTGTTGGTCATTTGTCAATATTCAGTCACCAATTCTGCTCACTTCTTGCCATGGATAAATTGAGTCTTTCTGGCCAATTAAAAAAGATAGCTTTATAAAATGGCACTTTAAACAAGCCATAGATAGTTTTATTTTTATAATGCACATGGCAAAGCAAATACATTTGTGATGAAGGAACTCATTTAAGCAAAAGATTTGTGTATGTTATGATTGAATTTTTCTGTATTCGAATTTACTCGCCCCTCCCCCACTTGAATGTGTTTTCAAAGGCTAATGGTGCCCTCGGTAGAGCAGTGAGAAACAGATCAAATTGCACTTGTTCTCCTACAGGCCGGCTCCACTTAGACGCCTCTCTGGGCTGCAGATGGGGCATTTCCTTTGATAGGACCAGCGACCATCTAGCTGAGGTGAGGACCGAGGACTGTTGTAGATGCTTCCGGTGTCACTGTGCCTGTCCATTTTAAGAGCTTCCTCTTCCTGTGGAGAATGAGGCAGCCCAGTCACCGCTCTTCTGATAACCGGAGGCCCTGGCAAACTCCGCACACGCCGCACACACATACATACGTATACAGGCACAATAGTGTTGACTATTCTGAACAATGACAGGGCATGGCGGCTGATTTGCCATTGTTAAAAACTGATTTACAGTAACTTAGAACTGTACTTTGGTTGGATTAGCAAATCATGTGTTTAAACAAATCCCATATGTTGGGCAACAGTTCAAATAAGCGCAGCAAAGTGTTGCCCAAACATGGTTCTCTGACTCTCTCGTATTTGTAAGGCTGGGCTTCCAAGTCAAAACAAAAAAACCCCAACAACAGCAGGCAAATAAATGCTTTTGAACCCTGGACACCCTTGCCATAAATGCTCGCTATTCAAGGTCTGTTGAGGAAGACTGTGGGAAATTAGGGGCCCATGTTTGAAAGAGCAAAAACATCGAGTGTCCAAGTTACCGTTGTCTTATTTTCACAAAGTGATGTCCCAACAGGGAAGAATGCGGGCCTGGGTGTGGTCTCCAAGCCCTAGATGGAGTGTGGGATGTGCTTCCAGAGCCACCGGGCTATAGTGCCTTCCCCCTCCCTAAAGGACATCGTGTGGCATCCGGAGGCAGCCAGGTGGTTTGTGGTGCCTTTCTGAGAAGGACGTGCTGGGTGGTGGGCTGGGAGAGGGAAATTATTGACAGTGATGTGCAATGAAATGACAAGATGAGAGCAGAATCATAAGAGCTTTGAATTTGAAGTGATTTTTTTTTCATAAGTTATTTATTCCTTTTTTTTCTGTGTAAATATATTTATTTTACTGTGGAGCTCTAACAACATCTGGATCGTACCATGTGCAAGAATGTATGGTAGGAATGTATTCTCTTGTAGGAATGTCAGTCTGTGTTCCAACGGGGTTTGAGCCAGACCCCTTTATCTTCTCATTGTATGCACCGTCCACATCCAGTTTCCGCCTCTTCTCTAACGTAGGTCTATTTGAAATATGCAAAGGGTATGGATGAGGAATGTTTTAATACCTCCAAATTTTTAAGAAAATCAAGCATCAAAGGGTTGATATTTTTAAACTTTTTTTAGTAACACTTTCTCTTGATGACAGAAGGGGCAGCCACACTGACACCCTTGTTCACACCAAAGGGTGAGAACTAGCCAGAACCTCCTCTACACCTCGAGTGTCTTTATCAGTTGAGCTTTTTATTGCCATATCCCTGTGGAGTATCCCAACTGCCCTGAGGTCAATCAAGGAAAATTTCTTAAATAAATTAGCTCCAAAGAGCCAAAGTATCATCTTACAGATCGTTTTTAAAGCTTAAATTTATTAACCACCTTTGTGGTAAACAATGAATTATGAATACCACAGGGCAGCCTTCTTAAATGACAGATTAAAAAAAAAACAACAAACAACAAAACCAACTTCTACTTTGTGCAGCGATTGTTAACCCTCTGTATGAATTGTCTTAATTTTAAAACCTTGCTGTTACAAGTTGGACCTTTATACCTTTTCTGAAAATGTTGAAAAGAGCATATTTAACCAGTTCTGGCCGTGAATGGTTAACTTCCTGTAACTGCCGAAGGCAGTGAAGTGTGTGCATCCTGCTTGTGTAGAGTTGTCCTCAGTGCTTCTAAGAATGAGTCTGAATCGTTCTTGAAAATTAGCCTGGATCAAATGCCATTGTAGACAAAGCCAATAAAAATTGCAGATGTGTTTTGGGGATAACAAGTTTGGAAGAGAAGTGCAGTCCAGACAAGCAAACAAATGCAAGATTTTGGAAAAGATGTACATAGTGACATGTTTGGTGCATGGTTTTTGAGGAAGGTTTTTGTCAAAAAGGAGGTGTAACCTTTCCCCCACAGACCTGAGAGCTGTGCCTTTTCTATGCAATATTACAGACGTTACATCGGAACCCAGATAGCTGTATTCACATGTAGGTTTGGGCTGTAATCTAAATAATTGGACAGATTAAATGTACATGGAAATGAGCAGTCTTACTTTTGTAGTTTTATATTATACAATAAACAGTTAAAAGATGAGCGAGGCGTGTTTGCAGTTTGCTTCCGACCAGAGCACGGCCAGCTCTGCTATCACAGTTTGCTGGTGTGAAGGAACGGCCCACCCGCGGCCAGTAACAGGGTTGGTGCCGTTGACCTTCTCGCGCTGTCCCTCGGCCTCGGGAGCACCTTTCCCTCTCGGTTCTCCCTTGCCCCCTGGACCCTTCTCAATCTCCTGGTGCTCACTTCTCTTCCCGAGCTCTCTCTTTCCCATGGGATGCAATCCACTCAGGACGATGAAAACTTGTTTGCAGCTCCTGCCTCTCTCCTAGGCTCTGGAGTTAAGAATCCGCCAAGCTCTGGCCACCTCACACTCACCGTATTTCCCCTTCGGGCCTCCCTCCTATCTCAGCCACTCCATTCCCCAATATCCATGCTCCCTGGGTGCCTCCTTTCTGTCTCTGCCGCAGCTTCCCCAAGCCCGGCCCTCTTACCTCCTGCAGCTGCTTCCTATCTAGTGTCTGCCACAGCCGTTTCTTTAACATCCTTGACGCTAGAGTTGATGGAGTACCACTGGTCCCCCCGATGTGTTCCACGCCCTGCAGCGGTTCCGCTCCCTGCCCACCTTCCACAGCCTGGCCCGCCCTCAGCGTCATCTTCCACAGGTTCATGGAGGAGATCCTGTGCAACCTTCTTGGGCCATCTGTCATGGGGGTCATGGGGTCCAGCCTTGCCTGGTCCAGGCATTTCTGGCCCACCATCCCAGCTGGTGAGGGAATGGAGCTAGATGTGAGGGGTCTGTGTGGTGAGGGTTCCATTCAACCAGCTGTGGAATATTTGGGGAGTTGGTGTTAGGGAGGCGCCAGGGTTGAATTGTGTGCTCCAAAATTGATGTTGATGGCCTAAGCTCCAGGACCTCGGAATGTGACCTTAACCTGGAAATAGGGTCTCCACAGAGATAATCAAGTCAATTAAGGTTATTAGGGGGAGCCCTAATGCGATATGACTAACGGCCTTATAAGACACGGAGATGTTGACACAAGCACACAGGGAGCACACCAGGTGAAGACGAAGGTGGAGAACAGGGTGATAGGTCTGTAGGCCAAGAAACACCAGCCAACCAGGAGACCTAGGGGGTAAGCGCGGAGCTGATCCCCACCCCCCAAGCCCTCAGCAGGAATCAGGTCTGCTGACACCTGGATCTCTGACTAAGAACACCACGTTTCTGTTTAAGCCACTCAACTCAAGCCAACGTGGTACGTTGTTACAGCAGCCCTAACAATCTAATCTAGGGGAGGAGAACAGGGAGGAGGAGCTCTTCCCAGACATTGCGGTGGAAGATACTCATTAGGCAGCTAGAAATAAGAACCTGCTGCTCAGTAGAGTGGTGTGTCTCTGGAATATGAGCAGCTGCTATTAATTAGAGATAGAACTTTGGCAAATCACTCTCTCCGTGTTTGTGAGGGCAAGATAAAGTCACAGCTCCTAAATCTTTTCGAAAATGTTCAGTGCAATGAAAACGCAAATTTGCAATATTGTCTATCCTCGGTTCCCCAGCGGTGCCTAGCACAAAGTAGGCAGTGGAAATATTTGTTGAATTAAAAGAAGGAAAAAGGGCTATAGTTCTCTTCTCTGCCATACGGGAAAAGTCCAGAGCTCAGCCTTCCTGGTCTGGGTCCCTCCCGACTCCTATCCCACCAGCAAACACGGCATGTCCTTGCTCATGTCCCTCCTTCTGCTTGTAGAAATTTACCCATCGCTCCCAGGCCAAGCTCAAGTGCCGGCCTTTGAGCTTTCTCTGCATCCGCCAAAGCCAAATCAAAACCGACCTCTTCCTCCGCTAGAAGACCCTGCAAACCTCCGTAAATGGTCTCAGCAAGTCCTACCACGTCTGAGGTGCGCTGTGCACCCTTTGCTTCCTCTGCTCCCTTCTGCGGCTCTGTGACCTCGTGATGTTCCGCTTTGCCAGAGGTCTGCAAACTACAGCCCTTGGACCAAATCCTGCCGACTGCCTGTTTGTTGAAGTAAAGTTTCGTTGGAATACAGCCACATTCGTTCACCTGTGTACTGTCTGTGCCTGCTGTCCTACTGCAATGGCACCGAGACCCTAAGTCTCCCAAGACCTAAAATATTTGGCCCTTCACAGATAAAGTTTGCCAGACCCTGATCTTTGCAAACCCCGTAATGCTTCGGATGGTGTCTGATCCTAGCTGGGGCCCCATAGTGCCGCAGAACGCGGCCCCTGTGTGCAAAGGCGCGCGGAGACTGAATAGAGCCCGCGTTCAGGGGCAGGAGTCTCCAGGGTGCGGGGTGATGGAGCCCGCAGAGCCACAGTGTTGTCCTGCGAGGGAGCCCTCCGCCAAGAGCTAAAGATGGCGGGGGACGCGGAGACGGGACGCTTGCGGGCGCGGGGCTCAAAGGCCCCATTTTACAGAAATGAAAGCTGACACAGCCAGAAAGTCATGATTGTCCGATGCGAGACACAGTTTGCGGCATCGGGGTTCGGAGTTTGGCTTTGCAACCGGACCGCCTGAGTTTGAATCCCGGCTCCACCATTCACGGCCCGTAACCAAGGGCAAGCTCCTGAGTCTGTCGGTCTCTGCTTTCTCGCAGGTAAGACGAGGATTACAGCTGAGCTTGTTTCACGCCGTGGTGGGGATCCAGTGAGTCCCCACGAGGAAGGCAGTGAAGTCCACGAATGTCGGCTGTGGCTTTAGCACAGCCATGGGCAAGACTCAAACCCGCGCCACCGCTCAGTGTGGTGTTTGAGCTTGAGCCATAAGGCAGAGCCAGGCCGCCTTCACGCTGAAGGAGTGTTCTGTGGGGACCATCCTTGTAGTCTCGGCGGTGAGCTGTTCACGGAGGACTGTGTTCCCAGCTTGTGTGGCAGTCTGGGGTCCCAGAGTGCCTATTGCCTCTTTCACCTTGACTTTCCATTTCCTTTTGGTCCTCTTGGAAGGGAGGCTCTGACTGAATGGTGAGTCAGTCTCCACGGTTACCACTTACTGAGCATTCAGGTGGCCAGCCCCCTCCCCGGGAGCACCCCTCTGTGCCAGCTCCTGGCCGCTGCTCCAGCCCTTGGTTTATTTTGCCTCCCCGGCTTTGCAGAGGAAGGAGGCCAGGCTCAGAGAACTTAAGAAACTTCCCAAAGCTCACACAGCTAGCAAGTGGCAGAGCTGGGATTGTGATGAGTCACAGTAACCCCTTCGGCACCTCCTCCTAGGGCCCATCTGGTGTCATGGGGGAGGTGGGGCCAGGCCAAGCCCCCCCACCCCAGGCTGGGCAGGGGGAGGGAGTCAGGAGATCTCATCCCAATCTGCTTTACTTCTTTCACTTGCCTGACTTCCAACAAGCCCTTCACCTCTCCTCTTCTTTGCTGTGGTGACCCTCTGTCACACTGAGGCGTCACTTGGAGGGACAAGAGAAAGAGGGCCCCATGAGGGCAGCAGGGAACCAGGAGTTAGGGCTGCTCTCCAGGGCTGAATACTCCCTGGGTTCTCTCATCCTGGCTCTCTGTGACCTTGGGCCTGCCAGAGGCTTGGATCAGTGGCAGTGGAAGGGGGCTGGCCTCCATACAGTCGGGTCTGTGGCTCTCCCTGGCTGCATGTTAGAAGCCTACGGGCTCCAGCAGCATCTCTGGGCGCTGGGGCCAGGCCTGGGGGAGTTCACGGAAACACTGGGTGGGAGGACCCCGCTGCTCTGAGGGCACCAGTGCCAGCCTTTGGGGCTTCAAGGAGGAGGGCGCGGCGAGTACAAGACTGGGGAGGCGCACACGTGGTAATTGTCCCTGGAGCTGGGAAGCCCTTAGGAGCCGCGGGCTGCCCCAGCCCACAGCCTGCAGCGGCCCCACCCCCCACCCCGCCCCTTGCGTCCCCAGCCAGGCTGAGCTGCCAGCTGCTAGCAGGGCCTATTGTTCAGCAGTGACAAGCGACCGCCGCACAAGCATGGGCTCCGGAGGCTGGAGAGCGAGGGGGGAGGGGCGGGGCTGGCGGGGGGAGGGGGTGAATGTCTCCCAACAGCGCCGTCGCCCCAGCACAAGCACACCCAACCCACCCTTGTCCTCTAAGGAGGAGATCCTCGCTGGATGTGTGTGTCACTGGTGCTGTGGGTTGAAGTACAGAGTCAGGCCGCCTCTAGGAAAGTTTTGGTCACTTCTTTCCCAGCCAAGTGCCTGAAAGCAGGGCCAGGTGGCTGAGGGCTTTTGAAATGGTGTTGTTGGAAGGCAATGCAATCCATGAGCTCGTCGCTCATCGTGGGGACCGCGTCCTGGGGTCTGGACAGGCTCCAGCCACGTTGATAATCAGCCTGACACTTGTGTGCAGTTCGCTGCTGTCTCTCCGCCTCGCTCCTGCCCTCAATCTCTGACTCTCAGGCTCTCAGTCTCCCTTCTTTGCCGGGTCTCAGTCAGTGCAAGCCCGCTTCGCTGTCTTGAGTCTGCGGCTGGCACCGGTCTCTCTGCCCTTGGATCTGGGGAACTGGGTATACCCTTGAGACATCCTGGTAGGATTGGGCAAGGGGGGGGTGGGCACTCGGGGGCTCATCTCATCAGGGGCTTTGGTGCTGTCCCTGAGTCCCCAGCTTCCGACCCGGGGCCACCCGGCCACCTGGCTGTGGGGTTAACTGGAGTAAGGTTTTTAGTTCTGTTTTCCACGTTGGCCTAAGCAGCTCTCACTGGGCTAAGTGCAGTTGGCCTGCAGGCACGGAGAGAGAGTCTCAGCTGAGGGAGGCCTGGCTGAGCTGGTGGAGCCGGTGCTGGGCAGGGCGGGCTCTGAGGAGAGGCGCCTACCTGGCGGAGGGCAGGAGCCAGTGGTGCTGGCAGGGAATGGACACTGGATGAGCCCTGGGTCATTCTGTCCTAAGCGGTCTGCAAACAGACTGCAGAGTGTGGGCAGAGGCTGCTTGGGACCCTGAGTGAGGGCCGGCTGAGGGGTCAGGCCAAGGGCCTATCTCCTCAGGGAGAAAAGGAAATGGAGACTACCTTCTTGAAAGCAACTTCATTCTGCTGGACAATGGACCCTTTGGTCACTCTTTCACGAATCTGCACAGGGAAACTGAAGTCCGGAAAAGTTAGGCAAGTTGTCCAGGTGGTGCCGCTGGTAACAGGGTCTCAGAGTGGGCTTCTTGTGTGTGCCTGTGGGACTCTGTTCCACATGGTGGGGACATATGCCACTACTGTCCAGGGGGCCCGGGCCACACTGTGGCTCATTGCGGAGACGCTCTCATGCGGTGCTTGGACATGGTCTGTAGCTGTCTCGGGGCTGGCTGGGGGGATGTGGGGCCAGGAGGAGGTTCTCACCCCAGATCTTGCAGTTTGCCTCCCTGGCCTGCCAACCTCCACAGCTGGGCTCCAAGGAAGAAACTTAAGAGACCAGAAGGGCTCCCACCCCCATGAGACTGATCCCTGCGGGTCATAACAAGCCAAGGGACAGGACCCTCCCCAGTTAGAAACAATCTGTGAGCTTGTCTGAGGGCCAGTAGCTCAGGAAGACCTCCGGGGCAGCTCAGGCCAGGGAGCCATCAGGGCTCATTGGTTCTTTCATTCAGTTAGTGTTGACTGGCTCACCCCCAGTGTCCCCAGTGCAGTCGATGGTGCCCCTCCCTTTAACTGATGAGACCTGAGTCCTCAGAGTCCTTGAGTGCCCCTCCCCTCATCCCCACCCACATCATTAGTGGACCCTGTATGCTCTGCCCTCCATGTACATGCCTGGGGGGCGAGGGGCAGTGGTTCAGCCTCCAGCTTGTGCCCCTGCCCCCACCCTTGTCCAGATCCTCTGTCTCCAACAGAGCATCAGAATGAGCCTTTAGAAATTGAAATCATCACTGTGCTCCCAAAATGTAAGCATGAATCACCTGGGGGACTGGCCTGAGTGGGGGCCGAGCCCCTGCATTTCTGACAGGCTTCCGGGAGACACTGGTCCATGGACCTCACGTTGAAGAGCCGAGTGTGGGCTTGAGGACAGGCCTCAAGTGACCTGTGGTCAATCTCTTCTTGGGCCTGCCCTGAGCTAAATGGTTTCCTTGAAGTATCTCATTTAATCCCACTGGAGTGCAGTAAAGTAGGCTCTGCTCTTACCACTGACTTCCCATTTCAGGGCAGCCTGCTGCTTGCCCTTTCGGGGTGTGCTTTCTCTCCCCTGGATGGGTGACCCGACTTCCTCACTTTCATCCCTCACGGGCAAAGCTGGGGCAGCTTGCAGAGAGGAGAAGGGGTAGCCTGGCACCCCCTCTGCGGCCTTGTGCTCTCGGCCCAGGGGACCGCATCCTGGCCCTGGGCATGTGTCCAGTCTCCCTCCACCCCCATCCCCACCCACACCACCCGAGCTGCTGAGGCCTGGCATGGTGGGGTTCCACTGGCTCCGGCTGGGAGGGGATAGGCCCAAGGACCATCATCCTAGGGCAGGTGACTGATTGGGAGAATGATGTATGTGCTGGGCTTGCCTCCAGGTGGGAGATATTTCCCTTTCTGGGGGAGGGGTTGCTGTGTACTTTGTGCCAGCCCTCCTCCCTCCTGCGTCGGCACCCCGCCCCCTTCGCCCCACCCCCTTTGGCTGGGGGCCCGGTGCCGATGCGGGAGGTGGGTAGGCCAGCCCTATCCTGAAGGAGAGATAGGTGGGTAGCAGAAATCTTTTTTAAACTACTTTTGAAGACTTTTTATTAATCGACTTTACTTTTTAAAGCATTTTTAGGTTTATAGAAAAATTGTGACCAAAGTTCAGAGTACCTAGGAGGTACCTGGTGGCTCAGTCAGTTAAGTGGCCATCTTTTGATTTCTGCTCAGGTCTTGATCTCAGGGTCCTGAGAAGGAGCCTGGCACTGGGGTCAGTGCTGGCCATGGAGCCTGCTTGAGATTCTTTCTCTCCCTCTCCTTCTGCCCCTGACCATGTAAAAAAAAAGGTACAGAGTTCCCATGTATCCCCTCTCCCAACCCCCCTAAAGTTCCCCCCATTATATCATTTTGTATTAGAGTATTACACTTGTTACAATTGATGAGCCAATATTAATGCATTACTATTATTACCTAAAGCCCAGTTTATATTAGGGCTTACTTCTTGTGTTGTACACTTCTATGGATTTTGACAAATGCATAATGTAGTGCCCACAATTACAGTATCATACAGAATAATTTCTCCACCCTAAAATCTCCCGTGTTCCACCTGTTCATACATCCTCTCCCCTCCTGGGCCCCTGGCAACCCTTAATCTTTTTTCTGTTTCTATAGTTTTGCCTGTTCCAGAATGTCATATAATTGGAATGCTATAATATGTAGCCTTCTCTGACTGGATTTTTTTTTTTTTTAAGATTGTATTTATTTATTTGGCAGAGAAAGAGCACAAGCAGGAGGAGTGACAGGCAGAGTGAGAGGGAGAAGCAGGTTCCCCGCTGTGGAGGGAGCCCCATGCAGGGCTTAATCCCAGGACCCTGGGATCATGACCTGAGCTGCAGGCAGATGCCCGTGCCGACTGAGCCACCCAGGTGCCCCTCAGACTGAATTCTTTTGCTTAGCAATACACACTTAAGGTTCCTCCATGTCCTCTCATGACTTGATAGCTCATTTCTTTTTATTGTTGAATACTATTCCACTGTTGGGCCGTACCCCTGTTTGGGGCATTTACCTATTGAAGGTTGCTTGCAAGTTTGGGCAGTTAGGAATAAAGCTGCTATAAGTTTTTGTGAGCAGGTTTTTTGTGTGGACATGAGATTTCGATTCCTTTGGATAAATAGCTATGTGCACAATTGCTGGATCATATGGTAAGGGTATTCCTTTTTTTCTTTTCTTTTCTTCTCTTTTTTTTTTTTAAGAGTTACTTCATTTGGGCACCTGGGTGGCTCAGTGGGTTAAAGCCTCTGCCTTCAGTTCAGGTCATGATCTCAGGGTCCTGGGATCAAGGCCTGCATTCGGGCTCTCTGCTCAGCAGGAAGGAAGCATGCTTCCTCCTCTCTCTCTGCCTGCCTCTCTGCCTACTTGTGATCTTTGTCTCTCTAATAAATTTTTTAAAAATCTTAAAAAAAAAAGTTTCATTTATTCGACAGAGAGAGAATGAGTGGAGTTGAGGGGAGAGAGGATGGGCAGAGAGGGAAGGAGAAGCAGGCTCCCCAGTGAGCAGGGACCCCAGCTGGGGGCTCCATTCCTGGATCCTGAGCTCATGAGCTGAGCCAAAGTCAGACACTTAGCCAGCTGAGCCACTGAGGTGCCCCAAGAATATTCTTCATAAGAAACTGCCAGATTTGTCTCCCAGGTTTGTTTCCCTCGCCAGCGGTGAGGGAAGGTCCCTGTTGCTTCACATCTTCATCAGTGTTGGTGGTGTCAGCAGTGTGGGCGTCAGCCATCCTAATAGGTGTGGAGTGGTACACCCTTAATTTGTAGCTCCGTCATGACAAATGATGTTGGTGATCTTTTTATATGCTTATCTGTCATCTGATGTAGTGTCTATTCAGATCTTTTGCCCATTTTTAATTAGGTTGTTTCTTTCTTTCTTTCTTTTTTTTTTTTTAAGAATTTCTTTATTTGACAGAGAGAAACACAGCCAGAGAGGGAACATAAGCAGAAGGAGTGAGAGAGGGAGAATCAGGCCTCCCGCCGAGCAGGGAGCCCGATGTGGGACTCCATCCCGGGTCTCCGGGATCATGACCCGAGCCGAAGGCAGTGGCTTAACCAACTGAGCCACCCAGGCACCCTAGGTTGTTTCTTATTGAAAACTTCTTTGTGTATTTGGGATACCAGTTCTTTATCAGATATGTGCTTTGCTAAGATTTTCTCCTACTCTGTGACTTCCTTTCCTTCTCTTAATAGTGTCTTTTGAAGAGCAGAAATGCTAAATTCTAGGGATGCCTGGGTGGCTCAGTGGGTTAAAGCCTCTGCCTTTGGCTCAGGTCATGATCTCAAGGTCCTGGGATCCAGGCCCGCATCAGCAGGGAGCCTGCTTCCTCCTCTCTCTCTGCCTGCCTCTCTGCCTACTTGTGATCTCTCTCTCTGTCAAATAAATAAATTAAAAAAAAAAAATCTTAGGGGCTCCTGGGTGGCTCAGTTGGTTAAGCGACTGCCTTCGGCTCAGGTCATGATCCCGGAGACCCGGGGATCGAGTCCCACATCGGGCTCCCTGCTCCGCGGGAGGCCTGCTTCTCCCTCTCTCACTCCCCCTGCTTGTGTTCCCTCTCTGGCTGTGTTTCTCTCTGTCAAATAAATAATAAAAAAATCTTTAAAAAAAAAAAAAGAAAAAAAAGAAAAGAAATGCTAAATTCTAATGAAGTCCATCTTTCTGCTTTTTTCTTTCATGGATCATACTTTTGGGGTTTTGTCTAAAAAGTAATCACCAGAGCACCTGGGTGGCTCAGCGGGTTAAAGGCCTCTGACTTCAGCGGCCTTCATGATCTCAGGGTCTTGGGATTGAGGCCCACATCTTAGGCTCTCTGCTCAGCAGGGAGCCTGCTTCCTCCTCTCTCTGCCTGCCTCTCTGCCTGCCTCTCTGCCTACCTGTGATCTCTCTCTCTGTCAAATAAATAAATAAAATCTTTTTTAAAAAAATAAAAAATAAAAAAAATAAAAAGTAACCACCAAACCGAACGTCACCTAGATTTTCTCTGATATTATCTTATAGAAGTTTCAAGTAGTTTTGCATTTTACATTTAAGTCTATAATCAGTTTTGAGTTGATTTTTGTGAAGAATACAAGGTCTGTGTTTAGATTCGTGTTGTGTGTTGTGAATGCTCAGTTGTTCTAGCATCTTTTGTTCTAAGGACTGTCATTTCTCCACTGAATTGCCTTTGCTCTTTTATCAAAGATAAGTTACCATATTTGTGTGGGTCTGTTTCTGGGTACCATGTTCTCTTCTAGCCATCTGTGTTTCTCCTTCCTATACCCTTCCCATACCGTGCTGTCTTGATCACAGTAGCTTTATTGCTAAGTCATGAGGTCGAGTGGTCAGGCCTAAAGTTTTTTTTTCTCCTTCAATATTTCTGATTCCTTCCCCAATCAGTCCTCCCCTCCAACCTCAACTTCCTAAGTGTTTTCTCTTGCTTGGTGCCCCGTGGCTCCATTAACTTTTCCGAAGTTGGACCACCACTCCAAGCTTGGTTTTGCCTCAGGACTTTTGCATTTACTGTGCTTTCCACCTCTATCCTTGAATTTTGTTAAACCCTATGAAATTAGTATTTTTGTAGACCCCTTCCAAAAGGTTAAATCTCTATGATTACATGAGATTCTACCTAATACATTCCATTGTTTCTCTTCTTTCAAGATTCAACTCAAAAGCCATCTCAGAGTGGCCCTTCCCTGACCACCTCATCTGACCCTCAGCCAGGCACATCGCTTTGTTTTTATTTTCTTCATAACATTTATGGCCATGAGAAGCCATCTCATTCATTTATTTATTTCCTTGTTTATTACCCATTTATTTCCTGTGGCATATAAATTTCCTAGCAATAGGGTCCTTACCTTGGCCAAAAAATTCTTCAGAGACTTAGATATTTGTACTGTTCTAGGGAGGGTGATGCCTCCTCCCACCCCACTCCAAAACTCGACTGATGTCATATTTCCAAATGGCAATCCTGTTGGGCAGGGAGCCTGATTTACCTGACATAGAACAATAGGGAAATATGATATCTTCCCTGTAAGTGCTGAGGATGAAATTCAAAATCTCCACCACGACCCTGTGGTTGAACAGTAGCATGTATTGTTCCAGAAAGGTATTCTACTGGTGGTAGAGAGCACTGGGTAAGAGCCATCTCTGTACCAGCAACACCCATTTGTTTCCTTGGCTACCACATCTACCCCCCTGTCCTCCATTCGACAACATAATAGCTTTCCTTACACTCCACCACGTTCCTCCAGATCTGTAACTTTTCATGGTTTCTTATGGCCAGACCCTGCTGTCTCCTGCTCCATGCACTTTTTCTGGAGTCCCTTCCTCCCTGGGTACCTAACCAGGCCCTGCCTGTGCTTTGGAGTTAACAGGAAGCTCTGCCTCCACTGGGAGCCTTCCCTGCCTGCCTGCCTGACAGTGACCTGTTATCTCGGGTGGCTCACAGAGTTTCCCTGAAGATTGCTGGGGCTTATTTCAGAGATCAGGCTCCAGAAGAACAGTGACTGAGTCCAGAGACTGAGCCCCGGCGGCTGTGCTGCCCCGCTGCCCAGGAGGAGTGTGACTTGCTAGAAAGGGAAGTAGGAGAGACTGAGAGGCCTCCCAGTGAGGAGGGAACTTTGTCTCCTCCTTGGTGGAGTCAGATTCAACCCAGAGAGGTGGGGCATGGTTCCCCCCACCCTCCCTGAGGGCCCTTGCAGCAGTCCCTCCTTCCTTCCCCCCCCCTGCCCTCTCCCAGTGTGGAGCCGGTTGACTCAAGTGGCAGGAAAAAACGCCGCCCCCCCCCCTTCCAAGCTGCTGCACATCTGTGCCCAGACAAAGCCAGCTATTAATCCTAGCTTTTGTGTGAGTGTTTGGGTGTTGAATTCCACTTGGATCTGCTGGCTTTTGGAAAGGGAGATTGGAGGGGATTTAGTGACAACAAAAGGAACCCACTGAGGGGAATGGGAGGGGGCCAGGGGAGCTAAGAAACCCAAGTGCATTCCCTCTGAGCCTGGTGGGGACTCCTGGGAGCCCAGCTTCAGGGAGAGCCTAGCAAGGCTCCCAAATTCCCAAGGTCTGAGTCACAAAAAGGAGCCCTCCCCAAGAGAAAAACACCAGCTTCCTGGGCCTGCCTTGCGCTCCAGATGCTGCCTGATGCTGAGGCCCCAGCTTGACCGGGCCTGGGCACTGCCCCTGGTACTGTCCCTTTCAGACTAGAACAGTCCATTGTTCAGGGGAGTCCAAGGGTGCGACATAGGAGATCGGGACCAGGCAGAAGGCAGGAGCCCCGGGAGGAGTCCAGATCGGTCGAGGAGAGCCTCCAAGCCACCCCAGCTGAGTCAACAACAGAGCAAAAAGGCCAGAGGCCCTGAGGCAGTAGGTAGCCCAGTGGCCTGCTTTGGGTTCTCCCTAGAAGTTCTTGGGCACCTGGTCCCAGACAGGAGCTTGGCCTCAGCGAATCCAGTCCACACTAACTCTAACTCTGGCTCAAGCATCCAACACTCAGAACAGCCCAGGACAGGGTCAGGGTATCTATGTGGAGAGGGGTAGGCTGTGTGTCTTAGAGTGTCAGGCAATTCTGGGGAGGGGGCACCCACAGCTGGGGCAGGTGTCACTCGATTCTCTTACTCAGCAGAAGCTCTGGGCTAGTTACTAGTGGGCGGGTAGAGCGGCCTGGGGGGAGTGGGGGGGGCG
>PITA01000323.1:13738-63130 GCA_004023965.1 Spilogale gracilis | reverse complement strand
AAAAATCATTCATTCATCCGTTCTAATAGTTGATTGAACTGTTGCTCTGCGGGCCAACTTTTGGTTTAGCTGCTGAGCTGCAAACGCAACATGTGACTCCCGACCAACATTATTTCCTTTCTTTCTTTCTTTCTTTCTTTCTTTCTTTCTTTCTCTCTTTCTCTCTTTCTTTCTTTCTTTCTTTCTCTCTTTCTTTCTTTCTTTCTTTCTTTCTTTCTTTCTTTCTTTTTTAAAGATTTTATTTATTTATTTGACAGAGGGAAGGAGATCACAAGTAGGCAGAGAGATAGGCAGAGAGAGAGGAGGAGGCAGGCTCCCTGCTGAGCAGAGATGTCGGCCTCGATCCCAGGACCCTGAGATCATGACCTGAGCTGAAGGCAGAGGCTTAACCCTCTGAGCCACCCAAGTGCCCATCTTCCTTCCTTCCTTCCTTCCTTCCTTCCTTCCTTCCTTCCTTCCTTCCTTTCTTTCTTTCTTTCTTTCTTTCTTTCTTTCTTTCTTAAAGATTTTATTTATTTAGTTGAGAGAGAAGGCAGGAGCAGGGGAAGCTGCAGAGGCAGAAGGGGGAGAGAGAGAGAATCTTAAGCCGACTCCATCCTCAGCGAGTGAGGAGCTTGTCCCAGGGCTCGATCTCACGACCCTGATGTCATGACCTGAGCCCAATCAAGAGGCTGCCACTTAACCAATGGAGCCACCTGGGTGCCCCTGTTTAACTATTTTCTAATGGTTAGCACACTTACAGATTTTTTTTAAAAAAACAGTTTTTAGGGGCGCCTGGGTGGCTCAGTTGGTTAAGCGACTGCCTTCGGCTCAGGTCATGATCCCAGAGATCCAGGATCGAATCCCACATCGGGCTCCCTGCTCAGCGGGAAGCCTGCTTCTCTCTCTCTCACTCCGCCTGCTTGTGTGCCCTCTCTGGCTATGTTTCTCTCTGTCAAATAAATAAAATCTTAAAAAAAACAAAAAAAACACAAAAACCCCAGTTTTTATTTGAGTATAGTTGGCCCACAACGGAACATTAGTCTCAGGTATACAACACAGTGATTCAACGTCTCTGTGTCAGGCTGTGCTCTCCATAAGAGTAGCTTGTGTCACCACATACCGTGATTATGATATCGACTGTATTCCCTATACTGTCCCTTTCATTCCCATGACTTATTTATTTCATACCTTGAAGCCTACATCTCCCATTCCCTGTCCCCAATTTGCCCACCCCACACCCCCCATTCCTTCTGGAAACCATCAGTTTGTTGTCTGTATTATAGGTTTTAGATTCCACATATGGTACTTGTCTTTCTCAATCTGACTTATTGCACTTAACATAAAACCCCCCAGGGCCGTCCATGTTGTAAATGGCAAGATCTTATGCTTCTTCATGGCTGAATAATATTCTTCTCTGTGTGTATGTATGTCTGTGCATGTGTGTGTACCACATCTTTTTAATTTAATTTTATTTACTTATTTGACAGAGAGAGATCACAAGTAGTCAGAGAGGCAGGCAGAGAGAGAGAGGAGGAAGCAGGCTCCTTGCTGAGCAGAGAGCCTGTATGAGACTCGATCCCAGGACCCGGAGATCATGACCTGAGCCGAAGGCAGAGGCTTTAATCCACTGAGCCACCCAGATGCCCCCACATCTTCTTTATGTAATTGTTTTATTCTATGTTAATTAACTCTAGAAATAAAAAAAAATAATCATTCATTTATTCGTTTCCTCACTCATTCAGGACAGGTGAAGTCAGGCTAGCCCACCGGGTCCTTTACACTGAAACCTTGTTGTCCCCCCAACTCCTCCCTGGTATTCAGAG
Source organism: Spilogale gracilis (assembly GCA_004023965.1). Classification (NCBI taxonomy): domain Eukaryota; kingdom Metazoa; phylum Chordata; class Mammalia; order Carnivora; family Mephitidae; genus Spilogale; species Spilogale gracilis. The sequence continues at coordinate 61,325 of PITA01000323.1, read as the reverse complement.
AAGAGGCTTGTGCAGGGGGGCTCTCTGTGCTGCTGTAGAGGCACTCTCCTCCCAACACTGTTTCTGAGGCCCTGGTCCTGGGCAGCCCTGCGGTGGACGGGGTGGAGAATGGGTGGGCCAGTTGCTGTCTCCAGGGATGGTGGCCTCCTCTGGGCCAGGGAGTGGGCACAGTTTCTTTGTCTCCCAGATGGAAACTTTCAGAAGACCATAGAGCCACTCTGTTCCCACTCTTGTCAGAGGGAACCTGCACAGTTGTTGAGGAAACTCCTTGAGCCCAGGGGACAGGTCCCAGCTGCTGCACTGACTGGAGAACCTTGACCCTCGCTCTGGACTGTAGAGCTGGGTCATCTCTGTGGGAACTTTCTTTTAGGTTGATAGTGCAGGCCTTGGCAGCCTGCAGATGGTCATGGGGGTTGAGAGGATCGGGGGGGCATTGAATCCCTTAGTTCCACTTTGGGTGGTGAACAAGATAAGTTCATAGGCCTTGGGTGACTGTGAGCCATCCTCAAGTAGACCGTGATGAACGGAGGTACTGTGGAAGAAGGGTCAGGATGCGGACCTGGGCTCTGGGGCATTTACAGGAAGGAGGGGTACAGCATGGGGGCAGGGGTTGCAGTTAAGAGCCCTACCATGGGTGGCTTTTTAGGTGATGGGTCTGGCCCAGAGTCTAGAAGGCCCTTCTGGAATCTGTGGGTCAGAGATTTGGCTTCTCCTCCTGTTTCCTTCCCAAGATCAGAAGGGCCTGAGTGAATGTCAGAGGCTCCCTATGTAGCTCTCCCACCTCTTGGGCAGGGAAGAGTTTGGCCTCCCCGATCAGAAATGATCCAAAGTGCCATTTATTGAGTGCTTTGTGCCAGACGATGTGCTAGGCCCTTTACATGACATTATCTCAGTAATGAGGCCAGCACTAGTGTTATTCCCACTTGATAGCTGCGCACACTGAGGCTTAGACAGAGAGGTTAAAGGTTTCACCCAAGGTCACATAGCTAAGCAGAGGTGGATCCAGGACCTCTGGATCCTTTTCTTCCCCAATGCCAACTCCCTAGCCAGTTCTCACAGCTCAGCAATGTGGGAAAGGCATAGAAGGAGAGGAAAAATCCAAGTTTGAGCTTCTCTTTTGGCTTCTTGGTCAAAGATGAGATTCTAGAGGAAGATGAACAGTCAGGGGATTCTCTGGAGATTTCATGGTTCCAAGCTGTTGACCCTGCCCCTCCCAGAAGAAAACAGATTAGCAAATTTTGCTCTGGGAAGTAAGTTTTAAAATTAAAAAAATATACATTTTTTCTTTTGACCAAAACAAATATGTCCTTTGTAGGGCAAAATTAGAAAATATCGAGAAGCAAAAATAAAAATGTAAAATACTCACTTTTGTATTAGAGGTGATGACTGCTGAAACCTTACATATATTTTTCTAAGTTCCTTTCTAAGTGGGGACACACACACATACACTTTCTCATGCTCTTTATTTTTCTAACAAAGCAAAACTGTTGCCATTATTATTTAGAAACTTTTTGCACTCAATAATTTATCTGAACATTTTCCCAAGCAGGGACAGATTTATTCAGTGGTTGTGTGGCATTCTGTTCTATGACTACACTGTAATTCATTGAACTAATTTCCTAATGTTAAATATTTAAGAATTTCTGATTTTTTGTTCTTGCTATGATTAACAACTCTAGTTAAAAATCTCAGGACATCCTTAGGGTACCTGGGTAGCTCAGTTGGTTGGGCGACTGCCTTTGGCTCGGGTCATGGTCCCGGAGTCCAGGGATTGAGCCCCGCATCAGGCTCCCTGCTCGGCGGGAGGCCTGCTTCTCCCTCTCTCACTCCCCCTCCTTGTGTTCCCTCTCTAGCTGTGTCTCTCTCTGTCAAATAAATAAATAAATAAAATCTTAAAAAAAAAAAAGATTTATTTATTTGACAGAGAGAGATCACAAGTAGGCAGTGAGGCAGGGAGATAGAGAGGAGGAATCAGGCTCCCTGCTGAGCAGAGAACCCGAAGCGGGCCTCGATCCCAGGACCCTGAGATCATGACCTGAGCCAAAGGCAGAAGCTTTAACCTACTGAGCCACCCAGGCACCCAATAAATAAAATCTTTAAAAAAAACATATTAAAAAAAAATCTCAGGACATCCTTATCTAGAATCTTGAAGTGAAATCGATGACTCCAAAGGTGTGTGCCTGTTGCCAAGTCCATAAACGGTGCTTGAACCAACCCGCCCCCCACATTCACAAGACACTGTTGCTGGTCCTAGGAATATTCTTCCATTAAAAAAAAAGGTTGACAATTTGATACATGAAATGTTATCTCATTATTGTTTTATTTAGCATTTCCTTAATTATTAATTGGGGTCAACAGTTTTTCATGTGCCTATTAGCCATTTTTATTTCTTTTGCAAATTACCCATTCACATCCTGGGTCCATTTTCCTATTGGATCACCATCTTTTAATACAGTTGTCTTATTTAGGTGAGTAGTTCTCGCCTCTGGCGTATGAGAATCATCTGGAAGGCTTTTTAAATAAAGAAAGGAAGAGGGGGAGGATGAAAGGAAGGAAGGGAGGGAGAGAGAGAGGAAGGGAAAAGGCCTTATCCCAGAGTAAATATTTGCTGGGTGCTGGCTATTAGTATGTTTTAAAGTGTCCTCGTGCTTCTAATTTGCAGCTATGGTTGAGAAACCTTGTTATAAATTAGAATTTCTCCCCGTCTGGCTCCAAACACTTTTATTGTAGAATCTATTCTCTTTTCCTTGACACCCAGTTTTCTCTTGTGAAAAATGGGCAGCAGGACTGGTAAACAACACAGCACCCCCTTCTAAATTCTATAAATCCCATCAAGAAGGCCAGAGTTTCAGGAGAAAGAGTGAGGCAGATGCTGTGGTTAGGCTCTCTGCCAGGTGGGTTGGAAAAAATTAAAAATGCTCGCTCTGGCAACAAGTCTTTCCCTGAAGACAGGCTGAGCTCTAAGCCGGGGGTGGGGGTTTTGCGGGGCGGAGTAGAAGGTTGGGTTTCTGTGGAACATATTTGCTTCTCTATTGCATCCCCTCCTTCAGATGCACAGCAATCTTGCCCTCTCTGGGGCCTCTCGGGCATTTGATCTCCTTTCAGTTGTCTGCATGAGAGAAGAGTGCAGGCCCAAGGAATCAGGCCATCCAGGAGGGGACCATCCCATGGTTCTGAGTGCTGCCTTGAGGGTGGGAGAGGTCCTATGGGTGGTGAGAGGGCTGCCTCCACTGCAGTCTGGTCCTCTTAAGGGGTTGAGGACATTGTCAAAGCAAACTTACCTGAATTCTTTTAAAACCCACAGGAGTCCCCTGGTGAGGACTGTGAGGGTCCCACCTGGTGGACAGGATGGGGTGAAAGTGTCTTTCTGGCAAGGCTCTCAGGAGATACCCTGGAAAGCCCCAGGCAGGTTCCGTGCCATGCCAGGTGGTGTGGCTGAGGCCTTGCAGAGGCCCCCATGTGGGGCTTCCAGGAGCTGCTGCACCCAGAAGAAGGGGAAGCCATGGGTGGGTCCTAGTCTCCCTCATGCCGGTAGGAGACCCTGAGCTTTAGTGTCTTCATCTGTAAAATGGAAGCTGTAATGCTGATGTTCAGGGTTGCTGAGAGGACCAGAAAAGCAGTAGGTAGCACACTGTGGATTGTGAGCCTAAGCCCGGGGAGGTCCGTGCACACGCCCCTCCCCCCATGCCCTTTCCCTGTGTTCCCTGGTCAAAGCCAAGCTGAAGGCTCAGAGTCCAGCCCAAGTCTCCACCCTCTTTTTCATCCCTGGGACAGAGAAGGTAGTCCCTTAAAGTGCCCCCTAGCCCCACACTGAGCCTTCCTAAAGCCAGAAGCTGCACCCCTCCACCTGCACTCCGCCCCCTGCCTCATTCCCCCCTGCCCCATGGAGAATCCCACACTCCCCCATGGGTTCCCCGTAGCCCTAGTGCTTCTCAACCAGACTTGAAGTTTTTACTGTAAATCTCATTCTTATTGAGCTTCCCTCGTGCCAGGCACCACACTTCATCTCCGTGACCTTATTAACTATTCACAGGGACCTTTTTGTTATCCCATTTTACAGATGAGGAACATTAAACTAGTTCTGCATAGCTTGCCTAAAATCACAGGGCGTTAGAGCAGGACTGAATTCTCACTACATCGTGCTCTATGTTCCATCGTGTACACTGGCCTTCTCCTGCGTGCCTGGCCCCCAAGCTTCAACTCCAGTAGGTGTTCTCTTTCCCTCCCCTGTGTGCCCACTGTATCTTGCTCATCTCTTTGGGATTCATCCTACCCTGCCTTCAATTGGTATTTTGGGATACCTCTTGTTTCCTTGGACCATGACTTCCCCCAGGGCAGAAAATATGCTTTTGTTATCTTGTGCATCTTTGCATCTGGTGCAATGCTTAGGACATTGTAGTCTCTTCAGTTATTTTTTATAATTTTAAGGTAAGAAGTTCTCATTCTAGAAAAAAATAGAAAACACAGAAAACGTGAAATAGAAAACAAATATCTTCTGTGATCCAACCACCTAGAGAAAACTTTTGATAATATTTTTGTGAATTTCCTTCTAGTCCTTTGTTTTATTTATATATACATATAAATATATATAATAATGTGTATTTTTAGACAAATAATATGTATTTAGGATAAAACAGAACAACATACAATACCACTTTTTTAAGTTTTAAGATTTTATTTATTTATTTGACAGAGAGAGAGATCACAAATAGGCAGAGAGAAAGAGGGGGAAGCAGGCTCCCTGCTGAGCAGAGAGCCGATGTGGGACTTGATCCCAGGACCCTGAGATCATGACCTGAGCTGAAGGCAGAGGCTTAACCCACTGAGCCACCCAGGCGTCCCTCAATATCACTTTTTAAAAGATTTTATTTCTAAGTAATCTCTATACCCAATATGGGGCTCAAACCCACAACCCCGAGATTAGGAGTCGTACACTCCATCATTAAGCCAGCCAGGCGCTCCAACAATACCACTTTTATGCTGCTATTCAACCTTATATCATGAGCAATTCCCACATCATTAGGAATTATTTGAAAATGGGATTTTTTGATGGCTGTAGATTGCTCTTTCATGTGGCAGTGCTCCTCCCGTTCAAACCACTCCCACATTGTTGTGGTTCATTTATGGCTTCTCTGATGATCTCCATAAGAGAAACACCTCGCTGGGACAAAGAGAAAGGATATTTGCAAGTCTCTTGGCATCTCACAGTTGTCTCTGAACAAACCCCTGCTCTCCCAAAGCCTCTCCTGGCTTACCTAGCCAGGTGCACCCACCGACCAGCCAGACACCCAGTTCTCTTAGGGGCCTGTCTCATTCCTAACCTCTCTGACCTCTCAAAGGTTTAGAAGCAGGTTGGGAGGGTCATGTGAGAGATGGCACTGGAGGGATGTGGTAAACCCGTGCCCAAATTTCCCCCTCTCTGGTCTGGATTCCCTCATCACCTTGGGTGAAGGGCAGTGTGGCCCAAAGGTTACTGGTTATTATTTTTTTTTTTTTAAGATTTTATTTATTTGAAAGAGAGAAACACAGCCAGAGAGGGAACACAAGCAGGAAGAGTGAGAGAGGGAGAAGCAGGCTTCCCGCTGAGCAGGGAGCCCGATGTGGGACTCGATTCCGGGTCTCCGGGATCATGACCTGAGCCGAAGGCAGTCGCTTAACCAACTGAGCAACCCAGGTGCCCCAGGTTACTGGTTTTAAACTGGTTGTAAAATGTAAAGTGTCTCCAGTTGGAGACATTCCCCCTAAGTCATGGCTACTAGGCTCCCCTTCTCTGTCACTAGGTTAATGGCCAAGATTTGGGCCTCAGGGAATGGGACACCTTACAGAGTTATGCATGTTTTAAATTTTATTGGAGGGCACCTGGGTGGCTCAGTGGGTTAAAGCCTCTGCTTTGGGCTCAGTTCATGATCTCAGGGTCCTGGGATCGAGGCCCACATCGGGCTCTCTGCTCAGCAGGGAGCCTGCTTCCTCCTCTTTCTCTGCCTGCCTCTCTGTCTACTTGTGATCTCTTCATCAAATAAATAAATAAAATCCTTTAAAAAAATTTTTTGGAATCATTTATATAAAAATATTGAAGATTATTCTGGGAAAAAGCTATCTTTTTTATCCTTCCACATTGTTCTAGGTTAGTGAAGGGGTCTTTTCTTGTGCAATGGGAATAACCTTTAGTGAACTTTTAGACCAGTATCTTTGAATGTATCCAAAACTCCTCTTGGGGAAATTTTCATCCTGCCTGTGAATGACCGCTATAAAGCCCATGGCCCCCAGCAGAAGGCTGGATAGACAAGCCACACCAGGTGCTGCGAGTTCCTCGGAGGCCCCGACCACGAGAGTCAGAGTGCTCTTCCAGCCAGGCTGTGAGCAGTTAGGCATTTAATCTAGGGAGATGCTAAGTGGATCCACGCTTTGAGGAAATTTGGGTCAGTTTCCAAGTCCCACCTGGGCATCATCCAGGAAGGACGATGTTCATAAAGAAGCCAGGGGTGCCGGGAGGAACACTTCTCCCGTCCCTGCAGTCACTCAGCGGCAGAGGTGAATGGCTGCGCCGAGCAGCCCGCTCGCGGGGGAACAAAGGCGGGATCAGCGTCCTCCCGCACACAGATGGCCGGTGGCGGGGTCCGCGCTCCAGAGCCGCGCTTGTCAAACTTCCGCGGACGTGACGGTGTCCTGCAGGCCTGCGGAAAGCGGCTGCCACGCCGCCGAGACGCGGCGGCCGGGGGTGGGGGTGCCGGGCGGGCCCTCGGTCCCGGGGGTGGGGTGAGGCGGCCCGCGAGCGCAGGGTCGGGCAGGCAGCGGCGCCCCCGGGCGGCGGGAAGGGCTTGGGCCCCGGGGCGAGCGGGAGCGGGCGGCGGGGCGGCGGCGGGGGCGTGCGGGGGGAACTGGGGCCCGCCGCGGGGAGCGCTCCGGGCGAGCGAGCTGGAGCCCGGCGTGGCGGGACCGAGGCGCGCGCGGGGGCCGGCGGCGGAGGCTCTGAGCGTCCCTCCCGAGCCCTTCCTCCTCCCCGGCTGCCTGTGGCTGGAGCGCGGGGCTCGCCGGCAGGCCCACAGGGCGAGACGGAGGCTTCACGCGCACTCCAGCTCCAGACCAGGGTCTAGCCGCCCGGATTCTATCTCCGGAGCTGGCCCTCACAGCCATGTGGCCTTCGACGGCTCCCTTCACCTCTCTGGCCTCAGTTTCTCAGGTGTAAAGCAACTGGGTTGAGGGGCATGGTCTCTGAGGTCCCCTCCAGCTGGGCAGGGCTCCGATTGCCCACCTGGACCGAGTAAGTGAGTGCAGGTGGGGTCGGCTCCGCAGAAGAGCGGAGAGCAGGGCTTGAGGCTAGGCGGGGAGCCGCGCGGTGGGGGCGGGAAGGGGGATGCGGCAGGAGGCTGGCATCCCGGCCTCCAAAAGGGGAGGCCCCTGTGGGAATCCCCTAACTATCTGGGTCCCTGGTTTGCAGTCACGTGTTTGCTGGGGGATGAGGGAAGGAACAGGAAGGAACGTGCAGACTTGACTGGAAAATCCAGCTGGACAGGAGACAGCACCTGGCTGTACCTCCCGCTGAGGCTGAAGCCTGGCCCTGCCCTGCGGCACAGACAGGCCTGGGGGTCCAGGAGACGCAGGACCTCGGCTGACAGCTGCCACCAGGCTGGGAACTCCTGGACAAGTGTCTAGGAGCCTTTAGCTTTTGAGGCTTCACACCTGCTTCCGAGACTGGGTGGAAATGACATTATTTTCAACTTAAATCCATTTTCCTGTAGATATGCCCTATGAGTTTAAAGATGCTAATTCTTACAAGCTTGGCAGCAGCTTCCAACAGATTAACCCAGAGGCCTTCAAGTGCTCCCCAGCCCACCCCTAGCCCCTCTGCAAGAAGGGAAGCTCCTATAAAATGTCCAGATGGCTTAGAGAAGTATGGAACACAGTCAGGTTCCAAGTGGCAAAAAGGCCCCAGCAAGTAGCTGAAAGATGTATGAAAATATAGAATATATAAATATGTATACTATTTTGTTTGTATATTTGTCTCACAAAATCTAGATAAAGATTAAATATCAGCAGGAAGGACAGGGATGTGATGGGTCTTGAATGCAATGGGACTCGGCTGGAGGCTGCCAAGCTTTCTGACTTGAGGTCTCACTGCAGCTCTTCTCCACACTTTGAGAGCAAGGGAATCCTTAGCAAACCATACAGAACATTTGAGAAAGGTCTGCTGGAGGCCCCTCTGTCTTCAGCCAGCCCTCTCCTGCAGAGCTGTAAATAGGTGCCCGGTCAGCAGAAGCGGGACAGCAGTCTGAGGAGGAGGGTTGAGGGGGGATGGGAGTGGGCTGGGGAGGCTTGTACATCTCTCTCTCCCCATGGAAGGGACTCCTCAGAAGACCCTGTGACTTCCACACAGAAGGAGTGAGAGGGGGTGTTAACCTTGACCCTGGGATCCCACCTCACAAGCCATCTCTCCAGGCTGGGGGCTCTGGAAGGAGGCAAAGCAACGGGGCCTGGGGCGAGGAGCTCTGCTTGGTGGCCCCCTGGAAGCACCCGCAGCTGAGCTGGATGGCCTTCTGTTGTCCCATTGCTCTGTGCCCAAGCTTCCCCTTGTCACCCCTGCCCAGAGTGACCTCTCACCCCTCAGAATTCCTCTGACTTCCTTTTTGGCTCTCAGCCCTCCCAGTAGGAGGTCTGGAAAGCCCAGGGTGACGTCTGGCAAGTTACCCAATCTCAGTGTTATCACCTGTGGGATGGAGATCATCATCCAAGATACTTGGGGGGGTGGGGTGGAGAGGCTCCCAGGAGATCAGAGCTTGAGCAACCTCGAATGCGCTCTAAACTCCAGGATTCAGTCCAGTCTGCTGTGTGCTTTGGGCAAGTCACTTGAGCTTTCTGGGCCTCAGTTTTACGGTCTGTAAGGTGAGGCGGGGAACATGGTACCTATTTCTCAGAACTGCTGGGAAAATAAGTGAGTGAATGCACAGAGGGCACTTTGAGCCTTCCCTGGCCCTTACTGTGTGCTAGGTGGGCGTCCACTGCTGGAGAGCAGAGCCCTGTGCTGTGTGCCCGGCAGCCCCACAGGAAAGGAGCCCCAGAGCCCCAACCCCACTCCTCAGTTCAGACCTCATCTCCCCGGTTAGCTTGCGCTCCTCGGTGGGGGGGCATGCGGTGGGAGTTTGACACAACTTCCTTGATTCACCATCTAGCAAGCTGCCAGATGCTGTGTCCCCCCCCTCCCCCCCCCCCCCGCTTTAGTGGAAATGGAGGTTGGAGCCCTGTCACAAACTACTGGGAAACTAATGAAAGCTGTGGACCATCTCCCCAGAAAGGTACTCAGAAGCAAGTATTCACAATATGTTGCAGATGGTTTCAGGGGATTCCTGGACTTCTTGAGGGCCAGGGTGAGAAGCCTCTTATTTGTTTATTTATTTAAAGATTTTATTTATTTGACAGTGGGAGAGTGCAAGCAGGTGGAGCAGTAGGAGGAGAGGGAGAAGCAGGCTCTCTGCCAAGCAGGCTGTCAGGCCGATGTGGGGCTCAAACCTGGGACCCTGGGATCAGGACCTGAGCTGAAGGGAGACGTTTAACTGACTGAGACCCAGGTGCCCTGAGAAGCCCCTCTTTAGATGAGTCACCCTCCATGTCTTGTTTGTTGGTTTTATTCCAACAAAACGAAAGCTGCCCCTTTTCTTTTACTCATTAGTGGGTGGCCGCTTAGCTTCCACCCTGGCACCCATGCCCGCCCAACCCCTGTCCCCAGGCCCCCCGGCTCACTGAGTGCCCACTCCAAGCCACGGCCCTTGGCTAGGAGTTAAAAACAGCACCTGTTCAACATTTGAAGGCGAAGAAGAAAGAAAAGAATGAGAAGAAAAAGAAGACAGAACTTAAAAAAATAAAAAGAAACAAACAAAAAAAACCCAGAAGGAATCATCCTCTAAGCCAAATGCCATAATTCATCAGGCTTTTATTTGCCGAGTGGAACTAAATGATATTTATGACCAATAGGCCCTGGGATCACCCCTAGTTGAGCGATTTGGGAGTTGCCCCCAACTCTGGCGGCAGGGAGGAAAGACTCGGGGCTGGGGGATCAGACAACTTGCAGGGGAGCTTTTATTGTTCACGATTGATAGGATTTTTTGATCTACTTAATGTTATGTGCAGCTTTGGAATTTGCATACAAGTTTCTGGGAAGGTGATAACCTCAAATACTATCCATTCACTTGAGGTCAGTTGTGGGTTTGGAATTGGGCTGTATGCTGTGTAGCCCAATTCATTCATTCATTCAAGATTTATTAGGTGCCTTCCTTACACGAGGGCTGTTCTCGGCACCAGAGATCTAGCAGTGCAAAGGCAGCAAAGGTCCCTGTCCTAATGAAGTTTACAGTCTTGGCAGGAGAGACAGATAAGCAAATAGTAACTGTACATTGGGTGGTAATGTGTGCTGAGAAGAAAAACATGGCCTGCAGTGGCTGGATGGGGTGGCGGGACACTATTTTAACTAGTGTTCTGGAAAAGCTTCTTTGAGCTGAGGCCTAAAGGAAAAGACCCGGAGCCATGCAGAGGTGTGGGGAGGTCTCAGGGAGGGAGGAAGGCCATCCACCGGGTGGTCAGTCCCGGGTTGGGTTGGGACAGCCCAGCATGACTGAGGACTCGAGGGCCAGTTACCACAGCTGGGGGTTTCTGGGTGGCCAGGCTGCTGGATGTCCCCTGCTGTCTGCTGGAACCTTTCCTGGGGCCCACGGGTCCTTCCTGGCTGGGTGCTCGGGCCTCTGTGCCATGCCCAGAGCATGTTTCTTCCAGAGCCTTGCCCCTCCCTCTTGTACCTACAGAGCCCAGAGATTCTGCTGAAAGCGGGGTGGAGTCAATGGTATTCAAGGTGTTGACCCTAAGAAAGGCTGTCCTGTTTGCTATTCCCTCAAAATTCCTCTGTTGAAATCCTAAGCCCCAGTGTGATGGTGTTTAGAGGTGGGGACTTCAGGAGGTGATTAGGCCTTTGGGATGGGATTAATGCCCCTCTAAGACACCCTAGAGAGCTCCCCATCTGGGGGTGGGGGAGGTAAAAGACAGCTGTCTATGATCCAGGACACAGGCTCTCACCAGAACCTAGCCAAGCTGGCGCCTTGACCTTGGACTTCTCGGCCTCCAGAACTGTGAGAAATAATTTCAAACCCCCCTGTCCATGGTACTTTCATTTAAGCAGACTGAAGGGACTCAGGTGCTGTTAGAAGATATATGAGGGACAGAGAAACGAACAAGCTAGGTGTCACCAGGAGGAATCAGGCACATACAGAATGTGGGACATTCTGCAACACCACTGGCCTGGTCTCTTAAAAATAACAATGTGATAAGAGGATGGGAGAACTGTTTTAGTTTAAAAGGAACATATAGTCAAATGGGGTGCATCCACGTTGAGCAGACCCTGGTTGAACGGGCAAGCTGTGACAGACATTTTAGGGGTGCTTTGGGGATTGAAATAGACTGGTTTTTCAAATGGTATCCAGATATTATTCATTTTTGTAGGTGTGACTATAGTGCAGTTAGATGAGAATATCTCTGTATTTTGATGATGGTGGTGTGGGGAGGGGAGGGACATGGAATGATAGCCCATAATTCTGCAGTTGTTAAGCAAAGTAAATAAGTAAATAAAGCCTAAGCTATCTAAGGTCTAGGATGGCTCAAGGAGGGAGAATGTGATGCTCACCTTCATATGGACCATGGCTCACCATCTTGGAGTTGGCTAGGCCCTGCATGCTTGGCATACCGGAAAGGGACTGGCTTTCACTTGCTTCATGGAAGATGAATGAATGCGTGGATAGCCTCTGTGGGACTGAGCACCCCCGCACTTCATGTTTGCCTCCTACCACCCTTGAAGCCCACCACGAGACAAGGAACGCGGGCAGAGTTCCACGGATCTCGTTTTATGGAAACACCTGTGGGTTCTCCCCGGATAGTTCCGGGCCCGCTGCCCTCTCCCCTCCTCTGGAGCCCCTTGGTTATCTCCTGCAGACCTGCTCATGGAGCCCAGTTATTTCTGTAGCCTCACCGTCCAGGTGGAGAGGAGCTTGCTCGGAATCATGAACATCTGGGCTGCTGGTGAACGGACTGCGTTGTAACTGCCTGGGGCTCCCAGGGCTCCCCCGAGTTGGGCAGAGCACCCTGCTGGTACCCCAGAGAACTTGACATCCTTAGTAGTAATACTAACGATGCCTAACATTTATTGAGCACTTAGTATTTCCAGTCATGCTAAATATTTAACAGGAGGTATATGTCTTTAATTCTCCTACGAGGCCTGGGTTGGTATTTTGGCTTTACTTTTACTGTACTTTTACTCCATCTGCAGTTTTCGGACTGGCTCATGGCCTCGCAATTAGGAAGCAGCAGAGTGGGGTTCAGACTCTCAGACTCTGGTTGCGTTCTTGCTGCTTGCCTCCCTGTGGGGATGTGCCCACCGCCTCCTGGGTGGCCCTAGAAGCCCAAGGAGTCCCGAGGCGCAGGGCTGGGGGTCACGCCGAGACAGCCTGGGAGGAAAGGCGGGAGCCTCTGTGGCCCTGGCTCTACAACTCCCAAGCTCTGTTCTGCACAGATTTGCTGGAATGATAGCTTGTGGCCCTTCTTCCAAGCCCTGCAAAAGCTACCACAAGGCAAGGAAAGCTCGGGCAGATGGACAAGTGTAACCTTCTATGGGAGTGCCTGGAGGGACCCTCTCCACAGAGGCTGGCTGCTGGAGATCAGAACCGTGGTGCGGACTCTCCCCTTCCTCTGGGAAAACCGCCACACTTCAAGCACCCGGGGCTTTCTTGTCCCTCCCAAGGGTAAGGCATTCCTGCCGGGTCCCCACGTGCACTGGGGGACACCGAGCCCTGTGTTTCATCCTTGCTTCTCTCCCGGGGCCCATTGCCATCCATCTCCCGGTTGGCTGAGGCCGATATTAGATAAATACTAGTTGTCACTGGTGGGCTCTGCCCAGATTTGCTACTCTTGAATGCATCTTTTCAATAGGTGTTTGGTGACACAGGGCCCATGAGGTCCTGCCTGCCTCACAGATGTTAGGTTGCAGCCACAAAACCAAAAAAAAAAAAAAAAAAAAAAAAAAAAAAAAGAAATCTGGGGTGGGAAAGAAGCGTCCAGATTTCACTGAAAATGAAGCTTTCCAGAGCTGCTGAGTAAGGAGTTTTCTTTCCAAACATCTGAAACAGCAAACAGATTGTAAATTAAGAGGGAGTTACAAGATAGTAGCTGTAATGAAACAACGCCTCCCTGTTCTCTGGGTCCGAGCTGTGGCTGCGTGGTGGGCCCTGAGTGGCCAGGCGGGGTGACTCGCCAGGCCCCGGGACAGGGATCGGAGCACAGCAGGGCCCCCCCTGGGTAGGAGGTGGCTGCAGACAGAGTCCTGGCCTCTTCTTGGAGCCAGGGCGGGCAGTGGAACACTGGTCTGTGTCGTTCTCTTGAGCCAATGAATTAGTGACTCCCACCCAGATCAAAGTTCAGGCTCCCAAGGCAACTCAGCAAAAATAAAGTGAAACAAATTGTAACCCCATCAGATTGATGCTTCCCTGAGTGGAGCCTGAGGGAGCTGACTGGGAGCTGGACGGTCCTTGGGCCACACTTCTCTGCTCCCACAGAGTAAAAATAATGACTTCGGTAAAATGTCTGCTTTCCATGGAGGTTTGACTTTCTAACAGAAGGTGAGTCCTGGGGTAGCTTTTCTGGAGGCAGTCCTGCTGGATTTGGGGTCCTGCGGCCACGAAGAGAGCCTGGGCCCAGAACCACACGGTCAGAAGCAGTGCTCCCAGCAGGCCTGCACTGCCGCCAGCTCCAGAAGAAAGTCCTGCTTTGGAGAACAGAAGAAAAGTGCTGGAGTAAGTGGGAAAGGGGATGGCTTTCGGGCAGGTTTCAGGGAACATGCCTTCAGGCATCCTGTAGTTCAACCCCCGACCCCCACCGCGGGGTAATGACTCTCAGCTGGACAGCTGCTTTCAGGGCCCTCCAGCTTTGTCTGAGGACCCAACAGTGTAGTCATGTGAGCCCCTCTGACTCACGTCAGGCATTGCTCAGTGTCTGAGAGGCATCTTTACTGATTTCCCGTTTCCCAGATAACCATCTGCTCAGGGCACCCTCTGGGAAATGGTCGGAATCATTCTCAGTTTGGGAGTCTCCTAGAGACCCATGTACTTTTCAGCCGGGGCCACTGGGGGTGTAGGCTGCAGAGTTGTGCCCAGGAGTGGCCCAGATCCCCATGTGTCCAGCCCCTACTTGCTGCTCCCCCCAGGCAGGGATGGAGGCAAAACCAAACTCAAAGGGCTTTTAGCAAAATGGAGCCCCAGGGGGTTGGGGTAGTGTTTTGGGGTTGCTTCAGAGCTTGAAAGGTTGAGTCAGTGATCAATAGAATATGGTATTTTTTGGAAAAAATTCAGATGGGGCTTGAGGTGGGGTTTAGAATATTTGCAGGCAAAGGCAAAACACATTCTAGAAGGATCCCCATCCATTTCACTGAGAGGCTTATGCATAAACTGGTTTAGGAAGCAAACCAGGTGAGAGTTCGCCTATGTGTCAGGCACTGTGCCAGGGGCCAGGGGGACAAACCTGGGCCAGACACTGACCCTGCCCTCAAGGACCTCACAGCCTGGAGGAGAAGGAGGAGCAAGTCGGTGATCATGGAGCAAGGTGATGGGTGCTGTCACAGCCTCATCATGCCAGGAGGCTGATGCCTGCGGGGAAGCAGTCAGCCTTCGGGGTCAGACAGACTTGGGTCCTAGACTTCCTCCTCCTGGTTCAGTGACCTTGGGGACATGACATCATGTTCCAAGTCTTGGTTTCCTCATCAGTGAACTGGAGCCAGGTGTAGGCCAGGTACTTCTTAGGGATTGTGGCAGGATTTGGGGAGAGAATGTGTGCAAAGCCCCCGTGTGTGGTGTTCAGGAATGCTCGTAATCATTGTGTACTAGGTTTATTGTGAGTGTTATATTATCAGAGAGGCTTGCTGAGCACTCTGGGAGGCTGGAGAGCGAATGTGTGGGTGAGTGGGGCCGGGGTGGGGAGAGGGGTGCGGGCTGGCTGGCTGGTGAGGAAGAGCGTTCCCTGCAGAGGCGCTCACTGGGGTCTGTCCCCAGGAGCCCGGGAGCAGGGAGGATGAAGCTCTCAGGACCTCACACATACTATGCCAAGTTCTCTTTGATAGGCCAGGCCCAAAGGATCAGCTGAAACAACAGCTAACCAACAGGGAAGGCTCTGGAGGTCAGGCTCACTTACTGTCAAGAACACAATGGCAGGGGGCTGTGGGGACCCTGATGTCCCTTGGTAGAAGTCCTGCTGGTCGGTGCTGGTCCACTAAGCAAGCGTGGTTGGCGGCTGTCTTGTGAGGTTCTTTTTTTTTTTTTTTAAAGATTTTATTTATTTATTTGACAGAGAGAAACTCAGCCAGAGAGGAAACACAAGCAGGGGGAGTGAGAGAGGGAGAAGCAGGCCTCCCGCCGAGCAGGCAGCCTGATGTGGGACTCGATCCCGGGTCTCTGGGATCATGACCTGAGCTGAAAGCAGTCGCTTAACCAACTGAGCCACTCAGGCGCCCCATGAGGTTCTGAGCTCACACCAGGTCCTGTGGGTGTTCACGGGCGGGCCTGGCCACCCCTTCAGAGGGGAGACACAGGAGAGTCAGGAAAACCGGGTTCAGATCCTACCTCTCTGGTTATAGATGCATAGGCTGTGCAAATCGGTTTTCTGTAGACTTCCCATCACCTCAGCTTGCAGAAGGGAATCAGCCTTGGCTTTTTCCGATTTGGAGTCTGCCTCACTCCTGTCCCCCATCACAGACCCGGTGAGTTAGTAGCAGCCATCCCCGTCACGGCAGGTCTCCCGGGGGTGGTGTACGGGCGCCTGATCGGCTCATCTTCTAGCCCTAGCGTTTTATGATTCAGTAAGGTTTATTCCTACCTTAGTTTTCAATTCTGTAGACGCTGGAGTACCGGGGACTCAGATAAGGGATTTATTCAACATCTTCCGGCTGATAGTGGAGATCTATATTTAGAAGACACAATTCCCAGCCTAATCTGGTGTCCCTTCTACCTCCCCAGGCTGCTCCCTACCACCATCCACGATTTGTCTTAGCATGAGTTCCTCCCAGGGTCCCTCAAACCCGTGCTGCCCGCTATAGATTCCTTCCCCTGGGACAAGAAAACACCAGGAAGTCAACAGATCCAGCTCTGGGACGGCAGTTCTGGAATTCATTTTTCTAGGTATGACTTGAGCTCAATGAAATACTGTGTGTATGAAATGTGAAGTGAAAAATGAGGCCCAGCTTTGCAGTGGTCCTACAGTATCTGTCCTCTTATTCTTACCACGAGCACGCCATTTCGATGGCTGCCCAGGACACAGGACCTTCCCCGTCTTTTGTAACCAGATAGGGCGCTGCAACGAAGTGTTGGCCACGTGATAGTAATTAGAAGTATTCTGGATGCCTTATGGAAATGGTTCTTAATGAGAGGGAGAATGCTCTTCTTCACTCTTCCTTCAGTGATGGCCGGAACATAGGCATAGTGGCTGAACCATGGGCAGCCACCTTGGACCATGAGGTAGACACCGTGTGTGGGTTGTGGCTCATGGTGGAACGAGATAGTCAAGAGCTTTAGTCACTGATGATCTTATGAAGTCCCCTCGCCAGCCCCAGACTGCAAGAGAAATGAACTTCTGTGGCTTAAGCCACCATTGTTACAGTTTGTCAAGCCTGGCCATTGGCTGTAAGACAGCATTACTTTATATGTCACTAACAGAAAAACGACGGCCAGTGAAATGGGATACCCCTCTGACTGTAGGGCACATTCCAATCTCAGAGAAGTTCAGATGACAGAAGTATGAGTCTTATTACATGGAATGCTGTATTTTGGGCTTTTGTTACAGCCAAACCCAATCCTAACAGATTCAAGAAACATGAGGGAACGAAAAGTAGCAAGTTCTAAATAAAGAACATGATAATCATGTAGAGGGAGGAACAAGTTTCTATATAAAAGAATGACTCACAAAAATAGTAGTGACACATGACTCAATTTAGGGACATCTCTCCTATACTTCCCAGTCTGGCTTGGATTAAATGGGGACTTACGTATGGCTACTTGGATTTGGCCATGATTTGAGCTGGCTTTAAGGTTTCGAGGACACAGAGCTGATTGCTAAACCAGTCTTCACTGTGTGTGGTTGGCTTTTAGGGTCTCTGCCTCTTCAGTGTCTTCTCCCTAACTCTGCAGGCCCACCTGGTTGACTTTGAGAATGACCAATGGCCAGCAGCTGTGTGCAGCCAATGGGCTTGCTGAGCTGAGAGGCTCTTCCCTCAGTGGCCACTGCTACTGCTTTCTGGGGCAACCAGAGACCTGGTTTGGGGCGAGCACTTCTGGTCCTCAAGGTGAGTCCTGACTTTAACCTGTGACAATCCAGTACTGATGTACCTGTTGTGATTAAAACATCGAAGGCCAAAAGGACAAACAGAAGGGCAATCTGGCTGATCTAAATGTGGTTCTCATGCGAAATATCCATTGTGTGTGTCATTAAAGCAGGGTCACTTTCATGAGGAACACCCACTTGACCATGTCTAAATAATAATGCAATCACTTGTTATTTTACGGGATCCTTTCTCCTGGGATTGCTTCTTGACTCTACTGGGACTCCAGGGGCCATCGCAGGTTTTGCTGAGTCTATGTTCTGGTTACCATTTATTGTCTCTTTCCTTACATGACAAGTGTTTTACATTTATTATTTAACACATCAACCCCACAGAAGGCAGGATCATTCCTATTTTCAACTTAAGGCTCAGAGAAATTGATTAACTTTCTCACAGTATCGCAGCTAATGGGCTCCGGACTTTGCTGGTAAAGGCTGCCAGGAGAGTTCAGTCATAGGGCAGAAGCAGCCCTTTCAGCTTCAATTACTGAAAAGTTAAAGTGCTGCTGAGGAATACTTTTATCCTTCTGTTCAGAAGGCTCACCTGGGTCACTGAGGAGTTGGGACTATTCTGAAAGACAGCCTTCTCTGAAACAACGACGACCACAGCAACGAAAAGGCTGGGTAAATGGCAGGAGCAGGCCAGACGGTTACTCCAGGCCGGCCTTCTAGTCCCCTCACCAGCTGGTCCCACAGCCTGGGTGATAGCCTGGCTGCGCAGGAATCTGTCGGCGAGGCAGCGGCAGACGGCGGCCGTGGGCCGTTCCCAAAGCGCAGGAGGTGGACTACTGTCAGCGGACTGCCTATTTCTTTTCTTTTCTTTCTTTTTTTTTTTTTTAAAGATTTTATTTATTTAACAGAGAGAAACACAGCCAGAGAGGGAACACAAGCAGGGGGGGTGAGAGAGGGAGAAGCAGGCTTCCTGCTGAGCAGGGAGCCCGATGTTGGACTTGATCCCGGGTCTCCGGGATCATGACCTGAGCCGAAGGCAGCCACTTAACCAACTGAGCCACTCAGGCGCCCCTGGACTGCCTATTTCTAATGAAATATGTCATATGACTCTGCTGATGCAATCGCTACTAACAATATTTAAAAATTACCCTGTAGAATTATCCTGCTCACCTTAGTATCATGCATGTATTTACTGGAAAAGAAAAAAAATTCCCTAGAAATGCTTATTTAACCTTTCCAGTTCTGATGAAGAGACAGTATAGTGAATCATGGGAATTTCTTTTATAATTTCATGTTCTTCATAAAAATGGCTCCACCTTAGTACTGATCCTGTTCCTATGGGCCAGATTGTAAACCAGTCTGCTTTTAAAAAAGTGGATGCCAGACCTACCACCAAATGATTTCCTCTGGACTGAAATACAGTAAGATGGATTAAACCTTTGCATCCAAACATATTTTCTCTCAGACACCAAAGTACAAAAACGCCACGCTAAATTTCTTTTAAATTATTTTATTTTTGTGTAAGCTAAAAGGAAATTTACACACTGAAATCTCAAAAGACCTTGGGCATGCACATTAACCTTGTCAGAGGTTCTTCTACGTGTCTTTCTTTTTTCCATAGGAATTTCCCCAAACATTTAAAACCCATAGTTTTTACTGTATATACAGCCTAAACCATAGCAATCTATGATTATGTCATTTTACACTGTGCAAAATCCTCAAAAAATAGTGGTACGATAAAACAAAAAAGTCATTAACAAGTAAATTTCATTGTAAGACATTCATATAATTTGGTCCTTCTCCAAACCAAACTGAAAACAGACAATCCCTTTAAACGCCTCCAATCAAGTTCTGACAGTGATCCACACCCTGTAACAAAAGAGCAATCGATAAAGGACCTTGCAACAGGTCAAACAGCAAGATGCCAGGCTGAAATGATGAAAAAAGCGTAAAAATGTTAACAAAAGCCAGATCTGAAACGAACCCACCACACATAAAATTGGAAAAAAAAATTAAATGGGGACTTTGGAGTTTATTTATGATAGCAAAAGTAATTCAACAAACGATGAGAAAAATTAATAGAACATTCAGTGTAATCTGAAAGGACTGAAGGGGATTTCACAGACAGTGGAGATTTGAGTTTTTAATTTTCTTTTTTTATTTCAAAAGTTTTGTAAGAAGGACACCACCAGTGTATTTCACAAAGACATAAATGTATACACCCCAGCAACACAAAAAGAATAAATCTTCAAAAATGTTCACCCCCGATTATTTACATTTTTTTCTAATATAAATTTAGGACTTCAGTATGTAAATAAATATACATTACTATGTATACCTTTCTAGTGCGGCTTACCAACAAATCAGCTGAACTTTTTTTTTTTTAATTAGAGCAGGTATGCTTTTGATGGAGGGAGGGAAGGAAAAGCAATTCCAATTGTCCAATTCACATCAGTTATCAGTCTGCTTTCTCTTGGGACCTTGTGGAAGGTGTTAATGTGGCCGGGAACATCAACACCTTGGCATGCATGAACGTTAAGTCCGGAAGGCTAGCGATCACCTTGATGGCTTCTTCACTCAGGTGCTCTTCTCTTTTCGGTTTCCTATTGACAAATGAAAAAAGAGAAGCCTTGTTAATATGACTTTGCTGTAGGTCAAATGGGAGAAAAATCCTCTTTCAGGGTAGACAGGGATCTGTGTGGACTTCTCTGCCAGGTCCTGAACTTCACAATACTTTTGTGTGTGTGGTTCCGGTGCCAGATGCCGAATGCCTTATGCCCTGTTATGTGTGCTCAGTACAGCTGGGCATGGGCAGACATTCCCATGTCCCTAGGTACAGCTCACAGATATGCTGGTGGCTCGAAGCATCTACCCGGGCACACTTTTAAAATGTTACTAAGCAGAAAGAGAATGCCGGAGCCCTAATAAAACTTCACCCAACCAGATTTCCCCCTGACCCCTGTGAAACTGCCAAATTACTTTGATATAAAACAAAGTATGTCTGGCATAAGACCCTGTAAATCATTTTAACCTTCGGCTTTCTTCATCCCCTGTGGGCGATTCCAGGAGAGAAAGCTCTTGGCTCAAAAACATCTAGGCCTGGCCCTACTGGGACACAGACAGCAGGTAAGAGGAACAGCGCGGGAGACAAAGCACATTTCACTCACTGCCCCTGGTATTAGAGGTGAGCAAGTTAGTGCCTAACACAGAGAGGAAGAACTTTTCATCTAGGGCGTCCCAAATGGCGAGCTGCAGAAATGTCAGCTGAGCCTCAAATGTGACTCAAATTTTGAGCACATGATTTTTTTCCAGGATGTTAAATATCTTGAAAGAATAGTTGTGCTCATATAGATACTAATTGTAGACCAAAGTTCATTTAAAATTATTGATTCTAAAAAGCTGAATTTTTTTTTTTAAGAGTTTATTTATTTATTTGACAGAGAGAAACACAGACAGGGAACACAAGCAGGGAGAGTGAGAGAGGGAGAAGCACGCTTCCTGCCGAGCAGGGAGTCACATGCAGGGCTCAATCCTGGGACTCTAGGATCATGACCTGAGCCGAAGGCAGTAGCTTAACCAACTGAGCCACCCAGGCGCCCCTCTGAATTCTCTTTTATGGCAAAATAGTTGGTACTATATTAGGTGTGATACAAATTATTTCTTCCACCTTTTCTTTGTTGTTGGGATGGGGAATGGGATGTCAGGAGATGAAGCAATAAGGGAAGGATAGATATGGGTCTTTATTTCATAGCCAGACTTTTCTGTTATCACTTTTGAATTCAGGCTGAAATGAAAAGATTTAATACAATGACGGAAAAGTCAAACATCAGAATTTTAGGACAGAAGTTATTCAACAAGGGGTGGGCTTCAGGCACATGGAAATTATCAGATCAACCAATATTCAGTTCTGTAGTTTCTCGGAAGAATGGAATAGCAATCCAGTATTTTCTACTTCAAATCTACAATTTTAATTGTATTTAAATAGTGGCAAAATTACTAGATGGACGTTTGATGAAGAAAAACCAGAGAGTAAAGTGAAAGCCTGGAAACATGTGCATACTAACGGAAAAGGCCAGCCTCTCACCAGTGGTCCACCTTAGCGTCACTAATGATGGAGTCAACCAGGTTATTATGCAACTTCTTTTTTTTAAAAAGATTTTATTTAATGGGGCGCCTGGGTGGCTCAGTTGGTTAAGCGACTGTCTTCGGCTCAGGTCATGATCCTGTCGACCAGGGCTTGAGTCCCACATCGGGCTCCCTGCTCGGCGGGAAGCCTGCTTCTCCCTCTCTCACTCCCCTTGCTTCTGTTCCCTCTCTGGCTGTGTTTCTCTCTGTCAAATAAATACAATCTTTAAAAAAAAAAAAAAAAAAAAAAGGATTTTATTTAAGCAGGCTTCCCGTGGAGCAGGGAGCCCGATGTGGGGCTTGATCCCGGGTCTCCGGGATCATGACCTGAGCCAAAGGCAGTCGCCTAACCAACTGAGCCACCATGGGGGCCCTATTATGCAACTTCTGACGCAGTACAAGACCTGTGCTGTAAACCAGCCAAAACTTTTCACCCAAATTCATTAAACTTATGGATATAATTTCTAGTTTATAGGAAATAAGGGGAAAGAGAAACATATTAAATACTACTTGAAGGAAGCCAACAGATAAATCCAGAGGTTGGGGCATTCTGTAGGACATCTGGGCTGATCTTTTTACTAAGTTACTGTTAAACCTGAAAACAAAAGGGTTGGGGGTAGATAAGCTAGGTTAAAGGCAGTTGAGGAGCTGTAGCAGCCAGGTACAACAGTTCTCTGTTGAAACCAATATGAGGGGACATCTGAATTTAGCTTTGGTAGTAGATGGACTAAAAATACACTGAAGTTGACAGATGGAGATCACGGACAGCAGAGGTAAGTTCAATTCAGTATGGACTATAAAGTCTCATTTTTGGTTAAAACAACACACATATGTACAAATTTGCATAGAAAATTATCTGAAAGGAGTTATACTGATCTGAGTGATAAGAAGGTGAAACTAAGTTTTAATTTTTTATATTTTCTAACTTTCTATAATATATCTTACTGCTTCTGTAATGATAGAAAGTTATTTAAAAACAGCAACAAAGGGTGCCTGGGTGCTCAGTGTGTTAAAGCCTCTGCCTTCAGCTCAGGTCATGATCTCAGGGTCCTGGGATCGAGGCCCGCATCGGGCTCTCTGCTAAGCAGGGAGCCTGCTTCCTCCATTCTCTCTGCCTACTTGTGATCTCTCTCTGTTGAATAAATAAATAAAATCTTAAAACAACAACAACAAAGAGAGAGACTCTTGACTCTGGGGAACACATTGAGGGCTGCAGAAAGGGAGGTGGACAGGGGGCTGGGGTAACTGGGTGATGGACATTAAGGAGGGCATGTGATGTGAGCACTGGATATTATACACAACTAATGAATCAATAAATATTATATCAAAAACTAATGGTGTACTATATGTTGGCTAGTGAATTAAAAATAAAGAAAAACAAATAGGGGCGCCTGGGTGGCTCAGTCAGTTAAGTGTCTGCTTTTGGC
Source organism: Spilogale gracilis (assembly GCA_004023965.1). Taxonomy (NCBI): domain Eukaryota; kingdom Metazoa; phylum Chordata; class Mammalia; order Carnivora; family Mephitidae; genus Spilogale; species Spilogale gracilis. Next base: position 38,433 of record PITA01000323.1, on the reverse strand, counting down.
TCAGGTCATGATCCTGGGGTCCTGGGATCAAGCCCTGTGTTGGGCTCCCTCAGGAGACAGTTTGCTTCTCCCTCTCCACCGACTCTTGGTCTCTCTAAAAAATAAAATCTTAAAACAAAACACAGTAACAAATAAAACTGCACCTAAATGAACTTTCTCATTTGTGAAATGCAGTTAGGGTGTGGGGAAGGAGAGCAAGGTAGAAACTTACCCAAGAAATTACTGGTAAAGATTACTCTAGACTTTGTACTAATGGCCTTACTTCAGAGGCACTACTTAGAGGCAACAGGAAATTGAAATAACAGTTTACAGAGCAGATAGTTTGTGTATTTATCTGTAGTCACTGTGCATTAATGTGATCTAGAGGAGAATTTGAAAGTAAGTTGTATCATTACCTTTTCTCAAATCCAAAAGCAGTGACCTAATTTTGATTTCCATTCTCATTAGCTAAGATTTATCCCTTTTGTCAGTGGAATACAGTTGGGAGTCCAGAACAAGCCCATGTATTAATGGAAAGTGGGTTTTCAGTAAGGCTGCCAAGACTATCGATGTGGAAAAAAAAAGAGTTCTCAAGTGTGAGATATCCACATGTAAAAGAACAAAGCTGGACACCTATCTCACAACACAAATATTAAATCAAAATGGATCAAAGACCAGAATGTAACAGTTGAAGCTATAGAACCCTCAGAAAAAAAAACCTAGGTGTAAATCTTCCTGACCCTGAAGTACGCAACGGTTTCCGGGATGATGATAACCAAAAAGTCAGATAAAAACAAGCCCCAGTGGGGATGTGGGGAAACTAGAATCCTTAACATATTATTGGGAGAATGTAAAATGGTAGCACTACTTTGAAAAACAGTTCAGCGGTTGCTCAAAAGTTAAACATATCATTACCATATGACCTGGTAGTTTTAGTCCTAAGAAAATGGAAAACATCTGTCCACACAAGAACCTGTACATGAATATTCATAGCAGCATTAGTCATAACAGTCAAAAAGTGAAAACCACCCAAGTATCCATCAGCTGATTAATGGATACGTAAAGTGTGGTATAATCACACAAAGAACTATTATGCAGCCGTAAAAGGGAGTGAAAACTACTGCTACACACAATACCCTGGCCGAACTTGAAAACTAAAAGAAGCCCAGAACAAAAGGTCACATACTGTATGATTCCATTTATATGAAATAACAAGAACAGACAAATTCCTAGAGACAGAAGGCAGATTAGTGGATGTTACGATGTCTGGGAAAAGTGGCAGATAGGGAATAACTACTTCTGAGTATGGAGTTTCCTTGAGGAGCGATAAAAAATGTTCTGGAATTTAGACAGTGGCAATGGCTGTGCAATGCTGTCAATATAGTAAAAACCACTGAACTGTTCTCTTGAGAAGGATGGATTTTATGGTATGTGGACCACTTCTCAAAAGGCCAAAAAAAAGATATATGTATCATTTTTGGCAACTAGTCGTTTGGCTTATGTAGACTTGAGTTAGAGGTCTGCCACTACTAACTAGGAGGTCACGACGGATTAAGGAAATTTTTCTCTATATTAGAAAAGGCAAAAGCAAGAAGAAGGATCTATTTTAAAACTAAGAACTTGCATTTCTTTAACAAGTGAGAAGTTACCTTAAACAAGCTGTGTATGGAAGAGGTGCACGCATGCACGTCTTCCTACCTATGCAGCAAAGGCTACTGGAAAAGAGTATGTTGTTTGTTACACATGAACTTCCTCTACCTACGCCTCAGTTTCTTAATCCCATTGTACCCTATGGTCTCTCAACCTTTTCTGTGCTGTCAGTAGTCAAGAAGATTTTGCTGAGCTTTACTTTCTATAGTTTATTTTATTTAAAAACAAAAACAGAACAATGTAAAAACAACAAAGACACTGGAATTTTCTGAAATGACGCCTGCTACTCACCTTTCCCTTCCCTCTACAACTGAGAATCAATCCAGGGGACATTTTACAGTATTACCTTCTAATTTTAAGACTTGTAAGTATTTGCATTTCTTATCATTTTCAGATAATTTCTCAAAACAAAATAGAGTTGGCAACTTCCTCCCCCCAATTTGTTGTTTTGAACACAAAGCAGGACAGATACTAGAGAGCAATTCAGTGCCATTACAACACTCACCTTAGGGTACACCCAGTGGTTCTAGTTCATTCCGCAGTAGTACGGAATAAAGGAAACAATGAAAATAATTTCTTAAAGTGACAGGAGTTGTTCAAGTTCCCTGGTGTAGGCGGGATGTTTCTACAAAGTTAGGAGACAGCAAGCGAGCTAACAATGTGGTGTAGAGCTCCTCCTAATGGCACAAAGACTGAATTCTCATCATGGGACTAGAAACTACCAGTTTATTCAGTGACACTGCAGAAGGGCTCCTTAGAGAAGCCTGTCCTAAAAATGGCAGGGGAAAGCCCAAACGATAAAAGCATCAGTATTTTTTTTTGTTAAAGTCATATGTGCAGTAGCTTTTGGCTAACATATATAGAAAAATTGGACAAGAAATTTGAGAAGAATTTCAATTTGAAAATACAATAAGGGAGGAGAGAGAAAAAAATTAGAAATTGAGCAAAAAGAATCCACAGAGGATTCATTTACAAATAGGTTCACTTAAGAGGAGGTTTTACCACAAAGACATGGGAACACTGAGAGTAAGCAAATCTGTGGTACGTGCACGCTGTCAATTCTTCTAGGGAGAAGTTCAGGGTAGCCACAATTATAAAATATGCAGTAAGGCCTTCTTATAAATAATAATACATATCTGTTGAGTGAATGGATATTTAAGCACATAACACAGTTTGAAAGGCAATATGATAATTCAAACCAAAATTTTAAGACTGGTAAGCCTTTACTATTTGTAGGGAAAAAAAGGCTTTTTAAATGGCTGTTTTCCTACAGAACTGCTTCAAAAGATAAGTCTGAATCTGTCATGGAAACAGTATATTTATTTAGAAGTAAGGGCTATAATACTTTTGCCAAAGTGGGCCACTAGCAGGTAAATATTTCCACTTGAAACTGCTGATGAACAATGGACTTAGAACAGCGAAGCTGGTGCTCCTATCAACCTGTATTTGTTCCCGCAGTAGTCATTTCTGGGTTCACAGTGACTACCTCTTATTAGGAACTGGCCTATTCTTGTGGCTAACATGTCAAAGCAATGGCTTACTGTTCCAGTGCTAAATGACGTAAAACTAAAGGCTTCCCGAATCCTGAGCACAGGGCCCAAGTGACATTCCTTCTGTTTGGTTCCAAACACTGCTTTTCTAAAGCCATGTCCCTGAAGGGCCTCCCAGAAAGCTTGGCTAAGCAAGGCTTCACATCCCAAATGCAGAAATGCAGAAAATAAAAGAGGACTCATCGCTTATTTCAGTTTAGGTCAGGAGTAGAAAGGTTAGTGTAAGTGACTCTGGGAGTATGAAAGTGGGTTCCCACAGATGATCATCTCAGTGGTTATGAAGGGAAAGAGGGACTGTTTCTATAATGGCTTATGATCTCAATTCTTAATCAGAATTCTTTTCTCTACAAAGTTTGGCTGGGGGAGAGGGGTAAAAAGAGAAAACCACTCCTGTCAGCCCTTTCCAGCTTCTTATGAAATTGCTCTGCTCTAATGAAGTTCATAATTAAATGTAATTTGATAGCTATTTTCTGGAATTAGGCATCATCTATTGATAAATACAAAGTGAATTTTAATACAATATACTGAAATGCCGTCAACTTATAACTTATTTGCTTTCCCATTTGGGCTTTTTTTTTTTTTTTTTAAAGATTTTATTTATTTATTTGACAGAGAGAAACACAGCTAGAGAGGGAGCACAAGCAGAGGGACTGAGAAAGGGAGAAGCAGGCTTCCCGCCGAGCAAGAAGTCCGATGTGGGGCTCGATCCCGGGTCCCTAGGATCATGACCTGAGCTGAAAGCAGTCGCTTAACCAGCTGAGCCACCCAGGCACCCCTGGGCTGTTTTGTTTAACACAGGATTCAAAACAGGATGTAATGAACACTAGCCTGTTTACCTGGCAGATGTGCTTGTCTTCTCTACTGTGGACATGAGTCTTGCAAACGCATCAGTCACTTTGAGGCTTGAGGTGGAGACTTCCAGCTTAGAAGTTGTTAACTCGTACAACTCTGGATCCACACCTTACAGTAGAAACGACAGTCAGTGAGGGCACGCTGCAGTGTGTTACTCAGTCAGCCACGACCCAGGACGCAAAGGGCACTCATTCTGTAAACATCTGAGTCTTTTATGAGCACAACACATCCTTACTGTAATGGTGCCTTTATTTTTTAAATTACAGATTCCACTTTTCAGAATTTTTATAAAGTAGGAAAATACTTTTAAAATTTCACTTTGGTATAAATACAGCCTTAATTCATCTAACATTTATGCAGTCGATATCATGCAAATACTTCGAAAATTTCTGCTGTAGAAAACTCTCAATTTTGGATTATTAGCAATATGAAAGATATCAATGTTTTACAGAGAGCACACATGACTTGTTACATGATACATCTCAATGTTTACATGGACTGACTAACCTCATTTTTGAAATTTTCTCCCCCTCTACACCTCTCTAACCATTTTACCTCCACTAACACTTTCTTCCATACCAAAAGATTTAGAAGCTAATCTAAAGTCTCAAATATAGTAAAGGGCTTGGTTAGATATATTCTGACCACCTGAGGACATAAAATATTACTCAAAGCATCAAACTGTTACTAAAGATAAATTATATACCACATTGTTATTTCTTCAGGTCAGAAGTAGGGAGGGTAAAATATTCCCAGAAAACCTAATAAAAGCATTACTTTTAGACAAAATGAAACTTGTCTCAAGCATTAATTACATGTCTATGGTTTCATATCTGACCTGCTTTTAAGGAATTCAAAATGAAGCTGAGTCTGTTAGATTTATTTGACTTCACTAAAATATACACATTTACTTTTATATTTCCCTTGAATACGGATTTATATTAATGACTACAAAAACACTGAAAAGAATAATTAAATATTTTCGACTGAAGCTCAACTTTAAATAATAGAGACTCAGATAAAAAAAAATTAATCCTCTACTCTCTATGGTACCAGCAAATTACTTGAGGTAAAAAGTTTACTAGTTTCAGAGAATAGCAGAAAAGTAGATTGTAAGGAAGAATGTCTTATTGGTTTCATCAATTTTTAATTATTTCTAAAAAAGCTCTGAAGATTGGAAGAGAAAATTATATATAAATGTAAATACTAATGTTACTAACAAATTTCCTCCTTTTAAGATATTTTAAGGGTAAGAAAAAAGATCAGGAACTGCCTTCTGTTACCCAAGATGTAAACACAGACCTCAGATGTTTACAGAAATCAAACAAGCAAAAGCAGCTTCCACAGTTACCATGTCCAACAAGGGAGGAAGGCTATAGAAAATGTTTGTTGACTCTCCCAAGTTCTTAATATTTCATTAAAGTATAGTTTCAAAAAATACTTAATGAGGCTCTTCCTTTGTATCTCTGTAAGCCTGTAAGTTTCAATTAAATTCTAAATAACTGTAGATATCTGTAGGGGACCAAATGAACCCAAAGTACCTCCTTCCTCCACTGTGAAAGGTCAGATTCCAAATAACCAGAAAATTTAAGCTGATGTCTAATACATAGTACAGAATAAACAATAGCATTCTGACCGCCAACAGGAAGTGGTAGTAAATACTTGGCTGGGTTTGTAAAATACTGGCCACTTGGCTGTCAAAGAATAAAGTGGGAGATTTAAAAAAAAAAAAAATAGAGGACAACAAACCATCTCCCTTTGCCCAAAACAAAACCACCACCATCACAAAAAAACCCCAAGTCAAACCGGACCAAAACAAAAACCCCAGGAAAGTACCATGACTATATTTTATATTTTTCAAAAAGGGTTAACAGTCTACACTAATAACTGGAGAGTAAAATTTTTTACGGAAGAGTCTGCTTGTTTTGTTTTTTATAGAACCTTAATGAGGCAGTTTAGTTACATAACTAAAGCTAGCCAACCAAGTTCTATGCCAACCTCCTAAGTCTCACGCACAAAATAATTAAATAACCGCAAGCTAAGACAAAATGACTTTCCCAGAAACAAGTCAGAAGAAGTGCAAGCAAGTGGTGAAATGGAATACTGAGAAAGGTGTTGATACCTGTAGGTTAATGGTTACGTTTTAACAAAACCCAATAGCAATAAAAAGAAGCCAAAGCAAATTTATAGTAATCAAGTTTATACAGCAGCTATAGCATATTAATGAAAATATGGAACAAAAATATTTAAAAGGTTCCAAAGTAAGGAGGACTGCATTTGAGCATGCTAATTTCAATTCCATTACAGCTCTAAGCTTCTGAAATCACTTGCTCTTCTTGAAGCTGTGTATACTGAGCCTGGTTATCACGTAATTTCTGTACTTCTTTGTGTTCTTAACTGAGTTTGAAATGTAACCAAGAATTAAATTTAAACCAGGTTTTAGATGTCCAAAAGTAGTGAACTCATGTAAATTACAGGACAGTTCATGACAAAACAAATCTCAGAATAAATTAAAAATGGGAGTTTGGCAATTCATTCTGATATGTCAGTTTTTGTTGTCTCTCCCCCCACCCCCCATTAAGTATTAAAAACAGCTATTAGGCTCACCCTGGTCATTCCATAGTTCAAATGTATTTGAAAGTAATTTGAGTAAATGGTAAAATATCATTTTTAAGTCAAAACCAGACACAGATTGGTTTTTCATATGCTTGCAAAATCTTGGAAATAATGAAAATGATAACCAGGGGCTTAGATTTAAGAACTCCAGTCATTCTACCAAATGGCCTCGGCACTTCCTTACAGCAGGATCAATTTCCAAAACCAGATTTTGAAGAAGGATGTTCTGGGTTCCAGGCTCACCCTTATCTGACTCTTATGGTCTCCCCCATTTCCCACCTTGGCTCCTGAACTGCTGGAAGCGGGTGGTAGGGTATCAAGTGGAACAGAACCAAACCAGCAAATTCTCAGGAACAAGGCTAGCTGTGTAACTGGCTGCTCGTGGGGACAGACAGCGATCCTGGCTATGCATTCTGGGGATCAGCACCTATATAGCACCCCAACAGCTGTCTGGTGATCAACGGTCATGACTACCAGATCACAAGGAGGGATGACAGAGATTCATAAAAATCATATCAAATAAAATGTAAACATAAAAAAGCCATTATATTTTAATCTTTTATTCAGTTAAAAAATGACAAAGTACATTAGTCCTTTGGTCAATAAACTGAATTTCGCAGGGCTGAACATTAACAGGCACTCCAGTAAGTTTTAATTTCTAGCTTTTAATATCTCATAGCAATTATTTTCTATTAACTCCTATAACATTTCTTTTTTCTCCGTGGAAAACTAACAGAATACTTTCTATTTAAGAGCTACATAAAAACTACATAATAAGCTCTATGTGGGATCTACAGAGAACTAAGTGCTAGACTCTAACATTTTGGAACCTAGTTACATACTTAGCATTAATAACTAACTGAATGTTACAATTTTAGAGGTTCTATTACCACAGGCACTACAATGTAAAGTAATCTTTGTATATTAAAATATTCTTATATCTCTAAACCTGTATTTTTTCAAATGGCTTTATAGAATATGCTTTCAAAAATAAGCATATAAAGTATCACATTTTCCATTTACAGGGGCCCTGCCTCCCCAGCCCCCAAAACCCTGCCTTTAACGTCTAAGGACATTAGGGCTACTTTATTCCTAGAAACTACTTTCAGCTCTGACTGGTATACTGAGAAAGCTTTCCTTAAAACACATTTTACAGAAGTCATCTGTTTAGTCAGATACTAGAAAATAACAATAGATAGATAAAAGAAAAGTATTAGAAAGGTATTATAGAGAATATAACTACTTGTTTCCTTGTTTATAGGAAAGTCAAATGATGTGGTCATGCTTTTAGTAATTAAACCAGAACTGTGGTTTGAACACTCTGCTGACCTGGGATTGTGGTGCTGCTGCTAGAGCTACTGTCATCCACGGGCCCAAAGAAATCAAGGTTCAGAAGAGTGGAACCTCCACTAGCTTGAAATTCAGTGACCATGTTGGTAGGCAGCCACACAGAAGGTAAGCCAAGGGAGGAGGGGTTATGTGTAAAAAGGGGTAAGACACACACTTGAACATGCAGGTTATAATTAGTAGTCATTACATATTTTAAAATCAACATTAAAACAATGTGTACAGTATTAGTTTTTCATTACTAAGGACATTCTAAAGTAACAGTTTAATAATTCAATGTACATTTCTCATGTACAAAGTAAATAATTTAACACTTAGTAAGGTTTTAGTTAGGAGTTCAGTTCTTTCAATCAAAACTCAAAGCCATACCAGAAAGACCAAGGGGAAAGTGTACCCGTTAAAGGGAAACAATACTTTAATCTCAGCCCAACAGAAAATTACTGTACATGCCCAAATCAATCTTCCATGTTAGTAATGTTGGTTTTGAATTCATGATTTTTAAAAAGTGACAAAGTTGTCAGTTTCAGGACATGCACCAATACATTAACTTTGTTTAAATTAAAATAACATTAGTAAGGACTGTCATAACTGCCCTACCCTGATGTGCAACCTCAAGTTGTACTGTTCCCCTTTAACTCTGAAACAGTAATCAGAAATAGCATACAGTTTTAAGAAAGTTGTTTGTTAATAAAAAGCATGATGATTTGACTGAATATTTGAGACACCAGACAACAGCAAAAGGTGCATCCAGGCTTTCCTTCAGCACTGCTATTCAATTGGATGCTTTTCAGATGTCCTAGGACCCCTAGTCTAAGGCAAAGCTGACAAAATGACAGGTGTTTTAGACAATGGTTCAAATAACTTATGAAATATAAGGAGTAAGAATAATTGTATTTTAGGGTCCAACTAAAATTTGTGCTGTCAACACACTGGAAAATTACTGTTTTGAGTCATTTATTTTAAAGACCCACATTACCAGGATCAGTTATTCCTTTTTCAGGATTTTCTCTTAAAGCCATGAGAGAAACCAATTATTTCTGGAACTACCTACTAGTATTTTGAGACAAGTTTTAGAAAAGGATCATGAAAATCATTCGTTTTCTATTTGCATAATAAGTGCACTATAAAATATTATTAAATCTGAAAACTACTTTGAGTCAATAAATACGGATCTATTTGCACATTGTTTTTGATTATATAATTGTACTTTGTGCTTTTTTTTAAGCAGCCTCTAGCCACAAGACTTTGCATCCAAGAAAATTCCATAAATTAAAACTACAGAAACAAATTTCAAGTAAACTGGTCCTACCTAAAATATCATCTCAACTACTTTGATACTTTAAGAAATAAAGACACTCTTTTTTGACTTAAGATAAAGAAATTAAAATTTTACTTAGCTACTGCTACCTACTTATGGACATTAATACTGTTAATAATAGTAATAGCTGGTTTTTTTTTTTTAGCAATTACTATTCAGAAAGAAAGCCTGAATTTCCAAAGATAAGAATAAGAAGTTATGTTCAAACAAAAAAGGAAATCAGCAGAGAGAAGTTTGTCTGAACTTTGTAGCTTTCTTAACTCTAGCTCTGGCGCTAGAGGCTCTACGGAGAGACGTACCATCTAAAGGGTTAGTAAGGCCACTGCTACTCCAGTCAAACTGGACGGGTGGTAGAGACTCCTAGAGTTGGAAACCAAAAAATCAAAATTAATCAGTACAGACTGTAGCAACATAAAGAATCCTTAAAAAAAAAACAAAAACAAAAACAAAAAACCCAAAAATTATTACAGCAAGATCACTAGGCAATAAAGTACCTAAAGACAAAATTGGGATAATTTACAATTTCGGAAGGTTACCTAAAAATATGAACACAAACTGAAACTGAAAAACCAAACAGTTTATTGATATCAAAAAAGTGTCTCTGAGAAATGGAATTCACTTTACATTTTCAAACAGATTTTTATGGACTGATTCTATGTTAAGATTTCAATCTATTCTCAAGTTATGATTTAAACTATTAGCTAGATTATAATTCAAATATTTAAGAAATCACTGACTTTACCATGAACGAGTGATCTACTTTATATTAAATAATTATCCACTTAAAATTTCTCAGTGGACAGTCTAATGCAACAGATAAGGTACCATACTGAAAATGAGATTTGAGTTATTCAAGACCAAGTAACTACTAAGTATCTAGTTGCATGACCATGTGTAGCTTAATTTAGTAAGTCTCTTTGTAAGTAAAATGAGAAGGTTTAAAATCCAAGGTCTCTGGTTCTTTACAATTTCCCAAATTACAAAGAAAATTATGGGCCAGTAAATAGGAACTAAATTTAAAATAAAAAAAATTAAATCAACTTTAGTTTAGCAATTACTTATAATCAATATCAGAATTTAACTTCTAAAATAATGTACTTAAAAAGTATACTCAGAGCTCATTTGAATATTCTAGGTTTTTAAATTTTGTTGACTGCCAAACACAAAGATAAATTAAGCAAATGATACATGTAAGATGGAAAATACAAAACATTTAAAAAATCATTTCTTTATTTTAAGAATAATATTAACAAGAAAAAATTGGGATTCCCGATTTTCATTCTTCTTTTACTTTAGGGTGGCGTCAACAACACGGAAACAGCCTCCATTCTGACAGACTCTTAATACCAACATGTTACCATCTTTTTTTTTTTTTTTTTCTGGTATCACTCACAACTATACTTTATTGTAAGGTAGGTACTATTGAAACTTTAACATTCATTTTTTGGGTGTGTAGATAAAGACTTGTTCCCTATAGGAAAGGAGTACAAACTGGTTATTTTTGAACATCTAATCCCATGATATTATTGTACAATTGTCTTGATAACTGGGATACCAATAACAGGCATGTTACTATTATGCACTTAGTCTTTCCTAAATCAGGTCAGGCCTGGAGGTTGAGGAGGGAGGTATAAACAAAGCAAAATCCTCATATTAGTGGCTGCCAGGGCATTAGGGATAGTTGTGAGTGGGGAGGGCTATTAAGAGAGTTCTTTCTGGTGATGGAAGAGTCATGTATCTTGATCGTGGTGGTGGTTACACAGATCTAGCCACATGATAAAATAACACAGAACTATACACATGTATTGTAATCAAGTAATATCCCTTGTTTTGATACTGTGCTATAATTAAGATGTAATTAGGGGGAGAAACTGGTAAAGGGTACAAGGCATCTCCTCTGTACTATCTTTGCAACTTCCCACAACTCTATTTCAGATAAAATTAAAAATAATGCTAGTGAAAAATCTAGTTTATAACCTACCTACAAGACTAATAAACATTTAGAAAAGATCTTTAGCTGATCTCAAAAACAAAACCTCTAAGTATTCCCACACAGATTCAACCTCCTATTATTCTCCTTAGAGATCAGTGAAACCTTCAGTCCTACTGAATACTGACTGGATGGATAACCAACCCAGGTTTATGCAATAACAGAATTTCTTGTTAAATGGAGCAAGGCTCTTTTATTAACATATTTTATCTAAACGACATCAAGTAGCTGGTTGCTTAGAAATATTTCATGATTTGCTGGAATTTAGATTCTTATACAGGTGTATGGCATTTTGAAGACATAGCCAATATTATGATAATGAGGTGGTAAAACACAAATCAACATTTAATGGAAATATGAAGTAAAACAGAAGACCTTGGCAAATAAAAGCTAACAAAGGGCACTGGTAATGAAGACTACTTAAAGAGAAAGCACTGAATGAAGCATTTTATTTTTTATTATTTTTAAAATTATTTATTTATTTATTTGAAGCATTTTAAAACAACCTCAAGCAATGTGGTATGAATGATTACTATAGTAACTAAAAGCACTAAAGGATGAAAAGGTCATAATAAAAAAAGGGCAAAAACACTTTTGTGTGGAACTGGAATTTAAATAAAAACTCGAAATAAAAAAAATAAAATGAGAAAATTTAAATCCATTTAGATTTATCCTAAGTATTTCATGGTTTTGTTGCTTTGGTAAATAACATGCTTTTTATTTCAATTTCCAATCCTTGTTTTTAGTATATATAGAAATATAGGTTCACTTTTATATATTGATCTGAGATCCTGAAATTTTGCTAAATTCACTTATTGGCATTACTAGTTTTTTCTTGTAAATTCATTGGGATTTTCTGTGTAGATGATCATGTCATTTGTGAATAAAGACAAAAAAGAATGCCTATTTAAAAAAAAAATTAGTGGAATACCCCCACCCCCTGCCCATGGGGACTAGAGAGTGGGTTCTAGTCCTAGCTGTACCACTGATAAATGATTTTGAGTATATTATGTAGCCTTTCCAAATATATTCTCTTAATGTAAAAGAAAGCACAATGCCACATAATTATTTTTTTCTTTCTTCTAACTTTAAAATTCGGATTCACAAATGAAAGAGCCATATCAAGTAGCCTAAGAGGAATTTGCTAAGTAGTGACTAGCTGGATAACTGCTAGCCAGAGAACTGACTACTCAGCAGTGGCTGAAGTGTGGTTAGCACATGGATCTTACTAAGGGGGGGGAAATCAGTAATGGCACCCTGGGTGACCTTGAAATTCAGTGAATAAAGATTTTCTGAAAAACAAAACAACAGAAATATCACTACTACTTTTTGCCCATAAGCTCGCTTTTCAGGTAAAAGTATCCTGGAAAAAACACCAGGAGTAGTGGTTAGTAAGTCATCTAGCTCCTAAACAAAAGATGAACTGGTTTTAAGAGTAATGAGTATAAACTAATTTGGAAGAAATAATAAAAATCCAATGGGCACCAAAACTGAGATAGAACAGACAGATCAGAAAGCAGCCAGTCATAATGAGAATTAAACCATGAAGCTAAGTTTGAAAGTCACTGTTAGTGGTGCCAATACAAAATCAGAAAAGCAAGGTTTGGTGTACGGTTGACAAAAATACCAAAAAACCAAAAAACAAAACAGAACAAAACCAAACCAGATCTTTCCTGACACATTTTGCTGAACTTCAGCACTAAAGGTTATGGCTGTCTCCTCTAGACATTATGGCTAGTGGGAAGCTGTAAGAGTATTACTGCATGGCCAAAATGTAAAGTAAAAATAATATACACACTGACTGCCAAAGAATAGTGGTAAGAATACTGCTTTATATAAAGAGAATCTTACAATTCATTTTAGATGTAAAAATAATTTAACTTGACTCAGGGGTATGGAGCCAAGTAAAGATCATATAATTTAGTGAAGAAAGTCAGGCATCTCAGCACAAAATTCTGATATAAATACTGAAATGTTCAGTTTAATTGTGTGTATGTTAGAATGAAGACCGAGAGAGGCTCAAGGTGATTCGGAAGTAAGTTTGAACAGCAACTTCCAGTGGGAACTATTCTTTTCATTGGTTCTCAAAAAAGCCTAAAAGTGAAAGCTAATGAGGATCACAAACTACCACAAAAAAGTACAGAATAAAGTTTTTAAAAATAACACATAAATACTGGATTAACAAGAGAAATGTGTGTACTAAACAGAATAAAAAGGGTGCCTGGGTGGCTCAGTGGGTTAAAGCCTCTGCTTTCGGCTCAGGTCATGATCTCAGGGTCCTGGGATCTAGGCCTGCATCGGGCTCTCTGCTCTGCGGGGAGCCTGCTTCCTTCTCTCTCTCTGCCTGCTGTGGTCTTTCTCTCTGTCAAATAAATAAATAAAATCTTTAAAAAAAATAAACAGAATAAAAGGATGTGATTAAGGGTTTCTTTTTTATATAATTAGCAGGAGACCAAAGCTCCATCTTCCAGCAAAAAAGTTAAGATATGCTTAAATGCTGCAGAAAACGTCTATAGTTGCCTATGACTAGGAGGACAGTAGTCCTCTGATTCCAGATGTAGAGGTACGTGTGTGCGCGTGTGTGTACGTGTGGGTACGTGGGAAGAGACAGCAGCAGCTAAACACCTATCATGGAGTTATGACGAACCTCCATTAAATTAATACACATTAATTTCCATTAAAAGTTCCATTAAATTAACATTTTTTAAAATTAGATCATCTAGACTTCTAGTCATTTATAATTAAATTCTGTAAGAAAGGTAATAAATACGAGGTGTGAGTAGAATGAAGACTATGAGATTGATTAAACCAGCTAGGGGCAAAAATGACAGGTGAGAGCTAACTCTGATAAAATTAGCAAGTTTAGGGGCACCTGGGTGGCTCAGTTGGTTGAGTGACTGCCTTTGGCTCAGGTCATGATCCCGGAGACCCAGGATCGAGTCCCACATCGGGCTCCCTGCTCGGCGGGAAGCCTGCTTCTCCCTCTCTCCCTCCCCCTGCTTGTGTTCCCCCTCTGGCTGTGTTTCTCTCTGTCAAATAAATAAAATCTTCAAAAAAAAAAACAAACCAAAAACTTGAAACTGACAATGTTCTTTAAAAAAAAAAAAATTAGCAAGTTTATGGGCCTGTAACACAGAGAAGTGCTTGGATGGGGGAGAAGGAGGAGGTGGAGGAGGAGGCATTGGCAAGCAAAACTAGCAACAAGTGGCTTCAAATAAAGAATGGCTTCATTTTCAGTAAACATACCAGGTAGTTTGAACCAGGTAGTTCAAATTACTTTCCTACCACCCAGCACTGCTGGAAGAAAAACCTTGCTTAAGGCCGAAGTGGGAATGTGCTGTGGGAGAAGTAATTTTGGAATCTGCTTATGTAGGGCAGGTCTGGGAGAGAAGCTGATAGCCAGAGAACAATATAAGGGCAGTTAAAGCAAGATAACTAAGGACAAAGTCTACCCACAGAGACAAATTTGCCCAAACCTCCTTGCCTGCTGCCCAACCAACAATAAGGCCAGGTATTTTATGCTTTAGGCCTCCTTGCCCACTATTTCAGTGCTAGTAATAAACTGGCTTCAAAGGGATGTTTAAGCTATGCTCAAGTATAATCCACAGTGGTACACGGCACTATTATTCGATGTTCCCTGAAATACACGCGAAAGGGTAGGACTTTGTTTTGTATCATTATTTTCTAAAGCATATTCCTTAAAATACTAGTTCTATGGGTGTTATGACTCTTTTCCTCTGGTCCCTGCAGACAAGGGTCCTGTGGCCAAGTAAATTTAAGGAATAATTAAAATTAAATAGGGTTATTCACTGCAGTATTCTCCAGAGTCCTTAATGCGTGCTGAGACTCTCCAAGGGTGGTTACAGGGTATGATAGGAAAAATTTTCCAAACTTACTTCCCCCTGGAACGCTCCTTTAGTGGAGCATCTCTGGGGATTAGCGTTCAATGGAACACACATTTTGGGAACGGCTGTCCAAATACACATTTGTTAGATAAAACTGAAGATGATACTGAAGGTAAGAAGTGGCAAACATGGCAAATATTTTACAAATGGTAATGTTCACTTAAAAGTATCTTCTAAAAAGAATGCTTAACTAGAACTGAGATAGTTTCTCATTTGATGTGGGAAGAGTAAGCAAATTTTTTACCACATAAAAAAGTGAGGGGGATGTTTGATAATAAACATACTAGACTGAAAAAAAAAACTTTTTGTGCTTAATGGCACCAAAGTGGTAAAAGGATAAGACAGCTGTTTTTCTTAATCCAAATAATGTTTTGTAAGAGGCCACATCATTTTCAACTTAAGTAACACTTTTATTCTACTCTCAAAACAACATTTTTTGAGGTAATAAACAAACTTAATTTTATTACTTTGTAAAATTTGCAGGCTTCAGGAAAAACACACATAGCAGATTTGAAGAGCTGGTATAAATGCAGTGTTTCCCAATTATTTTGAAAATCAGTACTTACCAGATTGGTGTGTCAGTAATTATGATCATACAAATCCCTTTAAGCTGTAAGGGGTTTTTAGAGATGCCTGCTTCAAACTCTTCATTTTATAGGTAAAGTAACTAGGGCCTAGAAAGGTTTAAGGGACTTACCCAAAACCAGCCAGTTCTCAAATTGTGCCTTTTTTGAAAATTAAAGATAGCTTGTTTATTGTATTCCAAGGTATTCCAAGGGATGTAATAAGTAATCAAAATCATGTCCATCATTACATCAATTTTTAAAATATTTTAAAAGTTACATTTTACAGGAGACACCGTGTCTGGACATGTGTGTGTACACATGCATAAATGTATCAATACATGTACAGATATTTTTACCTGGAATTGGTCAGATGTACATGTGTTCATTTCTGGTGACATGGTGTTTGTCTGACCAATGGAAGCGATTTTTTCTGCAGCAGAGAGTGGTTTCAATGGTTCCTTGGTGGGCTCTAACATACCCTGAAAAAGGGATATTAGCCATTAGTGGAAGAGGGAGAGAAATCAACTCAAACTTTATGAGAAAGTCAATCTAGCAGAAAGTAAAAAGCCAAGTCATTTGGGAAGTAATAAAGACAAAAAGGAACTATTCCTAAATTTTGTTTAGAGATGATCCTCTAGTACTATAATGGGAAATGTTTTAAATAGTACCTTTGGTATCCAAACTTTTTGAAGACCTTCTATTTTAAATATGATTGGTTTTGCTGCTACACAAAAGCATAAGCAATTTGGGATGGCGGGGGTGGGAAGAGGCAAGCACCACAGATTATGTCCAGGCCTTAAGACTCCAACAATTTTATGACGTTTCAGACACTGAAACTGCAGAAAAGGACAGACACACTTTGCACTCTTTACACCATGGTGGTGCTTGGAGAAGTGAGAATTCTAAAACATGCCATGTAATGTGACGATGGCTACATTCTTCCATGTAAATTTAGTATTTGAGCCTATCTCCACTAAAGGATGGGAGCCTTAATACTTAGTTTCTGGGACCAGCAAAGCAGAGACAAAGCCATTTTTGAGGGGAAGAACATCTTACATGCTCCTCTAGGTGTGTTACAAAAGTAACACACTTGAATAAGAAAGGAAGGCATTCAGGGTGGAGGTAGAAATAAGGGGGAAACCCCCCCCCCCAGCATTTTGTATCAATACTTTACCAAACACTAATAATAATGGGTAATCATCAGTTAATGGCCTGAAAAAAAGCTAAGCTTTAATACATTTTAAAAATAATACTGGAGGGGCATCTGGGTGGCTCAGTTGGTTAAGTGTCTACCTTTGGCTCAGGTCATGATCCCAGGGTCCTGAGTTCAAACCCCATCCATCCCGCCCCATGCCCCCCCAAAACTGGGCTCTCTGCTCAGTGGGGAGCCTGCTTTTCTCTCTCTCTCTGCTTGCCACTTTGCCTACTTATGATCTCTTTCTCTCTAAAAGAAATAAAATCTTAAAAAAAATAATAAATTCTTGAATATTTATCAACCAGATCAAACAAAAGTCTTCCTTTACTGAGGGAAAAATATGAAAGCGGCTAAGACAGTAAGGTCAGAATCTGTAAATCTCTAAGAACAAGTTTTTAGGACAATCCCCCCTCTTCTCAAAAAAAATAGGGCAAATGCTAACTAAAGCAATTTACAGATTCAATTCTTAACAATGGTATTTGTGAAAGGCTTTACTCTAGCAGCTTGAACAAAAATAAATTCACAGTCTATCTCAATAGCTTATACACTATACATGCTTTCTATCTAGTGCATCCTCATATCAAGAGATGATGCATTCAGCAAACAATTCCCAGGCTTAGCGACTTTACTAATGTAAACTATCCCTTAAATTGTGGTTCTTAAAGTGGTCCCCAATCAGTAGTTTTTGCATCATCTGGAAACTTGTCGGATGTGCAGCCTCACTCCAACTGAATAAGAAACTTGGGGAGTGGTGCCCAGCATTCTGTTGTCTTCCAAGCAATTCTGATGCATATTAAGGCCTGAGAACCAGTGACTTAAATGATCATTTCAGGTCTTACTCCACCAGATGAGACCAAAAGATACTGAACACTTCATCTGTGTGAAGTACCATGGAAAAAATTCTGGTATAATTACAATTTGAAATCAGATATGAAAAAGACTAAGTTTCTAAATGTAAGGTATCATAAAAATGGAGTAGGAGAAGTATATTCACAAAATCAACTTTGGTATTCAAAGCTTATAAAAATGGCAAAATTATTACTAATAAAGATTGTAATTAAAGTAGGAAAATAAAGTAAAATTTTAGTCTCTAACTCCTCACAAAGTTTAAAGAACTGGCTAATGTGCTGAGTCTACACATAAGGATTAAGTAGGTTTTTGCGCCCAATGTATTGAATGAAAACTCCTACAGATTAAATTCATACTTTCTACATAGAATGTGACAGTAACATCAACAATCTCTAGAATGCTACTCCTTGAGGAAAAAATACAAATAATCAAAAAGTTAAAGTATATTCTCCATTATATTTACCACAATGAAGAAAGTACAAGGATAATTAAGGTGTTCTGAAAATACCAGATAAGTTACATTTACATTTATAAAGGAGCAGAAAAGTTTTTGTCCTGGGTGCCCAGGTGGCTCAGTAGCTTATGTGGCTGCCTTTTGCTCAGGTCATGATCCCAGCATCTTGGGATTGAGTCCCACATCAGGCTACCTGCTCAGTGGAGAGCATGCTGCTCTGCCTACTTGTGCTATCTCTCTGTCAAATAAATAAAATCTTTAAAAAAAAGTTTTAGCCTAATTCCATAAAAGAAAACTATAAAAATGAAACAAAGGAAAACATTCCAATTCAATATCAATAATTAGAGCTTATTCAGGGAAAAAGTAGATTAAAGAAGGTCAAGTTTCACAGCAAATTCATTTTCGCATGCACATAAAGGGTTGTATAATTTAAATCTCATACCAAATTAGTTATTTTTCTTAAACCTTGTATTTTTACCTTATCTTCAAGTTATTGGTGAAAAAATATAAAAATACTTTAACAGACAGAACATTTTTGTTCACCAATAACTCAAAGACACACAAAACCACAAACACATCAAACTTTAAAGTGCGACTGAGTCTTGATAAGGTACAGAAAGAAAATTCCTCAGTTATCCTGGACTACCTGGCATATCTGAAAAAACAAAATTCAACACATTTAAAAAATTAAGGGCAAAACTGAGGACCAATTATGGGTCCTGGCTCATTTTCAATTACTATTATATGGTATTTCTCAAGCTTTTATACACATCCATAGCTTCACTAATGCATCATTTGAAATTTATCACAACTGGATCAAAACACATGATATCTAAGCCTTCAGATACTTCAGCTTCCACTTTTTAAAAGCAAATTTAGAAAGAAAAAAAAAAACAACAAAAAACGGAAGAAAGAACAAGACCTCCAAAGGTACATTCTACAGTTATGAGCACTATATTACTGGGATAAAAATAATCTTCAATTTAAAAGAGAACAGTATATTTAATTAATAGAATATAGAAAAATGTTCTGAAATCAAGACTTGAAGGGATTTATGAGATCAAAAAGGAAATTAAGTTATTCACTTAATGTTCTCACACTAAATGCCCCTTAAAATATATATCATGCCGGCGGCGCCTGGGTGGCTCAGTTGGTTGAGCCACTGCCTTCGGCTCAGGTCATGATCCCGGAGACCCGGGATCGAGCCCCACATCGGGCTTCCTGCTCGGCGGGAGGCCTGCTTCTCCCTCTCTCACCCCCCCTGCTTGTGTTCCCTCTCTAGCTGTGTTTCTCTCTGTCAAATAAATAAAATCTTTAAAAAAAAAAAAAAAAAAAAAAATATATCATGCCATGTAAGATAATTTTACAGAATGCAGCAATGATAAATTTGCACAGAGACATTTTTGTACTTACCAATCCTGCTGCATACATGGGCACTATGACAGGCTGCTTCTTATTACCCGTGAAGAGCTATATACATGTGTTAGAGAAAAGGAACACATATTTAGAGAATGCAATGGCACACAATGAAATAAAATATGTTTGCAATGCTTCACTATTACACTGTGAAACATAAATACAACACATTATTAAATTGCCCATATGGGATTATGTTTTTGATCTCTTAGTCCTATCCATTCATTTCATAATTAACAAAAAACATTAAAACAAACAATCTTTTTTTATTAAAATAAGAAATACTGGGGCGCCTGGGTGGCTCAGAGGGTTAGGTCTCTGCCTTCAGCTCAGGTCATGATCTCAGAGTCCTGGGATCGAGTCCCACATCGGGCTATCTGCTCAGCGGGGAGCCTGCTTCCCCTCTTTCTCTGTCTGCCTCTCTGCCTATTTGTGATCTCTCTGTCAAATAAATAAATAAAATCTTAAAAAAAAAAAAAGAAATATTGACTAGAGAAAAGTTTAGATTTGTGTTTAAATGTTGGCATATTCAAACTACATGAGCATTTAGGACAACTAATAATTATTTTTCTGAGCAACTAACTTATCACAGCTTGACCAGAAGTTGTAACAGAATTTAAAAACACTCATAGGTCCACTAAAGGATTTTCGAAGGTACTAACAAAACTCACAATGTTTCGGGTGTCTATACCCAAGGAGCACAAAAGCTTCTTGTTGCTATGGGAGCCACCCCACTGATATCTCAAGCCATGTGCATCGTGGATGTCCTGTAGCTCAGTCCACACATCCAGCAGTTCCCTGCAACGGTCATGACAAAGCCACCATGAATTCTAGTTTTAATGTGATGTGAAATGTTAAACATTCCAATTAATCTTGCATTTAACATGAGTATACAACTATTATTTGATTAAAATCAACAACCATCACTTAGTCATTAAAGTAGCTAAGTTAAACTCAAATGGAACAATATGCCAGTAATCAACTAAAATTTAACCTGTTTTTTTTAACTGTAAAACAAAAACATTTAAAAGAAGAAATCACGCGCGCCTGAGTGGCTCAGTTGTTAAGCATTGACTTTGGCTCACGTCATAATCCTGGGGTCCCAGGATCGAGCCCCGCATCAGGCTCCCTGCTCAGGGGGAAGCCTGCTTCTCCCTCTCTCACTCCCCCTGCTTGTGTTCCCTCTCTAGCTGTCTTTCTCTCTGTCAATTAAATAAAGTCTTAAAATAAATAAATAAATAAAAAGAAGAAATCATCCAACCTTCTCCCATATTACTACAGCTATTTAATATTTGTGTTTTTTTCTGAGTCTTGACTCAAAAATACAGCTCCAATTATAACATATATAGAATTTTGTATTCTTTTTCATATTTTAAGCATTTCTTCATCTATATGTATACCTTTTTCAATAGCTAAAGTCTCTAGATTGAAAGATTGTACACCTTGTGCTCAGCCCAATGAATGAAAACTCAAGACACTTCATTGTGAATTTTCAGAATACCAACAACAAAAAAATCCTAAATTACAAATTTAATGTGAGGGTGGAATAAAATAAAATTTTGTCACCCAGGTACTTTACTTCTCAGGAGGCTATCAGAGGATGTGCTCCATCAAAATAGGCTGTAAGTGAAGGAAGTCCCAAGACAACATGTGTTTAAGATTGAATCCATTCCTGATGAAAAAGGATGATGGAGGACTCAGGGAAAAAATGGAATGGCTAGCCTAACAGGTTTGATTGCAAGTAAAACTGTATTAAGAGGCTGCTGGAGGGTAGGAAAAAACTTAGTAAATGAAAAAGACAGGCAACTATATGTCTAGGAAGAAGCTCTAATAATGGACAATCAACACTATTTATGTGATTGTTAACGAAAAGATCAACTTAATGAAAAACTATGATATAAATATAATGATGTACTATATGTTGGCTAACTGAATTTGGCTAACTAAATTTAAACTAAAAAAATATATAGGGACGATGAAGGGAGGAGGATAGCAGATGTAAAATCTGAATTCTCATCTATCATACCAGAAGGAAGTCTAAAGATAATATATAAAATTAATGAGAATACTGACTTAGAAATATTTTAGGGGCGCCTGGGTGGGCTCAGTCATTTAAGCGTCTGCCTTCGGCTCAGGTCATGATCCTGGAGTCCTGGGATTGAGCCCCGCATCGGGCTCCCTGCTCAGCAGGAAGCCTGTTTCTCCCCTCTCACTACTCCTGCTTGTGTTCCCTCTCTAGCTGTGTTTCTGTCAAATAAATAAATAAAATCTTAAAAAAAAAAAAAAAAGCCACCACTTAAAAAAAAAGTATTTTAAAAAGCATACAAAAATGTACCGGGGAGATTTTTCCTTTTTAATAGCACAATCTGACTTTTTAAACTTTACAATGTTACAAGAACATCTCAGAACCTTGATGCTTTAAGATACCTTCTAAGTTAAAATAGTTGAAACTAACAAATAGACATGCTGTCTAAAAACTGTCTACTACTTACCCACTTTCAGCTAAGGCCTCTCTTGTTTTTATTGGGAAGGTGCTTGTTTCCAGCAAGTGCTTCAGGGAAGTAACTTCCTCTTCAGTATCAGGGACAAATATTGAAGGAAAACATGCTTCGAAAATTCGCTCCAGGCGATTTAGTAAAGCTGTCTGCATCAAAACACCCCCAAAAGTTTATTTTCATTTCTCTAATTTTAATGTCAGTTTTATCATCAACACACACATATATACCTCTAAACCCACACCCTGTCCACTACAGGGTTAACTACCACTCAGGTACAGGAAACACTAAGTGAAAGAAACATAACTACTCACAGAACAACTGTTCTAAATGATTACATTAAGTAATCATAATGATACAGTGGTGAGAAATGTAGTTATATGCCAAGCAACGTATCTGGGACTTTACAAACATGATTTATTCAATCTATTACAGAATTCACAAAGAAGACATTATTACTCATTATACAATGAGAAAGCAATCTCAAAGTACATAATCCACCCAAAGCAAAAATAAAAACAAAGAGAAACATTCAGAAAAACAAACAAGCAGCATTCATATTCTATCACTAGATGTTCCAACTACAACTCATGTACTCTAGACTTAAGAGTAATTAACATGAATGTTTATGAAAAGCATTATGCTATTATAGTTGAACAGAACCTTTTTCTTGAATATAAACATTTGAAATATCTCTGCTGCTAACAGAACCAAAGTAGGAAAGAATGTCTCAGTTTTTACTAAGAAATTCAATAGGTCATTTAGCATTTTGATGATCTGTTATCTTTTAAAAATTCCATTTCTCTACTTGTCTATCTATGGTGTGTATAAATGTATTTTTTAATAGAACACTGCCTTTCCTCCAAGCAAAGGCAGGATATTCCCTAAAGTATTTTCACTGAGAACATTGGCATTTTGGAATATTTTCATTAATTAAAACTTACTGAATTGAGATTAACTTACATTTTTGAGGGTACTACAGGGTGATTTTACATGTGTAGCCTACAATAACATTTATTCCCACTTTCCCAACTGTATGTCAGATACATGCAGAATATTTTCAACTTAGCTCAATTTACTACTTAAACATCAAACAGGAATACAACTATGAAGTTAAAGATTGTTGGAAGTGTACTCCTGAAACGATACCGAGTGTACAAGAAAATGCCACATCATGGTGGTATTTCCTGCCAAGTAACAAAAACAAGTTAACGCGTGATTTCCGTCGTTGTTTAGCACAGTCAGCAAACAGGAAAATGAAAAACAAAAGGAAAAATCTTCACAAACATGTTTTCCAAACGAAAATCTCTCTTTTGGAAGCAGTATCAGAGCAAAAAACTTAACACAGAATAATTAGTCTCAGGGTACTCTTCTGCTATCTCCACAAAAGTTACTCTAACACCTTCATTATATTCATGTGTGTGATATGGGAAAAGGTTCTCAGTATCAATTATGAAACCTACAGTAAAGAGCAGACTCAAGATCCCAAGGCTTGTGAAACCTGAGTGTGTCAAGGGGACCCGCACTTACTTGCTTCAACAGAGGGAATGGACAGACCTTACTTTTAAAGGGATCAGATAACCATCTAATTGGAAACATGATGAGCCCTGGTTCCTTCTGGGCACGGAAGGTAAACAAAAACTCACATATGACCAAATTTTACTTCTCTGTCAATTAAAACTGAACCTCTTTCGTATCCTCTTTGTTATCCTTTTAATGAGAGAGAAAAAATGTTTATCAAAGGAACAAAGAGATAACCCAAAACACATTCAGTAAATTGGGCAATACTACACCTAACTACCAGCCTTAGGTACCCCAGTGAGTAAACTGTCGAATCAGTGGAATGTACGTGAACAAATAGAACATTATATTCACCTCGAGCCTTTACTACTTACCTACCCTTTTCTCATACAGAATGTAAAATACATGAAAAATTAAAAAGAAAGTTCTATTTATCTTTATGGTTAGCTATCACACTCAATTGAGTCAAATATTTTGTTGAATGAAGTACAGCAGGGGTCAGCAATTCGTTTTCTTTCAGCAAATTTTTTCAATAGGGCCAGACAGTATTTTCAGCTTTGTGCCATCTATAAACAAATAAGTGAGGTGTGTTCCAGTGAAACTTTATTTACTAAAACAGGCGGCAGGATAGATTTGCCTCATAGGCCACAGTTTGCTGACCCCTGAGGTAGAGCAATAAATAACAAAGATCTGAATATCAGAATCCACTAACTGAATAGCACCACCCACCCCGAGGAACTCTTAACAATTCAAAAAGAAAGTAGTCAAAGCAAATGGGAACTAGGGTAATCTAGGGAGGGAAACGAAGCAACAGAGATTTTGAACACAGAAACAAACTGAGGGACTCAGAGGGAGGGGGGTGGAGGGATGGGAGAGCCTGGTGGTGGGTACTGGGGACACCTAAAGCGGGGAGCACTGGGTGTGGGGAATGGGGAATGAATCTTGAAACACTGGAAAAAAAAATTTAGTAACAATAAAAAAAAAAAAAAATC
>PITA01000323.1:0-13638 GCA_004023965.1 Spilogale gracilis | reverse complement strand
CTGCAAGACTAGTCTGATGGTAAAAGGGAATCCTCTAAAAAGAGTTTCTTACTAATATGTTGTTCATGGTAATACCATGCCAAATTTCATTTGTTACTAGTTAACTCCAGGAAGTAAATGGCTGATTAACTATAATACTTCAGTGGAAACTGTGGACCCAGAGGTGAGAGTAGGTTTCTGGATTTATAAACTGGAAATAGTAGGGGCAATCTCACAGGGTGAGTGACAAATTACAGGATTAAATACTTGGCACCCACTGTGTGCCTAAGAAGTGGTAACTTTTATCACTACTACTGTCATTATACAGATGGTACACAAAACATAGTGGCCTACCAAGGAATAAAATAAATGTCAAAACTTAGGTTCAAAATCTCACTAGGGATGTTTCTCTACCACTATTCAGCATTCTAAGTCATTATGAAAATATCTGTTTCAATCTATCAATTTCTACCATAAGAAGAAATTAAGTAATCCAAATTTTTGCACCCTCCCTAAAATCCTCTTACTGAATTGGAAAATAAGTACCAATTTAAAAATGTCTATCATTAAGAGCCACTTATATAAATAGAAGCTTTTGCTGTTACTCCTTGTGGATTTTTATTTTTTATTAAAAAAAATTTTTTTTTGAGCAAGAAAAAGGAGCGAGCTGCAGGGCAGAGGGAGAGGGAGAATCTTAAGCAGGCTCCATGCCCAATGCCCAGTTTAATACTTACAGCCCTACTGTATGTATTAAACCTAAAAACCAAATTGGTAATAAAAATATTCCTAGGGTCAACAAAGTGAAATATTACTTAAACTTGGACTTACTCTACTGTGTATAAGTGGGAAGGAACTTAGTATTACCCTGCTTATAAGACTTCTTATTTCTATACAGAGTATATCTAGCCATAGAGGCAATTTACTCCTGGTTTTGATTAAATGGGGACACTATACATTTTTAAACTCCTTGTAACTGATTAACTCAGAAAAAGATGTGAATTAAGTAGTAATATTTATTAACATGTTACAGTATATGTGGACTTGTATTAGATATAAAATTCTAAAAAACTGTATTGTTTGGAATTAGAGGTAAAGTCAGACTGGCTAAACGAATTTCCCTAGGCAGATAGGACAGTATATATAAAACAAATAATATCAGTATAACCCTAATCAGTTCAAGAAAGTAAAGGCCTAAATTCAGTAAAATATCAAAGGATATTCTCTGAAACAGAAATTGCAAAAACCTGATATAGCTCATTATGTTTTTTATTTAATGTTTGCACAGTGCTTACCACATGCCAGGCATTACTGTAAATGCTTTACAAATACTAACTCACAGAAAAACACAGAGGAACCACAGGAGGAAGGTAACAGTCATATTATTATCCCCATTTTCTAGATGAGAAAAATGGAGCACTAAGACATTAACTTGCCCATAATCAGATGAATATTACATGCTGAATCCTATCTAGGAAGATTAGTTTCAGAGTCAGTGTTTTTAAACACGGTATTAAGCTGTCCCCAAAGCAGTTTTAAATTCAATCTCTAAAAATTATAGGAGCTTTGAGGGCGGGGCATATGTCTCACTTGAACCTCCAGTACTCAGGTTCCTGTACACAGTTGATACAGAAATGTTAGATCAGTGTGCATGAGATTTAAGAAAACAAAACAAAACAAAATACACTTTTATTTAAGACTGCAGGGGGCATATTTGTTCTACTTATGAAAGTATATCTTATTATAAGCCATCGAAACCATTTTTGTACATAGGTTAGAGATATTTATATCATCATAACAAGTATAAATAATAACTGAATCCCTTACATAAGTAGGAACTATTGCTTGATACTTATATTACTTTATGAATCTTTTAAAAAAAAATCCAAAAGCTAAGCATTATTGTTTCCAATTTTACAGATGAAACTAAAGGTCAGGGAGATTAAATAACCACAGTCGCATGCTGGTACGGTGCACAGCAAGGACTTGATCCCAAGTCTGACTCCAAAGCCTATTCTCTTTTCACCAAATCATGCTTTTATCCATGTTTGGTGGTCTTCCAAACATTTGTTGCCACTAGATGAGGGATTCAGCTGTTAAATGCTGAGGTGATGACTATACTTAAGAAAGTGCTGATTTCATCTAACACTGCAATTCAGTTTTCAACAAAACAAATTGTAAATTTATACTAAAGAGTGCTGCACTGTAAATTAATGAGAAGGTGCCAAGTGCCCATACACTTAGCATACTAGTTAGCTGAGGTTACAATAGTACTACACAGCAAACGAAATGAAATAATGTTCACATTACTTGACTTTTAAATGCCTTTAACTCCAAAGTTAAAGAAAAGTAGTCATCAGTTCTTTCTTGAATTTGGACTTAGCCAACTGGTGACTGGTTAGCTGAATACCAGTTATGAAATCAGTTCACAAGTGCATCAAATTCTCAGCCTGGCAAACAGCAGCACATCTGGCCATTACACATTGTAAGAACTGGGGACTCTTAAGGAGGGCATGTATTGCATGGAGCACTGGGTATGGTGCATAAACAGTGAATCTTGAAACACTGAAAAAATTAAAGGAAAATTTAAATTAAAAAAGCGACATAATAATGATATGAAAGCACACTTAAAAAAGAAAAAGAATTGGGGTCTCTGGTAAATGTAGAGGTGAAAGTCAAATGCTACTCAAGGCAGATGCCAGAGTCCATTTTATTTTCTCTATTAACGTCCAGTGCTAGGACAAAGGGGGAGGGCACTAATACTCAGAAGAGTTCCTAATCTGTCAAAACTAATCTGAGAAAGGAAACTAGCTCAAAGCAGCAGCTTTCCTCTCAAAATCGTTTGGCAGGTAAGTATACAGCCAGAACTAGAGGTACGCCCACACAAATTCTCATTGCCCCCCCCCCCCATTACTTTTTGCCATTCACCAAAAAATTCAGTCCGCAACACTATTTCTTTGCACCTTTAAAGACCATTTTCCAAGAAGTTCATTTCTGAGATTATTCAGTAACTAACATTTACTGAGCACTTATTATGTGCAAAACAACACTGTAAGCACGTTTGTACACAATTTCATTTTACTTTCAGAATGAGAGATTTTAAATAACTACTACTATTATTCTCTAAATCTAAGGTTCAGGGAAGTGACTAATACAAATTAGGGCTGAAACCTGAATCTCAATCTAGCAGTGGGACTCCAGAGCGTTGCGGCTACTATTGCCAGGGCCAGTGCCCAAGGCTCGCAAGAAGTTTAGGGATTCATGAAAATGTTTTAAGAGCTAATATTAACTTACTCATCTTTATACCAAGTTATAAAATAGAATTTTAAATATCTCTTATGGGTAAGACATGTAAAAGTCATTACGTAGCCCTGGCTACACATTCTTTCAAAGGTACACTGGCTTTTAACTTTCCCAATTTTCTCATTTCTCATATATTTGTTTTCCTATCGGGTCCTTTATTACCTTGAATGTCTCTATAATAGTAGAGATTTCAAACCTGGTACGACTTCTGGGAAAGCACAAATGATCAAATATCCAATTTTTCAAACCTGGTACGACTTCTGGGAAAGCACAAATGATCAAATATCCAATAGTTTAATTCATCAATGAGGGCAGAGCATCATATATGAATTCACTTATACTCATTCTGAGTTCTGTCATATCTCCATGTTTAGGGTAGGAGGTATATCAGCAGCCATTTCATTTCACCCACGGATGCAAGCAAGTCATATTACTGAATGAAGAATTTCTCAATTGGTAGGCCTTCGTCACAAAACGGTTACAAGTCTCCCCCATATCCTGAAAGCTATACAGGGACAAACAGCGCTTCCTCTTCTGATGGTTAATTTTATATGTCAGCTTGGCAGGGCCATGAAGTGCCTGGACAACTGGTCAAACATTATTCTGGGTATATGCGTGTGGGTGTATCTGGATGAGTTTAACACCTGAATTGGTAGACTGGATAAAACAGATTGTCTTCTCTAATATGGGTGGGCCTCATCCAATCAACTAAAGACAGCTTTAGTACCCTATTTGGGACTTCTCTGACTCCATAAAGACAAGAGCCAATCCCTTAAAGTCTCTCATTCTATTCCCCCTCCGCCCCCCACTCCTCACCTCACCTCCCAAGCCCTCCTTCCCTCCCTCCCTCCTTCTAGTTCTCTTTCTCTGGAAAACCCTAATACACCCCTCTATGTTATAAATAACCATACTGAAGTACAAAAAGGGTACTGAAAATCTCATTCAGTTTTCTAAAGGGTTGTTTAAGACCAGCACCTAGGGCCTAGACTCTGGTTCTTATGCCACTCAAGTGCGTATCTTCTTGAAAGTATCTTGTATTTAAGGCAGGTCCCAGGGGTGCCTGGGTGGCTCAGTTGTTAAGGGTCTGCCTTCAGCTCAGGTCAAGATCCTGGAGTCCAGGGGTGCCTGGGTGGCTCAGTCGTTAAGTGTCTGCCTTCGGCTCAGGTTATGATCCCAGAGTCCGGGGATTGAGCCCCACATCAGGAAGCCTGCTTCTCCCTCTCACACTCCCCCTGCTTGTGTACCCTCTCCACTGGTGTTTCTCTCTGTCAAATAAATAAATAAAATCTTAAAAACAAAAATAAAAAGATCCCAGAGTTCAGGGATCGAGCCTCATATCGAGCTCCAGGCTCAGTGGGAAGTCTGCTTCTCCCTCTCACTCCCCCTGCTTGTGTTCCCTCTCTAGCTATGTTCTCTCTGTCAAATAAATAAAACCTTAAAAAAAAAAAAAAAACCTTTTAGTTCCTAAAGTTCTTTCAGTGTATTTCTAGTTTTCTTCCTTCCGAACAAAAATTGATTAACATCAATAGGTTTAACATTGATAGCAACAGATCGTGCTCTTAAGTGGAAGTTTAGAAGAAACATAAAATCCACTGGGTAATTTAACCTTCCATTTAAGAGTTTACCTTAAGCCTTGCCACCATTAAATATTAAGTAAGATATCAAGTATGATCTACAATTGTACACTTTATCAATTTCCAATTTCAAGCTATAACATAAGAAAAGTGACCAACCGTAATATTCACCATGCTCTAAAAAGACAGTCTGGCTCTTCTGCACAATTTGTGGGTAAATCTAATAAAATATTTCTACCTATTTTAGAATTAAAGACCAGAATTTTCTAAGAGAAAAGTAACAAAAAAAAAATGCTATCCAGATATTTCAAGTAAGCAAAGAACTATAAGGCCAAAATATCAGCTTAGTTCTTTTAAAAAAAAGATATAAGTGACATACATTATACTAGTTTCAGGTGTGCAGCAGAATTGATTTGATATGTATATATTGCAAAATGATCACCGCAGTTAAGTCTAGTTAACAGCCATCATCACCCATAGTTACAAATTTTTCATTTCTTGTGATGAGAGCTTTTAAAATCTATTTTCTTATAGATTTTCAAATATATAATATAGTATTATTAACTATAGCCACCATTCTATATATTAAGTGTCTCCAAGACTTATATTTATTTTATAACTGGAAGTCTGTATCTTTTGACTGCTTAATTTCTTTATTTGGTTGCTTACTTCTATTTTCAGTAATAAGTTCAGGTGTTCATCCACAGAAAGGAAAACTTGTCAAAAATCTTATGCAGATGATTAAATAAACATAAATGAAAATATGGGGTTAGAGTCAGTTTGAGAATGCTGACTTTCTGGTGAACAAACTAAAAATTTACTTTCAAGATAAAATAGGCCAAATTATTCATAATTTTAATTTTTAAGGCTCTCCAAACAAATATTCATCTAGTAACACTTCCCCAGGAGCATTATCAAGCAGATGGCTAATAAGAAAAAATTACTCATTGCTTCCTTTTTTATAGTCAATATAAAGAAATTACTTACTAATTACCTAAATTCTCAAAAAACATCCATAGCAGTTTTTAAAAAATCTTATAAAAGTTCAGAGTTAAAATGAAGTACTTGAAATATTAACCTCCTTTACCGTACATCTAAGAAAAAGTAATCCTGGTTATTTCAATCAAATTTCTTTTCTGGAATATTAAAGGTTAAAAAAAAGAAATCTGGAAAAAAGGACTGCTTTGAAAGTAAAGATGATTTTTTTAGGGGTGCCTGGGTGGCTCAGTTGGTTAAGCGACTACCTTCGGCTCAGGTCATGATCCCGGAGACCTGGGATCGGGCCACACATCAGGCTCCCTGCTAGGCGGAAGGCCTGCTTCTCCCTCTCTCACTCCCACTGCTTGTGTTCCCTCTCTGGCTGTGTTTCTCTCTGTCAAATAAATAAAATCTTAAAAAAATAAAAATTATAAAAAAAAAAGAATGTAAGGATGATTTTTTTTTTGGGGGGGTTATCATTTTGCTTTCAATCTTAGCCCAAAAAGCAAAGAACAGTTTGGACCTCCTTTCCAATTTGTACAACAGAGATACCACTACTTGTTTTCTATAATTTATAAGAATGTTAACATGAAAATGAAATATATTGAGCTCTCGATTCTGAGAAAAAAAACCACTCATTGAAAGGGAGGAATATTTCTCAATAAATGGTCATGTATGGCTTCTACATCAAGGTTTGAACCTCTGAGGCTCACTAAACCCACATTTTTTTTAAAAAAGATTTTTTTATTTATGTATTTGACAGAGAGAGAGATCACAAGTAGGCAGAGAGGCAGGCAGAGAGAGAGGAGGAAGCAGGCTCCCTGCTGAGCAGGACCCTGAGATCATGACCTGAGCTGAAGGCAGAGGCTTAACCCACTGAGCCACCCAGGTGCCCTAGACCCACATTTGAGAAGTAGTTTGACTAAAAACATTTTATAAGTTCGAAAGATGTCTTCTTGGTTCACTTTTCCCTAAGTAATAAATTATCACAGTAAAGCTACAATAGCTGTCTTTTGACCCAAGGAAGATATATTTCATTAAAATATTAAGGCATCTTATTAGTAGCCTGAAAAAAGGAAAAGTACTAAAAAAATAGGGACCCAGACAATGTCACCGTGAAAAGTAGAAATCTGAAATGACAACTGTCTCATTTCTCAAAACAAAGAATTGTTCCCCATATTTGTTTAACTGAATTAACTGAGCTATGAATTCTAAAAGACTTACAACGTACTGTCAAGGCAGAATTTGGACAAAATGACTTAAAGGCACTCTACTGTTTAGGACAGAATTGTTGTATCCAGGTTCAGATTCAAGAGGAATAAATCATTCTAAATTTTACGATTAAAAACCCAATGTTCACTGTCCTTTAGGGCTCCTGGGTAGCTCAGTCCAACTCTTGATTTCAACTCAGGTCACAATCTCAGAGACCTGAGATCAAGTGCCTAGTCAGGGGGGAGTCTGCTTCTCTCTCTCTCTCTCTCTCTCCCACTTTCCCTCTGCCCCACGCTTGTGTGTGCTCTTTCTCTAAAATAAATAAATAAATGAATCTTAAAAAACCAAACCAAACCAAAACAAAACCCAACATTCACTGTCATTAACATGTGAGGATTTCTGTGCTGTCCCCAACACTGTAGCAAGTAGGAGAAACATTTAGGAAAAATACCAGTAAATCTAATCCTCTCCTAGGGTACTTAGATTAATGTACTTTTCCAGCATATTCTGGGAAAGGAAGAAACTGCAGGCCACAAGCTGCCTTCACAACAGCAGGATAAGAATGAAAATCACTTCCAATTCAGTCATTTACTCAGCAGGGCTTACCCATTTCCCTACCTCAGCTTCCTTCTGAACTTATTGCCCAGCCTCTTTCAGCAATTTCTCCTTTCCAAAATCCATCTCTAAATTCTACTCATTTTCCAAAACTATACAGAGCCAAACAAGTTTCAGGAAGTCTTAAATGCATCTTGTTACATCTACACAGTTTTTGCTCTATCTTTACAAAACAGTATTATAAAATTTTTTTTATTCACTTTAAAATTTACTGTCATTTTATCTTCACAGAAGTCCCTTGAAGTGGATCTCTCTCTCTCTCCTTTTTTTTTTTTTAAACAAACTGAGCTCAGAAGTAACCTGCTCAAAATCATAAAGCTTATGAGGTTGAGTCAAGATTCAAACTCAGATTTGTAAGATTATATAAAGCTTATATACTTTATTACTTCTTATATCCAGTTTTCAAGTTACAGACACCTTAAGTCAACCAGTGTAATGCAAAAAAATTCCTTTTGAAGTGATCATACTTTAAAAATTTCATTATCTCATGATGTTACAAGTTCTAGGGCTATAAAGATCATTCAATACCCGTGTCACCTTACAGTAAGATGAAACTAAATAGAAAAGGATTAGGTCAAAATCAACAGTCTTGGCTTTGTATAATTAGTTTACTCATTGTTTAAAATGGAAACCTTCTACTTCAGTAATAAATTCATCAACAGGAATAATACACATTAGCCAAATCATTAATAATTGAATTAGTGAATTAAGCTCCTCAAACACTCAAAGTCAAATGAAAAGTGATTAGCTGTTTCCACCACCTCGTAATACCATAATAATATCTTCATGTATCAAAGCAATGATGTATAACCATTTCAATTAACCCAAGACTTTGGAAATGCTTCCAACTGAAAATGACTTTCTTAGCAAAAACTAACTGGAAGAATTGGCAGATACTGATCTTGTTCTTAGTATCTTTAAAAGAAGCTGGTGAAACAAGTGTTCCCTATATCAACTGTCACTACAAAAAAGTGATTTTCTAGGGAGTGCTCTTTTCAACACCTCTGGGATTGAGGAAAGGTTAGGTTTAGCACAGGGTATAACTCAGGATTGGGGAACAAACTGGATATCAAACTGTGTTCCTAGGAGCTACTTTGTCAAAATAAATCTTAGTGACTAACTTCTCTGAAAGACTCTGGAACAGAAAAGGATGAAGTACAGGCGCAGGGGGGTAAAAATATTCTCCCCGACACACCTACTCCCCAAGAAGTGTAAACATAAATCTACGTTTGCAGGAAATTATAAGCAAATAAATACAGCCACAGTAAGTCAACCTATGACTGTTTCTTGTTCTAGGTCTAACCCTTAATTTTCTCATACTCTCATCCCAGGTCCTTGGTCACTGTCAAATTATGAAGCCCAAATCTGCTTTGTTCAAATTCTATCCTTCAATTCCCTACAGCCGTCAGCAGAGGCTGAGGGTTCAGATTCTGCTTGCTCTTTCCTGCACTAACACTGTACTTCAAGGGCTCAGCTGGTTAAGCAGCTTGCACTTGATTTCAGGGCAGGTTGTGATCTCAGGGTCCTGGGACCAAGCTCCTCTTCTGTCGGGCTCTGCGGGGAGTATATTTGAGGGTTGTTTCTCTTTCTCTCTTCCTCTTCCTCTGCCCTACCCAGCTCATGCACATGCTCAGGCTCTCTCTCAAATAAATGTTAAAACAAACAAACTGTACTTCAACTTCCTAGGTCTTTTGGTGGGCAAAATTACGAGACATTATTTCTGAAACTTAAAAAAAGTCTATACTCGGTTTAACCTTCTTCTAAAAATCACCATAAAGGCAAAAATGGAAGGATTCACTGGACAGTTAATTAGCTAATTAATGAATTTTTATATAAGTGGTACTTATGTTAATAAAAAAACCAAGCTGATGAATTTCTGTAAATATTAAACTCACTGAGATAAAGAAAACGCTTACCAAGCATTACTTCCTATAGGACTGTCTATTTAAAGTTTACCAAAGGGTTGTGAAAAGTGTAACTGTGCTACAAATCAAGCAAACATTATGTATCATAAAAGACTCCTTCAACAGGTACCCAATCTAAAAATACTTTCTGAAAAGCCTCCAAAGCAATTAATTTATCATATAAAATAGAGAAAATCAGTAAATACCTGAATTGAAGTGGCTGTTTCCTGTAAATGGCCACCAGCAACTGCTCCTTTGGAAGTTGGTGAAGGGACACTGTGCATTTTGGGGGTTCCTGGAGTACCAATCCTTTCATCTGTCCTATGTGACTGCCAGGCTTCCTTTCGATGGTGAGATTCAGTAGCCTGTTGGTCTCCAAAAGCAGCCCAAGAGCAACTATCCTTCTGTCCATCCTCAAAAGCATTCCAATCTACAACTTGGCTCGGCCCAGCTGAACTGAAGTCTGCAAAATCGTCAGAGTCTTGAAAAGCACTGCAGTCATCTTGAGTATTTGGCACAGAATCGAAATCTCCAAATTCACCTTCTTGCCCAATTTCCAGTTTTGAAACAGGATCAGTGCCTGTCTCAGTAGACTCTCCTCCCAACTTACATTCCTCTGATAAACTATCAGAAGTCTGTTTTAGGTCGGACTCCATAAATGTGATTTCATCTTGGCAAGAAACAGCATTCGTATCCCCAAATTCTCCAAAGTCATCACCTGGTTCACTAAAATGTGGAAAGTGCTCGGAGGACTCTTCAAAAGTGATATCACTCATTGAATCTTGAGTACCAGTAACAAAAGGTGGAGTTGTGCCACTGGCTGTGCCGAAGTCACCAAATTCATCCTCATTAGTATCGTTGCAAGTCACAAAGTCGTTACTACTATCCCCATTTTTTACACTTATAGAATCATCCAGAACACTTTCTTCTGTAGGATCAATGCTGGGCCTTTGGGAATAAGTAAACTTTCTACTTTCTTCTTTGGAAAAACCAACTTCATCATCAGCATCAGAAGTTTTAACGGAATCCATACATAGGTCAGCACACTTAGAAGTAAACAAATCAAGTTCTTCCTCAGTTTTACACTCTTCTCTGGCTTCTGAATTATCAGCTGAGCCTGCCAAACTCCAAGGCTTTGATTGAACATTTGATTTTAAAAATTCATCCCTTTGCAATGTTGGAAGGCCTTGTTTTTCAGTACTGAAACCTCTGGTACTCATTATGTTTATTTCTGAAACACAAACCTGATCCTCTTCATCTATGTCTCCTTTATCATCAAAACTTCTACCCAAAGACACTGCTTTTACAGAATTCAATTCACTGACTCTATTAATTTTATTGTTTTCCTGAATGGCTAATGCTTCTCTATCATTTAAAACTTCACATTCTATTTCTTCTAGTTGTATCCTTTCCTTTTTGGAAAACGTAGCAAAATCCGCAAATTCCTCAGCAGGACTAGGTGCACAGTCTAAGTTATACTCAGTACTATGAGTGCTAAGAGGCTTTCTTCCTTTTGAATTGGCTACAGTGTCCAGATCTTCTGTTCCCTGAGGATTTACAGTTTCTAGTACTGCAAACCCATTTGTCAGAATCTCCAGACAAGGAGGCTTTTCACCATTGCAGCTCTCCAACTGCTTATTTTGATGAGCAACATTCATATCAGTTCTAAAATCTCCTGGAGAGAAACCTTCAGGTGTTCCAACATTCTGTCTCTGCTTCACTATAGTATTTAAATCTCCTGGACTTTCTATGCCATCAATGGAAGTATCTAACATTTTGGATGAAATTATTTCTTTGCTGGTGGTAGAAAATAAAACATCAGACTGTCCTTTTACAGAAGGAGAAAGTTCAGCTGTGATGTCTTTATCATTACCATTTTTAATGGACTTAAAGGTAGTAAGGCTATCTACATCTTCTGAGAAATCATGAATTGGCATAAAATGGTTTGAAGGTACAAACTCTTCCTTGGGATGGGTATAATCTGGTGCATCAAAATCAACAAACCCTACACCAGAAGGGCTAACTTCTGAAAACCCACCAAATTCCCCAAATTCATCATCATCGTCATCCTCAGCTCCATTGTCTAGTGGTGGTGGGGATGAAGAGTACATTCGAATGATGTCTGGCTCCATTGTTCAATTGCTTTCAAATAATTAATTTATACCTGAAAGAAAAAGAACAGATTTTTTTTTTTCTTCCTGGAGGGGATAGATTAAGGTCTTTCAATATTCTCTTAAAGCTTTTGCAAAACAATGCAAATTTACCGTGCTCTGTTTTGTATCTTTTAAATTATTTTTCTCTTAGTGATTACACAGCTATAATGGCAAAAAAAACCCAACCTCTCTTCTAGTGTATTTTTCCAAGAACACTGCTTTTACATTAGATAAGTTGAGGTTTCCAAAAAAGCTGGAATAAACACAAAAATATAGTTACAAAATTCTCTCTTGGGGAACTTGCTTGTTCTCTGAAGTTCTCTTTCCAGTCCAATTGGGGATTCAGGGCCTGCCTTATGATTTGTATGACTTCTTTATAAGTAAGACATGGAAATTTTATCTCTCATAATTGCTACAAATATATTCCTA
Source organism: Spilogale gracilis (assembly GCA_004023965.1). NCBI lineage: Eukaryota > Metazoa > Chordata > Mammalia > Carnivora > Mephitidae > Spilogale > Spilogale gracilis. The sequence continues at coordinate 1,494 of PITA01000323.1, read as the reverse complement.
ACTTTGCTTTTCAAAGTTTATTTCTGACCCAAGTTAATTCTTTTTAAATGGACTAAAAGAGCAGGTTTTTTTAGAGCAGTTTTAGGTTCACTGCAACATTGAACAGAAGGTACAGTGAATTCCTATATAATCCCCAGCCCTATTCATGCATAGCCTCCTCTATTATGAACATCCTACACCAGAGTAGTGTATTTGTTACAGCTAATGAACGTACACTGACACATACCACATCATTATCACCCAAAGTCCACAGTTTATATTAGGGTTTGCTCTTGGTGTTATACATTTTATGGGTTAGGACAAACGCATAAATATGAATCTACCATTACAGTATTACACTGGGTAATTTCAATGCCCTAAAAATCCTGTTCCACTCATTCATCCCTCCCTCTCCCCTGCCCCTGGCAACCACTGATCTTTTTACTGTCTCCACTGTTTTGTCTTTTTTTGGATATCATATAGTTCGAATCATAGAGTATGTCACATCGTATGCAGCCTGTATATACTACACGATTAGTTCTTTCACTTCCAATATGCATCTAAGCCTCCTCTATATCTTTTCATAGTTGACAGCTCATTTCTTTTTAGTACTGAATAATATTCTATTGCCTAGATGTAACCCTGTTTAAGTCAAAAAAATTTTTTTATAACTTTAAATACTGAAATAGTTTCTGACTTAAAAGAAGTTGCAAAAACAACAGAGTTCTCGTGTATATCCCATCCAATTTCCCGAAATGATAGTATGGTAAATGATAGTACATGACCTAACCAGAAAACTGACATCAGTACAACACTATTAACTCACCTACAGACCTTATTTAGATTTCACCAGTTTTGTTTATGTAGTTCTGTGAAATTTTTTCACATGGGCAGATTAGATTCAAATAACCATCACTACAACTGGGATAAGAACTGCTGCAAAATCATTCAGTAATATTCATCAATATAAAGAAACTCCCTTGTGTTACCTCTCAATATTCACAACCTCCCCGAAGCCTTAACTCTTGCCAGCCACTGATCTATTCTTCATCATAATTTTGCTACAAGTACACATGTACATGGGATTAAAGAATATGTAATTCTTTGAAGTTATTCTTTTTTTTCACTCAGCTTAATGCTCCTGAGATTCATCCATGCTGTTGCATGTCAAGAGTTCATTCTTTTTTATGCCAAGTAGTCCTCCACTGTAGAACTGCACCACAGTCTGTTTCTCCATTCACTCAATGTAGGAGATTTGGATTATTTCTGATCACAAATAATTACAACGACAGCTGCTATGAATATCTATGATATCTGACCGTGAGTTTTTAATTCTCTAAGATAAATTCTCAGGAATACAAATGCTTGGTTACAATAGAGTAAGTTTAACTTCGTCAAAAACTGCAAACTGTTCTCCAAAGTTATTTTTTTTGTTGTTTCTTTGTTTTTTTAAAGATTTTATTTATTTGACAGAGAGAAACACAGCCAGAGAGGGAACACAAGCAGGGGGAGTGA